>JARBWK010000004.1:171733228-172168953 GCA_030556195.1 Anolis apletophallus
AAATGGCAAGTTTACTTCTGGGTTGCTTACATCACTTCGATTGCATCTTCAAACAAAAATGTGTGTGCGTTTATGTGTTCCTCCAGGTTGCTACAAATTCCACAGGACTGTCTTAGGCAAGGATGTGGTTTTCCTACTCCTTCCTCTAAAATATAGTCTACTCTACAGCATCTGGTATTCATAGGCAGTCTCCGGTCTAAGTACCAACTTGGGCTGACCTCAATGACCTTTCAAGATCAGATGGGATCTGGTGCCTTTAGGGGATTGAAACCCACAAACAAAAATATCACACCCCAATGAAAATTCCATTCAGTTCTCAAGTTTCTATCATTATAGTAACTTAAAACTTCTGCTCAGCATTTTAAAATACAAGCTGTTATCTGCATTGTGGGACATTCACATATTGCATATTGAAGGTCTTTCAATGTTGTCCACCAAAAATCCACTTTTCAGGTTTTTAACATGTTTTTGAATTGTTGAAAAGCAGGGAGAATTTAAACTATTGAAACATAGAGTCAAAAGAGGCCACAATGGCCCTCCAGTCCAAACCCCCTGGCCAAGCAGGAATACACAACACAGCAGTTGTCCATCCAAAAAATACTAAAATGGAGACTGAAGGGGTAAGAGTGGATATTGTTCTTGTGTTTTTTCATTTGCAACCAATGACAACCCTAAACTTTCAAGTTGTTTTCAATCTATGTTGACGTTGAGAGAATTTGACTTTGATTTTGCATCCCTCTGAGGCTGAGAGTGAGTGAATGGCTTAAACACACCCAGTGTGATTCAATGGCTGAATAGAGATTTGAATTCTGGTGTCCATATTCATAGTACAACACTCAATCCACTATTACTACACCACACTTGCTCTTATTGGCTTTCTAAACTGGAATTACTGGAGATATAATACTGCTATTGCTTTCTTAACATGATGGTTGAAAAGTTTGGGACTTCAACTCCCAGAAGCCCTAACCCGCATAGCCAATTGCCTAGAATTATGGGAGCTGAAGTCCAAATCACCGGTATGATCAGAGATTGGAAACCAGTGCCTTAATGCACATATTTCAGAGTTTTTGAAGGAAGTATTCACACAGAAGTAAATTAGGTTTTAGAGACAAAATTGGAAAAGAACGTGTACATTACTGCTATTCAGGGACGTGCATGTTCTTTTAAACGAGTAGTTACCTGTTTCTTGGAAATCAAGTGGATTTTTCACACCCCTGTGACTGCTAAATGATTGATACTTTGTTACTGGACAGATTACTTTTTCCCATCTGTGATCTGGTGGAAAGAAGAGCTGACAACTCTTGCAGCATTTGAAACATTGATGTATAAATAAAACTTCTTGTTTGATCAGCTTTTATAGAAACTTAAGATTAATATTATTATTTATGTATTTATTTTCCTGCATTTGTTATAACATTACCTTTATATAACTGATATCCCTTCTGAGTTCAAGTTAAAACATTAACAATTAAAAAGAAAACATGTTTGGGAGAGGATTTTGCTCATTGCGCAGAAAGGAACAGAATTCCAACTTCTACAATAACAAAAATGGGGTGTGTTGTGTGTACAGCTGCCTTACACCATCATAATTTACAAAAAGCCTTACAAACAGAATACATCTATCTTACACCATCATAATTTACAAACAGCCTGCCAAGGTCTAAGCATCCAATAAAAGGAGCAGATAAATTTAGTAGGGGCTGTAAACACAGCAAATATAAGAATTTGTGATCTAAATGGTATTTAGTAGCTCACTCTCTGTGATTCTAGGAATTTGGAAACAGAGTGGAAAAATCACTTGGAGGTGTGGTGACAGAATTTTTGTTCATGCCATGGTTCTGGAAATATCAGAATTGACATAAACATCTAGAAACTAATATGAGGCTTGTATCAAGCGGTAATTGAAAGGAGTGATTAGTGAATCTTCCTTTGACTAAGATGCTACAATTTTGATGCTACCATCAACAAACGCCTATCCATCATGCTGATAAGCAGATTTTGGAATACCAATCACAGCCAGGGCCGGCGCGTCCATAAGGCGGCCTACGTAGACGCGTAGAGCGACGTCTTCTTGGGGGCGTTGCCACCTTTTTTTTGCGTGCGACCGCCCCCGCTGCCCGCACCGCGCTGCCCCGTCCCGCTGCCGCATCAGCGGGACTCCGGCACCTGGGCGCCGCCCGCACTGCGCATGCGCGAAGATTTTTTGCGCGTGCGCAGAAGCTTCTGCAGGAGCTGTGGCTCCTGTAGGAGCTTCTACGCATGCATGGAGATCCCTTCCCGCACGCACGAACCTCCGCGCGTGCGCACTGCCTTCCGAGCGCGCCCCCACCTGGAGGCATGCTCGGGAGCCAGCGCACATGCGCAGAGGCCCATGCACGCACAGAAAAGCTCTGCGCATGCGCGGGAGCCAGCGGGGAGGGGCACCAAAATGACCTTGCGTACCTCCCTGGGAGAGCTCGCTCCGCCCCTGATCACACACTCTTGAGCAAGTTCACAGGTGCTCTCACGAATAACCATGACAATCTTAACAGACTAGGACTGACTCAGTGTCATTATTTTACAATGAGCCCAGAAATGAATAGGTTATCAAGGAAATTGGTGTAAGATTCATGTAACATCTGTTGACTGCCTTGTTCCTATTAGCATCCTGCAGCTCTCAATCTGGGTCAAGTGTAGCTCCTAGGGTTGGATAGGTTCGCTCGGATATAGCGTAATTCAGGAAAAAATGGCAGATCTGCATATTGAATGTTGTAAAAGTTGAACTTGAACAGGCTAAGACCAGATCATTGTTGTTGGGTGCCTTCAAGTTGTTTCCAACTTGTGATGACCTTTTCCAGGCTTTTCTGTGTTTGGGAATGTGTTTTTACATGGCTGAGTTTTCTGTGTTTGGGAATGGCTTTTACATGGCTGAGTCGTGAATCAAACCCTACTCTCTAGAGTTGTAGCCAAACACTCAAACCCCAACACCACTCTGGCTTTCAGGTTACCACTATCATTTTCCAATAAACATTTTATAATTGACAGCTTAGCACCATGATTTTTCAAAGAGCTTGAAAATGAACAGGTTACCTATGCAAGGTCCATGTAATATCTATTGAATGTTCTATTCCTATTAATATCCTTGAACTCTCAGTCTGCATACTGCAATTTTCTTTTTCATTTTTATTTCTTTTTGAAGGCAGCCTCACTTAGAGAATGTTCCAATAGTTCAGCTTGAAACTTTGAACAGGCTAGGACCAATTTTGTTGTCATTGTGTGTCTTTGGATTGTTTCTGATTTATGATGACTCTAAGGTCACCAGAAATCATTGTAGTTTTGCGGGCTCAGAGTGTGTGACTCACACAAAGTCATTCACTGGGTTTCCCTGGCCAGGCAGAAAATCAAAGCCTGGTATCCAGAGTGGTAGTCCAATGCTCAAACTACCTCTCCATGCAGTCCCTTGGGTTAGAACAATTTTACAATGTACATTTTATACGTATTAAGTTCCAATGAGCTTAGAAATAAATAGGTTATGGGAGGGTCATATAACATCATTGATTGTCTTGTTCCTATTAGTGTCCTTGAGCTCTCAATCTGGGTGAATTGTAGTTTTCATTTTCTCTTTCTCTTTCTTTCTTCTTTTGGAAGTCAGCCTCCCATAGAGAATGTTGCAATAGTCCAGCTTTCAATTTGGCTGGAATGTGCACATGCCAACTTGCAATCTTACTACGATCAGTACAAGGTTATTTCAAGTCTCTCTTGGTCTTTTCTTCCCATCAAACTTGCAGGTCTGCAGAGCAATGAGTTTGTTCTTTTTTAAGACTTCAAATTTCCTTTACTTTAATCAATTCAAGCTAAGCAAGGATCACGCTAGACGTTCGGAATACACCTGCTTAGAGTAACAAGGGGATGGGAGAAATTGCTTGGTATGCCATGCAGCTGCCACATTGAGCTGTAGTCACAAACAAAATGTTAAAGGTTCCGGGAGAATAAGACCCAACGCTCATAACAACATCTCAAATTCTGTGAGCAAAAACCATCTGCCTTCCCACCTGGGGACAGATAATTTCCTTCTAGAAGTGAATGAAAGTCAGGCATCTGCGCTTAGCCTCTTATTGCTGCCAGCAGCCTTTGATACCATTTAAACAAAAGACTTTATGGGCCTGCCTCGCAACCCTAGCGTTCAATTAATCCCCCTGCTAACAGAAACACTGGGGAAATTTCAGGAGATTTTGTAGCCTGAAACTGCAGCAAGGGCCCATGAACATTTAACTGCGATTTCAATGGCAATGCTTTAAGAAAGATGTCTGCTCTTAATGTCACACTCTACTAGAGTCTTCTGATTGGCCAGACAAAGCTGCAAACTCAGTGATAAACCATACTTTGGTAAGCAGAATGAAGTTAGAGGTTGGTTCAGTTCAGCGGTGAGTGGCCAAACTTTGGGCCTGCAGAATTTCTGAATTGTAGATCAATCTAGCTAGGATCTCTGGAAGATGAAGTCTAAAACAGAGGGAGGACCAGAGTTTGTGAACCATTACTCTAGTTGCAGAACCAACAACTAGTGTGGTTTTCTTTCTGATTCCACCAGCAGTGTGACGTGCAAGATAATATAGCCATTCCAGCTCATTAGAATGAGAATATAATTCACTCTTTTCCTGGAATTACTGCAAAAGCATCAATTTGAAAACAGATTTATGATTGACCATATATGAAAATTATATGAAAATTGGCACATGGGTGGCTAAGATAGGGGCACATTTGCTTTCTGATGGTTCAATGTAAACAAACCCTGTTTCACACACAAAATTATTACTTTCAGGCTATGTGTACAGGCAAAAAATGGCACACAAATGAATTTTGTATTTAAACATGGGTTCCCGTTTCCAAGAAATGCTGTTAAGTACTTTATTCTTAAACATGAGAGGGGATATCCAAAATGCAAAACATCTCTGGTCCCAAGCATGTTGGATGAAGCATACTCAACCTATATTGCAAGTACCACACTATATTCTATATCCACTAATTAGTTACGTATATTTAACTGAATGACAAAATCTGAAAAATATGACAGAAATACCATTTATCTTTTTTCATTGGGAGGAGGGAGAGTTAAGACAGTGGCAATTGTGTTAAAATTGTGACTAAGTATCAATTGTGAATTTGAAACCATTACAGATGTGCAAATCTAGGTGTCAGTGGCCTGTCCACAGTCATTCCCAGTGACCAAACAGAGATGCTCTGGATATCACTTAGCATCTTTACTGCAAATACACGCTACCACTAGAAAGCCAAGAATGCCTGAATACCCCGTCCCCTCTCCTTATATACAATTGCTTTCCAACGGCTCCCTTGAGTCTTTTCCCGCTTCTCCCCACTCGATCAGTTGGACCATTGGTTCTCACGCCAGGTTCGCCCGTTGTTTTATCTTCTTGTTTTGACTGTCAGGGATCTGGGGGTTGGGCGCCAATCCTTTGGCTCCAAATCTTGGCTCCTGACACTAGGTAATGGTTCCATGTTCACAATTATTACTTAGTCACAATTTTGCCATGTTTGCCATGATCATAACACCCTCCCCCAACTTACTTTATTGGACATCAATTGTATGGAAAGTAGGAAGTCCATTATTTCAGAGCCGTAATTAGTTTGAAAGCCATCTTGATGCTATGGTCATCAAAGGATACACTTCTAACAGGAGGGTGATCTTGAGTGAAGTGATGCAGGCTTTAACCTTTAAAAATAATTATCAATGATCTGTAACCTCATCAGATGAGTCGTTTTCTGCATCATAGGATACTTTCATCCCAGTTGAGCCACTGAGCCCCATGCTGTCCATCAGATACAGGCTCACTTCTGGCAGGGCTCTAGGGATCAACTGGGGAACAAATGTTGTATGATGTTGCACTGGGAACATGGGAGGCTTCCCATGTTCCATTACAAACCACAGGGCCAGCATGGGGGGGGGGGGAGCCACATAGCAACACTTCCCCATGTGTGATGGGGAATTGTTGCCATGGGAGAGGCAGGGAGTGGGGCCTTGGGATTGCCTTGATGCCCCAATTCACCATGGAGGCTAGCAAATCACCCCGGGGATCTCATCAATGTGATGAGCTCCTTAGATAGATGATGTAAAGGGAATCCTTATGTGGATATTACATCTCATGTTGGGAATGATATGTATAAGTTGGAGTGGATTCAGAGAAAGACAACAAGGATGGAAAGAGCTATAGAAAAGAACTATATAAGGAACAATTGAAAGAAATGACAGGTTGGGGAAAGGAGGACTGAAGGGTGATATCTAAAGGTCAGTCACAGAGTGTGGGCTTGTTCTCTGCTGCCCCGGAGGATAGAACCAGTTCCAATGAGTTTAAGCTATAGGAGCCAAGGTTGTGATTTAACATTAAAAGGAATGTCTTGACAGTAACAGTGGTTTAGGAATAGAACCAATTGCCTAGAAATGTGGCTTCCCATATTCTAGATGTTTTCAATAGGAAGTGTGACAGCAACCCACTCCAGTAGGAGTTCCTGCATTGACAGTTGGTTCAATAGCTTATGGGCTCCCTTCCAATTCTGTTGAGGACTTTCACTTCACTTTCTACTACACCACCACCACATCAGCATTTCTACTTCATCAAATTTGTCAACTGATGCAGATGGATTCCACCTGGGCTTATTTAAAACACTGGCTCAGCTTCTCATTTTAAGTGGAGATCTAACAGCTGCCTTTTCTCCCTTGCAAACCAGCTGCCTTTTGAGGCAAGAAGAGGAAAATCGGCAACAATTTTTGCTGCCATTCACATTTCCAGTACCATAAAGCAGGAGAGTAGCTACAAGGGAGAGAATGAGGTAATTGCCCCCTCCCAAAATAATTCTACCCCCTTTCTCCTGTGGAATTCAATCCTCAAATTTCTAGCACTGCAAAGAGTTATGTATTAGAAATCATTTGCACCTAGAAGTTTTACATTTGCTGGGTTTGCATACTCTATGTAACTTTCATTTATAGAATCATAGTTAGAAAAGACCACAAGGGCCAGCCAGTCTTACCCCCAGTTATGCAAGAAAAGCACAAGCAAAGCACCCCTGAAAAATGGCCATCCAGCCTTTGCTCTAAAAACTCCAGAGAAGGACACTCAATTTTTCACTGCTGAATGGTTTTTGCCATTGAAGTGATTTCAGCTAGGACCATGGATAAGAAGATGCATGTTACATCTGGCATCAATGGCCTGGGATAAAGATTGCCTGGTTGGCGCTGTTGCCATGTTTGAAGTAGTGGGGGGATTGTAAACCCCAAAAGCTCGATTTGACCTGATTGAAGGTTAACAGGGAGCTGAAATTTGCCTTGGGATATACTGAAGGATTGGTGATTCCCCATACAGAGATTGTGTTTAAACAGCTAGAGTTGTATAGGGCTGATTGAGCTCACATCTCAAAAGAAGGGAATGTGTTATTTGTTCATGACTTAAAAGCGGGGATAAAGTGCTTATTATCCAGTCTGGTTTAAAAAAGGGGATGGGCAGACACCTACACCTTTTGGTGAGATAGCCCCAGTCGGATCCATGTAGTGAAGTGCTGACACCCATAACAGTTCCTATAAGTTTTGAGGGAAGGGGACCTGTAATAAGTAGCTACCCTTAGGACTGCAATTAGGGTTCTCTCTTAAAAGACTATGAGGTTTGGGAGGGAGTGCCCCCAGAATGGCCTTCCAGTGATGATCACAGAGGAGTTTGGCTGACCTTTTGGATATATACTTGTATGGCCTGAGGATTGGTCAGAGGGAGTAATGCCCAGCCCAATGACAGTTCGCTAGGTAGAAAATAATACAAGAGTCGTAATTGCATGTTATTTCCCTTTAACAGTGTTTTCATTCAGATGGCTCCAAAAGTTATAAATAAATAGGTCAGGAAATGGCCCTGTTGATTCATTTTCTGTGTCTGGTCTCTTTATTTCATGGTAGGCATTCAAAGCACCCTTTTTGCAGATATATTCTTGTTTTTGGTTTGCTGCCTCCTTGAAGCTCTAACCCACCCAGCTATCCCTACTTGGGTTCCTCATCTGCAGTTTTCTACCAGGACTATACCAAGGCAGGTATCCTGATTCTACCCACTATAACCTGCGCTGCAACCATTTCTCCTGACTGAGAACTTTTTGAGTCCTTTCTTCTTTCCTAAAAGTCAGGGTATGTTTAAGCAGGGGTGTCTGATTTACTCCATCCCATGAAGGATACACCTCTGCAACACATTTGTCTCCTATTGGCCTAACATTGATGAAAGGGTGTAGCTGGCCAGGCATGAGAAGCAAAAAGTAAACAGCAGCACAACTACATGAAATGAGCCTAGTCAGGAAAATCTAGGTCTGAAAGTCACTCCATACTCAGTTTGTAAGACATGCAGGATTTGAGTTGTGGTCTTTTGGATTTAGTTCATTACAACAGTAGATAATTTTATTTTTATTTTTAATGATGTTCTTAAGATTGGATCTGCTTCATCTGCTTCTTATGAGATATGCTGGTTTTCTAGTTCATTGCACTCTTTTTCAAATTAAATGCCAGCAAGTTTGGTCTTATGCTTGATGCTAAATTAATCTGAAGAAGGAACAGTTAGTAATATTTACACATTGCTCAAGAAGCTCAACTTTAAATGACTTTCAAAATGAAGCAATAGCTCATGTACACCTACCATAATTATTGTTCCATCATGTCTCTTTTAGGCAGATTAGAAAAGTCTTAGCATAAAGTCTCAGGAAAGAAAAGGCTTCTAAAGATGATGTAGTCCTGCTTTCTAAAAGGGAGGTCAGCCTGGAGACTAATTGACATTCATGTTGCACAAGAATTACTGCAACTTTTCACTCATCACATATAAAACCATGAAATGGTTCAGTCATCCTTATGGCTCTTTCTGTTAACATTTTGAGTTGCATTGTATTTAGTTTTAAATATATTATTGCATATTGTCCCAGGATTGGATTTGAAAAAGACCAGTATAGAAATGCTTTGAATATATAAATATAATTACATAGACCCTGTTGTAATTGCTATTGCCACAGTAAGGTGACATTCAGTGCTATTTGAAAACCAGCTATGTCTGGCTATGTTTTTGTATGATCGTTTTTAAGATGTAATTTTATGCATTTTAATCTTAGGTGTTTTATATGCTGTTTTTATATGCTGTTTTTATATGTTGTAAACCGCCCTGAGCCTTGGGAATGGCGGTTTATCAAGTCGAAATTAATAATAATAATAATAATAAACTGAAAGCAAAATACATGGGTGTCAATTTATGCAGCCCTAAAATGATTTTTTTAATGATGCTGGCAAAGTGTAAAACTGAAACAGACACTATATATATTGTTTATGAGAAGAATATTTCAAGCTGAGATATTTTTAAATACATGTTTTTTCTACTTCCAAAGCAAAAAAAAAATTAGGAAAATGTCTGAACGAGCCAGGGAGGTAATCGCCTTGGATGGATCAGAAACAAAAACTGTAACAAATGTCATAACCTACAAAAATTACATCAGGGTATATATACTTTACAACTAACATACTACCTCTACCATAAACATTACACTAAACAAAAAAGGATTACGTGTTATTTCTAACATGCCAGATTGCAATTATAGATTTTTTAAATAGTTTTTATAAAAAAGGAATGTCTATAATACTAATATATATATATATTCTGCTTTGAGCATTACTTCAACATATAAGCACAGCTACATATTTTAAACGAAATCTAATTTTTATTCTGGGTCTCTTTGGACAGGATTAGAGATGGGAATACCCGGGGGGGGGGGGGACCCTGGAAAATGGGAGGGAGGATGGCAAGGGGGGCTGTATGGCATACACAGCTCTGTTCTCCAGTGTCTTGCTAACAATCCATACTATGATTGACTGTGTCTGTTGGTAGGACCAGCCTTCAGTATACTTAAGAGCATCACCCACCCTTTCAAACAAAGACATAAACAGATGAAAATATATCATTAAGGACTATGATGGAAATATGGAACCAACATAAAGGACAACTATTTAATAAGAGTTTGGTCTTAACACCAATAATAATGGAAACAGATTTCCCAAAGAAACTACAAGGAACTTTAGATAAAGAATTAGAAAAAAGGGAACCAAAAAGGGTAGAAAATTGGATAGCATGAAAAATGGAAAAGGTAAAAATGAGAGCAGAATTGAGAGGAATAAATATTTAATGGCTCCATTGGATTCAATTAGAAAAATGGAATAAAAATTGGTGAGTCTGAAAGAAAACTGGAAAAAAATTATGCAATTTGAGGTATTAATAATAAAAGGATTTTAAAAAGAAAAAAAAGCAAGGAATTAAAAAGACCAAGTAAAATATATAAAATACTAATTAACAACACAAGAAAAAAACATTAAGAGTATTATGGGAGGCGGAAGTAGGAACAAAGATAACTGAAAAAGAATGGGAAGAGATATGGAAAGCAAGACAATTAAAAACATGTCAATTAGAATAAAAGGAAATTATTATGAATTAATTTCGAAATGGTATTTAACTCCGAGAAGTTTAAACATTATAAATAAGAACAATAATGAAAAATGTTGGCGAAGGTACCAAAAAATTGGAACCTACATGCATATGTGGTGGGATTGCAAATATGTAAAATACTTTTGGGAATTGGTTATGAGGGAAATAGAAAATATTATGGATATAAAAATTAACAGGAGTCTAATAGAAATATTACTTTCAATTAAAAATGAGGATGAGAAAGATATGAGGGGAAAATTATAAACGTGCTATTAACAGCA
Source organism: Anolis apletophallus (assembly GCA_030556195.1). NCBI lineage: Eukaryota > Metazoa > Chordata > Lepidosauria > Squamata > Anolidae > Anolis > Anolis apletophallus. The sequence continues at coordinate 171,743,985 of JARBWK010000004.1, forward strand.
GATAGACTATGGATTGCAAAATATTGGAAAGGGAAAATGAAAATACAAATTAATGAAGAGTATAAAGAAGTCTGGAAAATGGCACTGAATGATAAGCTAACATCAAACTTAAAAGTATAGAAGGGATTATATTAAAAATGACTGGAAGTATTTGGAGAAAATTTCTAGAAAAAGTTTTGGACTGAATGGTTCTTCCTTCCCCCGTAGTAATACTTTTTGGGAATTGGTTATGAGGGAAATAGAAAATATTATGGATATAAAAATTAACAGGAGTCTAATAGAAATAAAAGTCTGGAAAATGGCACTGAATGACAAGCTAACATCAAACTTAAAAGTATAGAAGGGATTATATTAAAATGACTGAAAGTAAGAAGAAAAATGGGAATTTACCTCCAAATGAAAAATTGAACTTTTGATGATACTTTAGAAGAAGAGATGGCTCTGGAGAAGGGGAGCACGGAACTGTTGTCAGATTTGGTTCAAAACAGACTCAGCAATGGTCTACTGCTTAAAATAGATTCAAACTTGAAATTGTGGTAATAGGTTATTGTGTTTGCCTTAAAAACTGTTCAGTTTACAATGCTTTAAAAGACCCTTTAAGTGATTTTGTGAATTTTTGTCAGAAACACATCTGAAAACTGAGGGAGCTGAAGGTTGGGAAAGCACCAGCACTCTTTGGCAGACAAGGCTAAAGACTTTGTAAAACTGCAACTCCCATGATTCCATAGCATTGAGGCATGACAGTTAAAATGGTGTCAAGCTGCATTAATTCTAAAGTGTAGATGTACTCAAAATCAGTTAATAAATTCTTACAGCTTCCAACTCAGCTTTAGAAATATCCAATATAAAACATGACTTGAAACATAATCTTGGTCATTGCAGGCCAAAACACACTTCAAATGCCAAGCAGATAATGTTATCTGTGTAAAGCTGCAAAAAAAATCTTATTGCACACTACAGAGCACAGAACACACAAGCTTTCTGATGCTTCACTAAACAAAAAAAATTGAGTGTGTTCATCCTTGGGTGCAGCAGCATTGACATCCACCCGACGCATGAATTTGGCCCCCAGAATGTCCAACCATTAAAATGAAAGGTTACAATGAGATGAAAAATGACCCTGTTGCTGAGGAGGTTACCTGTGATGGCTGAACACAGAGAGGGAGACAGATTTATGCCTCTTCTGCAAAAGCAGATCTCATTATTGGTTGGTTGTAATTAATGAACAGTTCCATAGCTCATCATATTATGCCCATTATACCAATTACACATATAAATGTTGGTTCATGTTACAATTGAGATAGTAAATGTGGGGAAATAGTCCAGGGAATTGATACCAGAGATGAAGTGAGGTCTTCTTTTTTTCCTTTCATGTATTCACAATGAGATGGAAGTAATTAGTTACTTTGCATGAATTTCCAAGTTGAAACTAGCCGTTCTGAGTCTGGAGCAGGTGTGGAGGTAGAATTACCAGCCGGCATGGAGGTGGAGTTTCCAGCATGCGTGGAGGCTCCACACCGGCTGGTAACTGCGCCTCTGCGCCTGCTGGAAACACAGGTGGAGTTTCCAGCCGGCGCGGAGGTGGAGTTTCCAGCCGGCGGCGGTGCGCCCCTATGGATCTGGTGTTCTCGGCGGGCGCCTACTCTGCCGAGTGCGTTAATCCACCCCTGGGGACCAGCCATAGACTCCTTCTCATATCCTCATCATATGGATTTATGAAGGTGGTGGGACTGAGATTGCTTTAGCATGTCATAAATTAAGGATGCTTCTTAAAAGAAGTATACCAAGCTCTGTTTGCAGTACACTTCTTAGTTTATCAAAATATGTATCAAATTATTTGGAGAGAAAATGAATATTTCAATGTGAATTTTTGTTCAGATTATTGTTGCGTGACTTCAAAATGGTTACAAATTATGACAACTAGGTAAATGTAACATGGATTTAAGCACGATTTATTCAGAGAAGGTTTGTTTTTGCTTTCCTCTGAAGCTGAGAAGGTGTGTCTTGTCCAAGGTATTTATGTATTTTTCATATCAGAAGCGAACCGAGGGTATTTATTTATTTATTTATTCGATTTAGTAGACTCCTCTCTCCGGAGCCCAGAGCGGTTTACAACAATTAAAACCAATAAAACACAGGTAAAAACACTTAAAACAGAATTCTAAAACCAGTGAAACCCCCCTCCCAACAATAAAAACCTAACAGATCAGCGATAATGCAGACGGCAAGACACAGCAGGATGGCAGGATGGCAGATTACAGCGGCATCAGTCGAGACCGAATGCCTGTCTGAACAGCCAAGTCTTTACAGACTTGCGAAATGCCATCAAGCCCGGTAGGGCTCAAGCGTCTCCTGGCATTATACTACATGTCCTTTGACGAGTATCTGGCCACTTGGAGTACCTCTGGTGTTGTTGTAAGAAGGTCCCCCATTGTGCATGTGGCAGGGCTTGGACGGCATTGTAATAGGTGGTCTGTGATTTGCTCTTCTCTGCATTCACATGTTTTGGACTTAATTTTGTAGCCCCGTTTCTTAACGTTGGCTCTGCATCTCATAGTGCCTGAGCACTGCACTCAGTGCTCTGTTCAACACCTTCCAAGTTGCCCAGTCTTCTGTGTGCCCACTGGTCCTAAGTTATCCAGTGGATTTCCATGACTCAGCATAAACTGGTCTCCAGAGTCATAGACTAATGCACTATATCACACTGACTCTCTTTTGTGCAGATTATGGGATGCTTTTAATGCCAATTTATATAGAATCTGAGAAAATGTAAGTTGTTTTTCATGTGAGAGAATTAGCTGTCTGCAAGGACATTGCCCAGGGGACATCCTGATGTTTTGATGTTTTACAATACTTGTGGGAGGCTTCTCTTATGTCCCCGCAGAAGGAGCTGGAGCTGGCAGAGGGGGCTCAACCCGTTCTCCCCGGATTCAAACCACTGACCTGTTGGTCATCAGTCCTGCCAGCACAAGGTTTTAACCCATTGCAAAACTGGAGGAAGCAACCAGACACATGATTGAATAAATACAACACCAGGATGTAGCCTCTATTTTCCTATTTCTCTCAAAGAGATAATTTTCCTTATATACACAGAGCTGATATCTGCAAAAGACCGCTCTGCTTTCCTTGTAAATTTTCTTTTAATTCTATCCATATGAACGACAGTAGTCACTTGTGAATTATTATTATATTTACTGTGATTCAGCTTCCAATAGCAAATGATTTGTATATTGCCCTAAACTAGTTACACTACATATTTCTCTCCTTGAACCCTCTTCCCTTGGGGTGGGAGAGGGGGGGTATGAGCCTCATTATCCACTGACTGAAGAAGTAATCAATTGGATTTAATGATGATGCCATTGAGTTACAAAAATATAGCATTACTATCTGGGAAATATTTTTCTCAGTCATTTAGAGCTCTCCGCTCAGTTCAGCTCCCTTGGCTTTCAAGGAACAACTTTATCCGGATTTGTTTTTTCTTATCTCACCCTGTGTGTGTTTCTGTCAATATCATAACTGCTTCTCCAGTGTGCCCATTATGTTCTATCATGGCAGTTATCAGCGGTGCCCTTTAGATGGACTCCCTCCATGCTATAACGTTTGCGCTGTTTAAATCTATGTTTCTGGCCAGTGACCAATGTTTCGCTATTGATTTTCCCTCCTCACCCCCACCTCTTTCTCTTTCTTCTTTTTACTAATTCCCAGCAAGATCAATGGATGGCTGAAATTCAGGGCCGCCTTTCTCTTTTCATTCTGGTAATCAGTTAAATAGTTGCAGCTTGCTGCAGATGCAAAAGTCAAAACAAAGAAGTGGCCATATCCAGAGGCAAGATGTATGAGAGTCTCGGTGTCAACCACAGAACAAATAGGGCTGCTCTTTGTTTAGATTGAGTGTCTAAGTTGAAGCATGGTTTATCGGTCCTCTGCTGACAACCTCCACATATTCAAAAATACCTTTCGCATCTCCACATGCACATATGCAATGTAGTACTCGCAAAAAATGGACTGGAGTCTTCATGCCATATAGTGGCTTCTGGTGACTATTCTAGTTTTAATGTACTGCTGTAGACTTTCATGGCCAGACTCACTGGGTTGTACTAAGCTTTTCTGGCTTTATGGCCATGTTCCAGAAGCATTCTCTCCTGATGTTTCACCTGCATCTATGGCAGGCATTCTCAGAGGTTGTGAGGTTTGTTGGAAACTTAGAAAATTCAGTTTATATATCTCTGTGGAATGTCCAGGGTGGGAGAAAGATAGGACACAATGCAAGAACTTTTAAAATCTATCTTTGTTTTTAATCCTGATTATTAACAAAAATTACAAAATACAAGTTGCACATTTGAGCCCTGCATCAGGGTCCATTCTGTTATACAACTGGATCTCTACTTGACCAGCCTAAGGTATTTTGTTGTCTCAGGACTCTATCTCATGAAACAGATTATACTGGAGCATTTTAATTACCAGAGATAGCATCAACTTACCTATATTATAATGTTTAGTATTGCACCTCTCTGAGCATTGTTCAGTACCCATACTTCTGCATAGCAGCAGAATGCCACCCTCCTGCAATTCCACTGCTCTGATGAGGTGTGTGTGTGTGTGTGTGTGTGTATGAAACATTTATATTTTTTCCTTCCCACCCCACAAGGGACTCAGACCAGAGCACAATATATATATGGCAAACATTCAATGCTGGAACATAAAACTATAAATATTAAACATTAAATAACATATATCCACTTTAAAACCAGTTGCTTATATATATGAAAAACATTTTTTCTGTTGTAGTGAAGTTTATGTTCAAAATACAAATTAAATAATGTACTTAATTACAGTGAAGGAAGTGGGGAAGAGTGGAAGAGCAAGACAATCCTGCTCCCTGATATCACTTCATCACACCAAGTAAGCTGTGGTATCATGACATGATCAGAGGCTTTGCACGTCAATAGGAGTGGACAGGTTTGTAGCAGGAAGGTGGCAAACCAGCAACAGGTTGTTCATCCCCCCCTAGCGAAGGAGTTCATCCGATCCATGGACACATTAGGACTCATTTTGATGGAGTCCGGCCCCACACACCAGGCCGGATATACCTTAGACCTAATCTTTGGGTACGGGTTGAGGGTTACGCAGCAAGTAACAACGAAGGTCCCTGGTCGGATCATTTCACTCTGAAGGCCGACATCAGAATCCCCTACCGGCAAGGCCAGAGCCAAAACCTATACTGGCACGCCAGAAGAGGCATATGGACCCCAGCTGCTTCGCAGCAGCCATTGAGCTGATGGAAGTTTCCGGTGGGACCTTGAATCAACGGGTGGACAGATGGAATACAGTCTTGTCGAAAGCCATCGACCAAATAGCCCCCAGACGCCTGATCCGGCCATGAAGAGTCCATTCTCCATGGTTCACGGACGACCTGCGACTGCTGAAGCAAAGGTGGAAGCAGCTGGAGAGCGCGTGGCGCCGGAAACCAACTCAGACGTCGAGATCAGCCTTCAGAGATATGCGCAGGTCATATGAACGGGCGGTCAAAGAGGCCAAGAAGACCTATAACTCCTCCTTAATAGCGGCGGCAAGATCGTGCCCAGCACAGATCTTTAAGATCGTCCGAGACCTAGCTATGCCCAACTCACTGCCGAGGACAATGAAAATTCAGCTATCTCAGCGGAAGAATTTCAAGTTTTCTTCACTGAGAAAATAATTGCCCTTAGGCGTGATTTACCCTCTATACCTGAGGAAAGGAGTGGGATGGGTAAGGACCCAGCTCCATCGCCTAGCTTGAAACTCGACCAGTTCAAGGCCCTGAATTCAGAGGAGATTAATCAAATCTTGACCGCAGCAAGGGCAACCACTTGCTCTACAGACCCGTGCCCGTCCCATCTGATTAAGTCCTGTGCGGGAGCCTCCTGGCCACTCTGACAGGGTTGATAAATCACTCATTGGAGCTGGGAGTTTTTCCCGATGCGCTGAAGGAGGCTAGAGTCCGCCCGCTGCTGAAGAAGGCGACTTGGATCCAGCGGTGCCGGCAAACTACTGTCCGGTCTCAAACCTACCCTTCCTCGGAAACTGATTGAACGGGCAGCAGCGATCCAATTACAGGAATTCCTGGAAACCTCAGGAAGCCTGGACCCCTGCCAATCGGGTTTCCGCGCCGGAAACGGGACCGAGACCGTCCTGGTGGCCATTACGGACGACATCCGCCGCCAATTGGAGAAGGGAGGTTCGGCTATCCTGGTGCTGCTTGACCTCACCGCGGGGTTTGACACGGTGGACCATGACTTGCTGTTGCGGCGACTATCAGCCATTGGGATTCAAGGCACAGCTTTGGCCTGGTTCGATTCCTTCCTGCGGGGCCGCTCGCAGCGTGTTGAGTGGCGAGGCCAAGCGTCCAAGAAATCCACCCTGGACTGTGGAGTCCCCAAGGCGCCATTTTGTCACCAACGCTTTTTAACATCTACGTCCAACCCTTGGCAAGCATAGCCAGAGGTTTTGGATTGGGGTGCTACCAATATGCAGATGACACCCAGCTTCTGCTGAAGCTTGAGCCAGGTGTAACATCAGTGCCTGAGAACTTCAGACAAGGACTAGAGGCAGTGACCAGATGGCTCCGCTCATACAAACTCAAGATCAATCCATCAAAGACTGAGATTCTATGGCCGGGACGCCCAGAGCCACCCATTCCGCTGCCTCTCTTTGAGGGAGAGCCGCTGATCCCGGCCCCTGTCGGTGAAGAGTCTCGATGTGATACTAGACTCGAGACTATCACTGGAGGCCCAGGTTGCTGCGACACAAGGGAGCTTTTTCCACCTACGCCAGGCACGTCAACTGGCACCTTACCTTCCATCAGATGCGCTGGCTACTGTGGTCCATGCCACAGTGACATCACGGCTGGACTACTGTAATTCCTTGTACGTGGGGTTGCCGCAGTCAACCACTGTAAAATCCAGCTGGTGCAGAATGCAGCCGCCAGACTCCTCACCGGGACACCACTGAGATGCCATATCGCGCCATCTCTGCAGCGCCTGCACTGGCTGCCAGTCGAGCTCAGAGCCATCCACAAGATCCTGTCGCTTACCTTTAAGGCCCTCCATGGTGCCGGCCCAGCTTATTTAAAAGACCGCTTGTCCGAACCAGCTCATTTAAGGTCGCCGCGCTCAGGAAACCGGGACCTTCTCCGCATCCCAGGTGTGAGTGAGGCCCGCCTCGATACCACGAGACGGAGAGCTTTTTCCATCGCGGCCCCTGTCCTTTGGAACTTGATGCCGGCGGATCAGAGAGCTATCCGGGACATGCCCCAGTTCCTGACCGCACTGAAGACCTGGCTCTTCCGAAAGGCTTATGGCTAAGGACACCTCCCAGACTTAGCCTGAGCTACTGGAACTATTTTAATTAATCTTTTTATTCTTTTAGCTTTTAACTATTGAATTCTTTTATGTGTTTTTGGGTGTAAGTCGCCCGGAGCACTGACGTGGAGGGCGACTCATAAATAATAAAATCAATCAATCAATCAATCAATGGTGTCATATCATAGGAACTATCACCATAGGTAACCGTTGTGCTTCTGTACTGGTTTACCATCTTCCTCAGGTGTGCAATGGGCACTTCCTTCACCAAAGCAAGGTACTCATGTATCTGAGCACGAGGCATTCAATCCCATAAGTAATTCTCTCCATCCCTATCTGTAAATATGCATCAATAGCAAAATAGAGAATTCATTACTTCTTGCCTTTTTGTGACACCAAAAAAATCTAATGCCTGAGGTGACTGCCTTGTACTAACTAATGATAGTACCAGCCCTCCCTCTCTGGACTGCTGTGTGAATGATGAATTATTCCACAGTCCCAAACCCGCACTAGAGCTTAACTTCTTTAAATGTATTTCCAGCACATTCCCGCCTGTTGTCTTTTGGAAATAAGCTTGTTTGAAGTGCAGGCATCCCCGTTTGTTCATTACAGGCCAATGACTTTTCATTTAAAAGAGAAATAATTAAACACGCCATGCTTGGGGTGCAATCAGTTCAGGGGTTAATGGAGAATTCCTTCCCTGTGTGAGTGTTCTGGAAAACAAAAACCATCATTTGATAAAAGAATTAATATACAGCTTTTTGAAGATCATGAAGGCCATTAATCCCCAGTTACCTGCCGTTTAACATTAGCAAGAAAGCAAGTGAAAAATGATTTCCAAGTGTGGATTGTATTATACATTATGGATTAGTGTTTCAGTATAACCAAGATTCTTGTCTGAAAATAAATTGATGGATATGCTCATAAGCTTCACTATTTAACGCCCTTTGAACAGATGATGCACACCTCCGGGGAACAAAAATAAGATTTTTGACATATTATTTAGAGTGAAAAAATTAGTTCTAAGACATATTAAAATGTGGCATTAATATGGTCAGGTTCCCACTGTAATCTCACAATCCCTGCATTTTAAAATGCATATCCTCCCCTGAAAAAATTGATTCAGGGCCAAACACATAATTTATATTATTTATTTAAATTATGTTTATGCACAATAAATTATCTTTCTACTACAAGACAAATGACATGCCAGAAGCCAAGTGTCTGAGGAAACTTTTTTAAAAACAAAATTAAAAATGGGCATGTCTCTCTCCTGCGTGCCAAGCCGAAGTCATTGTACTAAATCTTCCTGACCCTCAGAACATACATGAACTGTAAATGAATGAGGCAGGCAATTTTGCTTAATTAGAATCAATAGTATCATCTTGTAATTAAAGAATATTGATTGTGTTACACAGAGGGCAACTTTGGAAAGAATATGGTTTAATGCAATTTCACCGTGACTTGCACATACATGTCAAGGGTCAAGCCAGGCACAGATAAAGTAGTATCTCTTCCAAGTAGTATTCAATATGGTGCTAACACCTTTGAAGGAGCACAGCTGTGCAAGCATGTTGATTTCTAGAAAAAAATGAAAAATATTGATTTTATAAAGGGAAGCATTTGGTCTAGTAATTTTTTTCTTGGTATACTACACTTGTAGGTGCAGCCTTCCATTTTCACACGATCCTGACAAAGCAGGAAGGGCAACAGAAATGCAAACAAATGCCAAGATTTGCTTGAACAGCAAATATATATACACACACACATACAGTATATATAGGTTTTCATGTCACAATAAAAAGAGGGGGAACATTTCTAAGGTATAGGAAAGTAGGAAAATGGAGTGTTTAAAGAAAAAAAGAAGGTGATAGAGGGGTAGCGGGTAGGGGCAATGGGATTGGGTGGTGGGGTGTTTTAGGAGAAGTAGATGAGGGAGTAAGGGGGAATAGTAGGGAAGAATATGTAGTATGACTTCCAATCTTCTTCACTTCAGGTGCGTCTTTCTTTCTGATATCATTTGAGCTCTCACGATCTTTGGCAAGCTCATTTTTGTGGTCTCTCTGAAGAGCATTTAATGTTTAAGTTTTTCTTATATCTATTAACCATTTCAAGTTTTCTTGCAATATGGTTGACCAGCATTTTGAAAAACAAGATTTTTCTGGCCAAGAGAAGATAAAAAAAAGAAGGGGGGGGGGCGATTTTACTTCAGTTACAGCAAAGGAAGCATAAAATCTCTGATTATTTTTGGGTATAGTTCTTAGGTTTCAGGGTCTGGCCATGAGTCTCAAACATTGATCATTTTAATCCAGGCCAAAAATTAAGGGAAGGAATCTCAGAGGAAGAGCACTATCCTGAAAATTAATGCTTTTTTGGGTTTTTAAAAAGAAAAAAGCCTGTGTGCTTTTGCTTTCCACTGTTGTAGTATACTTTATTAAGCTTGTTTTAAACACTCCAAATATCTCTTCCCTGTTTTCTTTGTTAATATTTGTGTGTGTGTGTGTGTGTATGTGTGTGTGTGTGTGTGTGTGTGTGTGTGTGTGTGAATGGCTTGCTCCCAGTACCTTTGGTTGACATCACCAGGGCCATGTTTTGCTGGAAATTGCAGAAATTAGGATGTTCCAACATTATCATTGCGTGCATTTCCCAATGCTTAGATGAAGGGTTAGAAGGCATGATCATCAAGTTTTAAGATGACACCAAATTGGGAGGGATGGCCAATACTTGAAAAGACAGGAGCAGAATTCAAAAAGATCTTGACAGATTGGTTCAACAGTGACAAATGCAAGATATTCCTCTTAGGCAGAAAAAATGAAATGCAAAGATACAGAATGGGGGATGCGTGGCTCAAGAGCAGTACATGTGAAAACGTTCTTGGAGTCCTTGTGGACAACAAGTTAAACATGAGCCAACAGTGTGATGCGGCAACAAAAAAAGCTAATGGGATTTTGGCCTGCATCAACAGGAAACTAGTGTCTAGATCCAGGGAAGTCATGCTACCTCTCTATTCTGCCTTGGTTAGACCACACCTGGCATATTGTGTTCAATTCTGGGCACCACAATTGAAGGAAGATGTTGACAAGCTGGAATATGTCCAGAGGAGGGCAACTAAAATGTTCAAGGGTCTGGAGAACAAGCCCTATGACGAGTGGCTTAAAGCTCTGGGCATGTTTAGCCTGCAGAAGAGAAGGCTGAGAGGAGACATGATGGCCATGTATAAATATGTGAGGGGAGGTCATAGGGAGGAGAGAACAAGCTTGTTTTCTGCTGCCCTGGAGACTAAGATGCAGAACAATTGTTTCAATCTACAAGAAAGAAGATTCCATCTGAACATTAGGAAGAACTTGCTGACTGTGAGAGCTGTTCAGCAGTGGAACCCTCTGCTCCAGAGTGTGGTAGACGCTCCTTCTTTGGAGGCTTTTAAGCAGGGGCTAGATGGCCATCTGTTGGGGGTGCTTTGAATGTAATTTTCCTGCTTCTTGGGAGGGGGTTGGACTGGATGGCCTATGAGGTCTCTTCCAACCCTCTGATTCTATGATTCTAAGTGAGAATTGGGACAATGTTAAGGAGATGGCCCTTCTACTCGACCTGGAACCTTGCTGTGCCAGATTTTGAAACAGAGATGGAATAGAGATAGAATAGAATAGAATAGAATTTAATATTTGTTAATCGCCCTCCATCATAGATGCTCCGGGCGATTTACAGCAACAGAACAACAACATATACAAAAAACACAGAGGGAAGAACAAAAGGGTGGGGAGGGAGGGAGGAAATAGGGAAGTGTCCGCGGCGATGCCCTTAAGGCCCCATTCTGCCATCGAAAGGAGGCAGGCAGGGAATTTCCCAATACCATCGCCGGTGCCAAGGCGCCGGTGGGGGTTAAAACCCGCGAGCTCCCATATGGGTGTCTGGTTTTGGAGTCCCGGCCTGACCGCGCAGTGTCCTTCACATCTTTATTGATCGTCCGGTGAGGCCCTCGGAGCTTCGACTGCTTGTAGCAGGAGCTCCAAAACGTCCTGGTGAAGAACGACTTCGGGGCCCTCTCCGTTCTGGACCCGTCAGCAAGGGGATCGATTCTCCGAGCTCAGTCCCTTTGGCCAATCTGGCGGGAGGCTGGTCCCGGCCTCCATTCCATAGTCTGTGGGGCAGCTCGGGTCCCTTCCTTCCTCTTCCGGCGGAGTCTCCTCCTCTTCTGGGGGCCTCGCTGTACTCTGGTCAGGTCAACGCCGGGAGCGGAGTCCTCCGAGGGTGGGACTTCCGGGAGTTGACTACTTCCAGGTGGCGTTTCTTCCTGAGGCCCCAGCACATGGGCTGGCTGGGCGTCTCCAAGGACACACGCCATGTTGGGTCTTGCCTCCTCAAGGAGGCTTCCCCAACTTCTCCCAGGACGGCGGCGGCGGCGGCAGGCATCAGGAGGGGGGGCCAGAACGGCCGAGATGTCAAGCTCGGCCAGCGACGACTCCGCCAACACCGATGGGACCCCAGGGCTCACCGGTCGGCGAGATGAGATTCACTTCCCACAGTTTTCTCTTAACCACTGATTATAAGAGTGGTTCCTATGTGGTCTGTGCAAAGGTGCTGCTAGGGATATTGGCATTGTGCCGAAATAGAACCTTGATAAATGTTATGTTCTCTTGTGAAGTAGAAGTGAGGTCCTACTATCAAAGCCTTCCCTGGGTCAATGTTGGTGGGCATGCCCCTGAGTATGGCCATCTATCATAGTATCATAGAACCAAATAGTTGGAAGGCACCTCAAGGAGTATCTACAAATCAAAATTTTGCCAGTGGAGAAATCTATCATGAATGCATCTTACACATCTCAACATCTTCACTCTTTAATTATAAAGGCCACTGTTGTGAATAATTTTTGCTGGCCTCACGCACATTCTCAACCTGATTTAAATGCTATTCACCCATTCTCTAGATGTCATTAAAATGGACCTCCTTCTCCTCGTGAAACTGATTCCCAATAAAATATGTTGGAAAATGTTGCAATCATGATTAAGTAGCAATAATAAATATGAAGCAGTTACATTTGAGAAAATCAGGGTAGCTGTTCCATATCCATGATCTCTACTTAACTAAGACTGGGACATTGTTGCCACAGTAGTCCTTTTAACCTACTTTACTGGGAAGAACTTGGGGCACAATTGTTGATAGCTGTGGCTAGTCAAGCACAGGCAATATTGGTGAAGTGACCAGGAATGTGGCACATAACTCCTCCTTTGTTCCCATCATTAAATATGAATCTTGCACATATACATTATGCATTACATTTGCCTTGGTGAACATCAGGTTTGTCTTGAACTTACCCAGAGATGTCCCTTGTTTAGATCCTCCTTGTGACAATCACATCAGTAAATATTCTCCTTGAATAACTAAACCATGTGAGGCAATCGAGCTTCGCTCACACCATCTTTCAACACAGACACAAGGTGCCTGACACAGAAAATATGTCAGTAAAACAGTCTAATTTAATAGCTGGGAAAATGTCTTTGTACTCTTCTGAGAGTGTTTGACAAGGAATGGGAGACAGCAGGATAAAAAGGGGAAGTGGAACATACAGGCAATTGCAGGCATCAGACGGCATCCATTTATTAACAGAGTCCTGACACGGGGGAGCTTTGAGGCCAAAGATTCTTCTCACCTAAATGGGCTTGCATATAAGATTATTGCCAGCGCAACACATTACATCAAAGAATGCATCTCATCAGCGCCTTTCTCTGCCTCAAAGCTTCTAATGCCAGCTCTCGTTTCGTGTGTTTGACTCACACAAAACGTAAAATGTCTGTATTTCCATAGCACTCTGACAGCTCATTGAACTTCCTCTGTCATTATCAAGCATCCCACCTCTCAATTCCCCACCTAAGCTAATTTTACTAATGGAGGAAAGCATTATGATTTCCATCCATAAATATCGAAATTATTTTCTTCCTAGTGAAGGACCCTGTTGCTTGCTTCTTTCACTATTCTAATTATTTTCCCTATTTATTCAGTTACTTACTTACTTACTTCATTTGTTCATTGATTTTTAACCTGCCAAGAACTGAAATTCTCTGGGTGGTGTACCCTATATACACACATACACTTAAACACCATACACATATAAAAACAGTGTGCCTATGACCCATGGTCTAACAAAAATATATCATCTCTAGGCATTTTCTAGGTCCACTTGAATCAGTCCATGATACTCTATGATTTACACATCCACACAAACTCCAGGAAACATATCCCTTGTGCACACTAACAATTAAATTCAATATATACCTTGAGCTTTCAGAAAATCAAGTGGGGAAAATAAGCCTGGGAGGGCATGGTTATAACAGCAGCACCATGTTACCCAGGCTCTCCACCTGTGCATGCATTGATGAACAGGACTAACAAGAAAAGGGTTAACACTATGGGCAAATATTTTACTTTTAATCATGCATGGTTTCTTTTGCTGATTTACCTGCTCTCTATGCTTGAAATGTTTTTTTAGTGTTGTTGTTAATTCTGTTGACAGTCTATAGCCAGAAGAAATACTGAACTACATTCATTTTATATTGGCTCCAAGTAGCAGTCCAGATACCCAGGTGTGGAGGATGTGAGAAAGGGGGGCATTTCTTCATGGGCTTCATTTCCAAGGGCATCTTGTTCAGTATGGATGATAGAACCACTAAACAACTTAACTGTTTGTTGATAGAGCATATGTTTTGCAGGTTCAGTTCTTCATGTCAGGATAGACAAGATTTCTTCCTGAAATAATTTCCAGTAACACTCTTTCCGCCTCATCAGTTGAGTAGTTTCCCCATTTTAGCACACTGCTGGCATGCTGCCATGACAGAGTCCACCAGAGTCCATCAAATGACACAGAGCAACTTCTAGTGGGACTCCACTGGGCTCCATGCTGGCAACATGCCTGCAGAGGTCTGGCAGTGACCAAGAGGGAGCCCTGAGGAGCTGGTTGGTTATTCATGTCTTCATTGAAGAATCTGGGGACAGTACACAAGGAAGCCATGAACAGCATGTAAACATGGCAGATAATGACCCACAACAGTAAGGGGACGAACCTGGTGGCTGCCCCACAGTTCCCCATGCTGTCCCACGCTATCCCTTATGTGATGAGTTCCTTAGTCTCAGTAGGGGTGCATCCTATTCCTGATGTGATCAACCCTGCTTTCAATTTCCCAATGTTGCATACATCCATTGAAGATAAACCTGTGATTGAAATACAGTTTTCTCATGAAACAAGTCACTTCTGGCAATGCATTCTTTAAAGGCTGGATCCGACAGTTGATTTAGCCAAGTCTTTTGATGTAGGGTTCAGAAGTGCTGAAACACTTGAAGCTATTTTCATACTTTGAAATGGTTTCAAAAAGAATTCTTCATTATCTGTGACAAGCATTTAAGCGAGTCTCTGGACTAAACATCGCTGTCAAAAGGCCTAGGATTCCTTCTGATCTCAGAAGCCAAGAAAGGTCATTCCTGGTTAGTACTTGAATGGGAAACTCCCACTGAATATAGCTCTAAGATATATTTCAGAAGAAGGAAATAAGAAACCTATGCAATTCATGGGTGACCATAGCCAGACAGAAGAACTGACCAGATGCAGAAAGATGAAATATAGTAGTAATGGGGGATTTCAACTACTCTGATATTTGTTGGAACAAACGTTTCCAAGAGTACAAATTCCAACAAATTTTTCACTTGCCTTGAAGAAAATGTATTGACCAGAAGGTAGAAGAAACAACAAGGAGATATGCTATTCTGATCCTAACCAACATTGAAGATCTGGTCAATGGATTGGAAATGGTGGGATCCTTTGGTGAGAGTGACCATGTGCTCCTGGAGTTTGTGATACAAAGAAAGAGTGAAACTAAGAATAAACAAACATGTGTTCTAAACTTTAGGAGAGCCAACTTCAGGAAATGTTAGGAAGTACTGAGAGTGATTCCATGGACAAGAATACTACAAAAGGAGTTAATGATGGATGGAAATTTCTCAAAAGTAAGATATTGAAGGCACAATTGCAAACAGTGCCAACAAGGAGGAAAAATAGAAAAGTGTAAATAACCATAATGGATGCCCAAAGAACTTTTAACTGAGCTGAGATTTAAAAGAGACATGCAAAAGAAATGGAAAAGGGGTGGAATCGCAAAAGAGGAATAATAACCAACCTATGTAG
The DNA here is from genome assembly GCA_030556195.1 of Anolis apletophallus. Lineage (NCBI taxonomy): Eukaryota > Metazoa > Chordata > Lepidosauria > Squamata > Anolidae > Anolis > Anolis apletophallus. The sequence continues at coordinate 171,759,495 of JARBWK010000004.1, forward strand.
AGAAATGGTTCATAAGGCTAAGGCACAAAATGAACCCAGGCTTGCCAGAAAGATTGAAGCCAATAAAAAGCGTTATGTCAGTACAAAAAAGAAGAAAAGGGAAACGGTAGGGCCTCTGTAAGGTGGTGAAATGCTAACAAATTGAAACTAAATCCAGACAAGACAGAGGTACTCTTGGTCAGTCGTAAGGCCGAACAGGGCATAGGATTACAGCCTGTGCTTGACGGGGTTACACTCCCCCTGAAGGCGCAGGTTCGCAGTCTGGGAGTGATCCTGGATTCATCGCTGAGCCTGGAGCCCCAGGTCTCGGCGGTGGCCGGGAGAGTTTTTGCACAGTTAAAGCTTGTGCGCCAGCTGCCCGTACCTTGGGAAGTCTGACTTGGCGACAGTAGTCCACTCTCTGGTCACATCCCAAATAGACTACTGCAACGCTCTCTATGTGGGGTTGCCTCTGAAGACTGCTTGGAAGCTGCAATTAGTCCAGGTTACTAACAGGAGCGAGGCACAGGGAGCATACAACTCCCTTGCTGTGCCAGCTCCACTGGCTGCCAATTAGCTTCCGGGCACAAGTGCTGGTTTTAACGTACAAAACCCTAAACGATTCTGGCCCAGTTTACCTGTCCGAATGGATTCTCCCCTATGAACCATCTAGAACATTAAGATCCTCCGGAGAGGCCCTGCTCTTGGTCCCACCAGCTTCACAAGCACGGCTGGGGGAACGAGAACCAGGGCCTTCTCTGTGGTCGCCCCTCGGCTGTGGAACTCTCTACCAAGTGATGCTAGATCTCTGTTGCCCTCTGGGCCTTTGGAACCTGACCTCCCTGGATAAACCACACAGCAGCTGAGGTACAATGGGTTTTATTGTGAATAAAAAGGTATAGGAAAGTGTTTGGAGGCAATACTATAGTGCCTCCAAATAGCAGTAATTAACAGGAGTCAGCGGTGAGCATATAATCCCGCAGCAACAGGAATCCAAGCGGATGGGATCAGGAAAACAAGCCGGATGCAAAGAAAAGTCTCTTGAAGGCTCTCGACCAGTTTACAATGGCAGGGAAAATTCTCTTAAAGGTAATAAAGTTCAGCAGCTTGAAAGTCTTTGCAGGAACAACACAGGAACAACCCAGAGACGTGGCAGAGAGCAGGATCAAGGCAGCCCGGTGTTGGCTGGCTGGCACGGCTTCTGGAAGGCCCGAAGCGGCCTCTCTCACAGAAGCATCCTCCAAACGCGATGTTGGTACGAGATACCCCCAACGGGCATCTCTGGGCAGTTATAGGGTTCTCTGGCTTTGATGTAAGTACGTCGAGTGTCAAAGTTCCATGATTGATGATTGTCTATATGTTTTGCTACCTCAGTCTCTCTGGAATGCATGGCTCGTTAGCAACTTGCAGCTGGCCAAAAGGAAGTCGGACTCGAGCATCTTCGAAGCGCTCCACTTATCAGGGAGGTTCATTTGAATAACCTTGGCCTAGTCATGTTATGCATTCAAGACCAGTTTCACACGGGAAAGGCAGAGAGGCCCAGGGGGAAACTCTGGAGTGAAACAAGCTGGTTTAGAAAGTACCTTGCAGCCGTCATGGCTGAAGTTCTGTTCAAGCAAAACTGATGCCTGAGGCCCTTGAGGTGTGACAATCTGCCCCCTCTCTATTGTCCTTTAGGAGACCGGTGAAGACTTGAATATGGAACCAAGCCTTCCCAGAATAGGCTGAGATTGGCTATTATCTGAATGTATGACCATGTTTACAGATTGAGTGGAATTGTTTTAATGGCAATGTGGTTTTATGCTGGGTTTTTATGTATTTTAATATGTTGTTCTAGTTTTTAAATTGTATAGCATTGAATCTTTGCTGTTATGCCGGTCTGAGTCCCTCAATAGAGGTGAGAAGGCCGGGGCACAAAAGTTTTAAATAAATAAATAAATAACAGGGCCTCTGCAAGGTGGTGAAATTTTAACAAGGGATAGGGAAAAAGCAGAGCTGCTCAACACCTTCTTTGCCTCAGTCTTCTCCCAAAAGGAGATTGGGGTTAAACCTGAGCAATACGGAGCAGACAAGGTAATAGGGGAAATGCAACTCAAAATAAGTAAAGAAGTCATCCAGAAATACCTGGATACTTTAAATGAATTCAAGTTCTTTAAACTAGAAGTCTGAGCAATGGGTTCAAATTATAGGATGGAAGATTCCACCTGAACATTAGGAAGAATTTCCTAACCATATGAGCTGTTCAACAGGAGAACTCTTATGTGTCGAAGCGTGGTGGAAGCTCCTTCCTTGGAAACTTTTAAACAGTGACTGAACGGTCATCTTTCAGGGATACTTTGTGCTTTTCCTGCATGGCAGAGGGTTGGGTTATATGGTCCTATTATCTCTTTCAACTCTATGATTCTATGAAATCAGTCAGCGACTTGAAGGCATTACACACAACTCTATTATTGGCCAAAGTAAACCTACTGAAATGAAAGGCACTTATTTGTTCACATCATTAATTTCTTTGACTCTACTCTGCATTATTGTTCAGCCATTCAGTGAAATCAATTAAGCCACAGATAGGATGCCACATTGAGTTCCAGATTCATAGGAACTGTAATGTATAAATAAAGACAATGAAGATGAAGATCATTAACATCAATATCCAGAAAGAGACCAAGATCATCATCAAGTAACCCTTCAGTTGTTGTTAACTGCATTTTTCAGCATTTCTTACCATTGCCTATAGTGGCTTGTGATCTTGGGAAACCCAGTTCAACAATGTTTGAAGGGCTGCATGATTCCAACCACTGTATTAAACACATTTTTAATGAATCTTATCTATGAATCACATCAGACCGAGGTCTATAAGCTGGGGAGGATCCATGAGGCAGTGGGGTAATCTGTATGACAATGAGGGGAATCACGGGGAGGCACATTACTTTGTCCCCTTATCTTCACACATTTTCCGTCTGCCCCCGGCTTCCTTTCACAAAATTATCTAAGGGAATGATCTTATTTTGGATATTGTCACTAGTGTTCTCGGGGCTGCTGAGATGAAGCCAGGACAAAGTCCCATTGGAAGTAGCCCAGTAGGGTTGCCATTTTTGATATAAGAAATAAGGGACATTTACGGGATTTTTCACAAAAATAAGGGACACTTCATTAAAAACTTGAAACTCAAACATTAGGTAGAAATAGTTTTATTAACAGAATAAGATAATGATTGAAACTCACAAAAGAAACTGACTTATACCCTCTTAACAGTACTTTGTCATGCAGAAAAAACATTATTAGAACTACCTAATTTTCTCCATCTGTATTTAGTACTTGACTTTGCTGACTTTAAAAGTGCACTGTCTAAACATTGAAATAAAATAAATTGTGTAAGGCAGTACATCTTCATGATTTTTATGTCAATAGTTAATGGTATAGTATAGTATGGGATACACAGCATTGTATAGTATTGGGATGCACAGCTAGGCCTATTTTAAGAGTAACTCTCAAGCAACCAGAAACTATCTTTATCCAACATGATCCAACATTCCCCTTGGGTAACAGTTAATTAGTCTACTGTACTTTGAAAAAGTCCTGTATTGCCTCTCCCTTCCAACGGGGATGCAGGCTGCCCTGCGAGTTGGAATCCCCGGGCAGGCATTGCCGTGGAAACCACAGTATGCACCTTCCTCTGGTCAACCCCACCCAGTCCTGTCCTACTAGTCAAAAATAAGGGACAGGGCCTGAAAATAAGGGACACAAATTTTAGGGCCAAAATAAGGGACGTCCCTTAGAATAAGGAACATATGGGAACCCTATAGCCCAGTGTCATGTGATGGTCTCTAGTGGGCTTTGTCCTGGCTGCATCTCAGCAGCATCCTAGGACAGGAAAAGGTCCCATGTGATGAAGTCATATATGTCTTGTCATGATTGCCATTTTTATCAGCTTGTCTGTACACTTTTTCAAGAATTAACTCTGGGACATCACCCACTATGTCCAAAGGCCTTGTTTTGTAGTGGGAAAATATCTCCCTGATGAGTGCTTAGTCAAGGATTAAGAGTCAAAAACATTCAGACTTTTGTGGTCCATGATTCATTGTTTAGACTTTTCCAGAGGCAGAGGTGGCTTCCACATCAATAAACATTGTGAAACCACTACTGACTTGAACTTGAATTTTTACAAAATTATCTAAATGATCAACTAGTCCAAAAGTGGGCAATACTATGGGAGTCAGGGCCTAATTTCTCACGAATCACAGAAATATCCCACACATACTAGAACACCAAATGTCTTTGTTTTTCTTCACGGACCTTCACAAAATGGTAACATTGTGTCACTTCCTCTCAAACATCTGTGGATTCCAACAAAAACAGGTTCTCAGGAGGGGGAGACAGATTTTTACATTTTGGTGAAGTTTTCAGGCAAAGTCCACCTGAAAAAAATCATGCATTCTAGGCTTCAAAAGCAAGGTATAATGACCACACCCACCCTGCCTCCTAAAATCTAGACCAACTTCTATCCACTACTAAAGCATCCCTGAGAGGTGATGATCTATCTTATGGGGTTTTTTTTAAAAAAAAAATCTAACAGAGAACTCATACCTCATAGGTTTGAAGTTCCCTTCCTTTGTCTGTGTCGCACTCCAGGGACGTGGACCCTCTAGATGTAATCACACAACACCAGCACTTGGAATATAGTCATTTATTAAAAGCAGATAATATTCAGTAAGGCAATGAAGAATTAAAAGGGTAAAAGGAAAACACAGTTATAATCCAAGCAGGAATGTTTCAGGAGCCAAAAGCAGCACATATGATAAAATCCAATAGAGTCCAAAAGCATTAAAGTCATAAAAATCCAAATGAGTCCAAGAGCTTCAAAGTCTTACAAACTTAAACTAGAATTTCCAAAAGCAAGGCAGAATCTTAATTCTATGAACATGAATGCAAACCCAATGCAAAGGTCCTTCCAAAACCGACGTTGCCAAATTCTGAGGCTTCTCCAAGCAAGCGGAACTTTATAAAATAGCCAAGACCAAACCACTTTCGATATCCCCTAATTGGCATTTCCCTCCACCGGCCGAAAGCTAAGACCTTGGAGTTGCCAATTAAAATTCCTTCTCTGCTAGCTGCTATCAGCCCAGGTGTTATCTGTCTCTGCTTTGAACAGACTAATTCCCAGGGAAAGGCAGCTCTTGAAAATTCCCATCCCTCGGATCTGCTTGCACTGTAGATCCCACCATCCTGTTAGCCAAAGAAGCCACAAGCCCAACAGTCTGACTCGGCTTTAGCTACAAGTAGATATTTGCTACTGGTTCCATGCCATTACAAATGGAAAATACATTTATTGGCTTTGTGTTCCTCATAAAAATAATACCTCTTTTGAGATTATTTATGGCATGAAGTGCAGCTTACCCCAGAAATCCATACAATTCCAAGTCTAATGATGCATTGTGAAGAAAAACAGATACTCAACCATGCATATGTTTGGAAAACGTGCACAGCTAAAAATGCCTGTATTTGAAATATATACGCCAACATGCTTTCGTTGATTAGAAAAATGCTGACCAAAAAAAATATGGAGACATCATTTAAAATACATTTACACTGAGAGGAGGCAAGAGGCAAGAAAAAGAAATACACATGATTTTTGAGAAATAAAAACCATCACAGAGCTGAGATAAGAATGCCAGTAAGATTCTGAAAAACATAACAAAATCAAGACTGACAGCATTTTTACATCCTTACTTGACACTGGTGAGGCCCCTTCCACACAGCTGAATAAAATCCCACATTTTCTGCTTTGAACTGGAATATATGGCAGTGTGGACTCAGATAACTCAGTTCAAAGCAGATATTGTGGGATGTTCTACCTTAATATTTTGGATTATATGGTTGTGTAGAGGGTCCCTGAGACTCTTTAAAGCCATTTCCAGCACCTCAGGAAAGACCCAGCTGTTTGCTGGCATTAAATATTACAATAGAGTTCCAAAAGATGACATAAAGAGGAAGATACAATAGGTAGTCATTTTCAGAATCTTTATAAACTGTCTGAAGGAGGCTAGAAGTTGAGTATAGGAGAAAGAGCTCAGGTTGTGGCTAGGTAGACCAATCCAGAAACAGACATCAACAAAACATAAGAGCCAAAGCTATGGAATGAGGAGGTCAGGAGACAGAAAATAAGTCCAAAAGCAGGATGAGAACTGAAAACAAAGCACACAGATCAGAGAGCCAACATACTTCTGGCCAAACAAAACCCCAATCCTGAGTTGGATGTTGTTTTTGCCAGACAGTATCAAAAGGAGCTAATGAACCATGAAAATACAGTGGCAAACAATATGCTTCTGTGTAGGCTCATTTCCTCAACTGTCCTGGGAGTCTAGATTTCCTTGCACTTTAGTATATTACTACTACTACTTACTACTACACTGAGTAACACATGTTTTGGTACCTCAAATGTTAGACATGTTTCTGGGTATATTTGACTTGCTGATTCCAAAAATTACACCAGTTTTCTCCTCTCAGCTCTAATTTTTGTGATACATAACATACTGTATGCCATATGTCTGTCTTCATCTGCTCTCCCACAGAAAATAAGGATAGAGCTGATGTGGTCTATTCAATGCAACTTTTTGAATTAGTGCCCCAAATAACCCCCGGGACAGACCTATAAACCAAGACATCAAGGGAAAAGGGGGCGTTAATATAATTTTTTTGTAGAGTACAATTTACAAGCAAAGGAACAAAAAATAGTGGCCAGCCTGTGGGCTATTGACATGACACAAAAGGAAAAGAGGAAGACAGTGTGGGAATGGATTATGTTCAGCCTAATGGTCTTCCTCTGTGACAAGAATAGTGGCAACTGGAATGGAGGGATGTCCTTTTATCTATTTCTGGGTCTTGTCATGATGGAGCTGCACTTAACCCTTCTTCTCTCAAGGAGGGAGTAACAAACTTTAACAAAAATTTAACCATGAACGAATCCTTTTTCTTTTCTTTTTTTATTCTTTTTTGTGTGTGGGTGTGTCAGGAGCGACTTGAGAAACTTCAAGTTGCTTCTGGTGTGAGAGAATTGGCCATCTGTAAGGACGTTGCCCATGTTTTACTATCCTTGTGGGAGGCTTCTCTCAGGTCCCTGCATGGGGAGCTGACAGAGGGAGCTTCCCTGAAGAGAGTATACCCATTGAATCTATGGATCTATGCCTGGCTATAAATATCACAAACAGGTAAACAAACATTGGTCTGAAACTGAAGTGACCAAGTTAGACAGATTATTAATATATTCACATATTTTAGTATTTGGTACTTTAGGTTTTTGTGAAGAATATGCCTGAGCAAACAGCCACTCTATCTATCTATCTATCTACTGTATATATTAGGCATGAGAAAAAAGTTATGAAAATGAAATGATTCGTAAGAAATGCTACTTTTGTGTATTTCCGCATCTGGAACGCCAACCAGGAAGTGGACTTACTTTATAGAACTTCGGGGGCCAGGATTTTCTTAAGTGTCGTTATTAGGTCGTAAGGGGGGGGGACCCTCCTTCTGGGTACAATTCTGGTCTCCGCACCTTAAGAAGGATATAACGGAACTGGAAAAGGTACAAAGAAGGGCAACAAAAATGATCCAAGGGATGGAGCAGCTCCCTTATGAAATCAGGTTGCAACGCCTTGGTCTTTTCAGCCTTGAAAGACGGCGTTTAAGAGGTGACTTGATCGAAGTGTATAAAATCATGCATGGGATAGAAAAGGTAAATAAAGAAAAATATTTTCTCTGTCACCCAACACTAGGACTAGGGGCACTCCTGAAGCTCCAAGGTAGGAAAGTTAGGACTAATAAAGGAAATATTTCTTCACCCAGAGGGTCATTGGGTTATGGAACTCACTTCCAGAGGAGGTTGTGACAGCTGTCAGCCTGGACAGCTTCAAGGCAGGATTAGACAGATTCATGGATACCAAAGGGAATCAGTAGTTACTGAAATGGACATCCAAGTGCCACCTCTGTGTTGATGGAGGCAGGCAGGATTTTCCCCGGGTACTGGTTGTGGGGGGTCAGGAGCAGGTGAGGGTTTTGCCCTCCTTTCTGCTAGAGATCCCTGTGTACAACTAGTGGGCCACTGTGTGACACAGAATGCTGGACTAGATGGGCTGAGGCCCGATTCAGCATGGCTCTTCTTATGTTCTTATGTTCTTATGTTCTCTCACCACCCTCCCGCCTCCCTTGCCAATAAGTATTATGGCAAGGCAAGCCCTAAACTCGCTCCTTCTTTCAGCTGGAAGCCTGGAAAAAATGTAAACAGAGAGGTTTACTCAGAAGTAAATCCACAAAGGAGGGCACTTTGGATGAAGTGCCCTCCGTTGTGGCTTTACTTCTGAGTAAACCTCTGTTTACATTTTTTCCAGGCTTCCCTGCCTCTCCTGCCTGCCAGGATCTAAAGCATCAAAGAGTATTGGGGTGAGAAACCAACCTAATGTATAATAGAATGAATGCTACTGTAAGTGCCTAATATTATAAGTAATCCAACTGGTCATATACCTACATTCCATGCACATGCAATAATACAGCAGTAATAACAATGGGTATAAGAAGAGGTAAAATTAAAACTGAAGTATTCTGACTGTGGTCCCTCCTCAAACGGTGCAAACTGCAAAAGGCTCTTCTCTATGAGCCCGGGAAAACAAAAACCCGGGCATAGCGTTTGCTGCCTGGGTACAGACACATACATATTCTTTGAGGGGGGTTGCTGCAGAATCTTCTCAAAGAATATGTATGTTCTGCAGCCAATCCCCCCAAAAGAATTTGGCTTTTCCGGGCTCATAGAGAAGAGCCTTTTGCAGTTTGCACCGCTTGAGGAGGGACCACAGTCAGAATACGGTTTGAATTTTACCTCTTCTTATACCCATTGTTATTACTGCTGTATTATTGCATGTGCATGGAATGTAGGTATATGACCAGCCTGGGCAAACTTGGGCCCTCGCTCCCTCAGGATCGGGGTGAGAGAGAGGCAGCGAGGAGCGAGGGGGGCCTCCTCCTCCTTTTTTGCTGCTTCCAAGAATAGAATACCCCTTCCTCCCTCCCCTCCTCCTTCCCTCCCTCCTCCTTCCCTCCCTCCTTCCTATTTGGAGAGTCCCATCTAGAATTCAGTGTGATTTATTCAAGTTTTGTTTACAACTCCCAGAAATCCCAGCCAATTTACCAGCTGTTAGGATTTCTGGGAGTTGTAGGCCAAAACCATCTGGAATGTGCATGCCCTGGCATACGAACTACTAACGAATTTCGTTAGTTATTACTTTACATTTTAGAAATTTTTGGAAATCTTTTTGTAAGTCTTTCTATTACTAATCAAAAAAAATCCCCCCCCCATGCCTAGTATATATAATGACAAGAGTGCTATAGCTCTAGGTTCTATGGAGCCAATTATAACTGAATGGTGAAAACACAATGAAATTCAAGTATTTATAGTGTTATGTTTTATTGTTTGATAAAAATAATGTTATAAATAAATCATCAACCTTTTTTCTTCTTCACCTCCTTCTCCTCCTACTCCTCTTCTTCTTACTCCTCCTACTTCTTCTTAAATTCTCCCTTTCCTTCAAAACACACTCAGCATGTACAGCCTCTTTCTACCTACTTGAGTAAACCAATACCAAGGGGATAAGAATAATGGGAACTGTAGTCTGACAATATCTAGAGCAGGGGTGCTCACACTTTTTCAGCATGTGAGCTACTCTTAAAGCAACCAAGTCCAAAAGATCTACCTGCCCCTGCCGCCGTGCGCTCCCGCACTCTCCCGCCACCGTGCGCACTTGCCACCGCATGTGCTCCTGCTGCTGTTTTCCGCCCGCGCGGCGCTTCTACCGCCTGTGGGGCATTGCAGAAATGAGAAAGCATGAGGCGGGGCATCCAGAGGGAGTGCTCCACCCTGCCTGTCTCGCCGGCAACGGAGGCTGCACAGCTGCTTCTGGACAAGAGAGAGGCAGGGCGCTCCCTCCTGAGGCCCCGCCTCCTGCTTCCTTCTTCCTGCAATGCCCCGCAGGCGAAAGAAGCACCGCGAGAGCGGAAGCCAGCAGCAGGAGCACACATGTGTGCAGGGTGTGCACACGCATGGCAGGAGCACCCCATCCGGCTGGTGAGGCCCGAAGATCACCTGGAAGAGGGCCAAAGATCTACTAGTAGCTCCCGAGCTACCCAATGAGCACCCCTGATCTAGAGAATCACCCATTCTCCATTCCTGATAGTGTCAATGTTCACTCCTGCAATATCACAGACAAAACTATTCAACCTTTCAATTATTTTTATAAAAACAATGTTTTGCTCTTCTATTTATATTGTGGGTGTCCTTATCTCACTGTTCACTAAACTGTAGCTTTCTGGATACTCTAAATTGGAATCAGTTTCTTCCCTTTTCCTCGCAGCTTGTAGACGTCATGGAGTCCATCTCAGCAAACACAGCCAATAGATTTGTTTTCTTGCTGCAGAGGTTGCCTGCTATAGCCTCTCTGCCTCCAGCTGTCATTTTGGTGTCTGTCAGTTTATCTAAATGTGTGGCAGAAGGTTCAGAAACACAACATAGATTTCTGGGCTGGATCCCAGCTGTCAGCCTCTTGTTCTGAAACCTTGGAGAGGAGAAAGAGCCAGAGGCTAATCCTAATCATACCAAGTGTCTCATTTCACATCTAAGGTTTCTGAGGAGATAGGAACAGACTGGATGGTGGCATGAAAACCTTGGATAGTCCAGGAAATTAATATATTAGACAACAAAGGCAACCAAAAGATCTGGGTTCAAATAATTCATCAACTATGAAATTACATGATGATTGTGGGCAACTTATCCAGGGTTGCTATCTGTTTCTAGGTGGAGTTTTGCTGTGCCCCATTCACTGAAATCTGTGGGAGACCTAGCTATACCATGTCTTTGGTTCATCTCATCAAAAATTCATTATTGCAAAAAGATGGAATAGCCACAGGATACTTTCTATTTCTGAACAAAAGAAGCCCTTTTTCTAGAATAGCTAGGCATGCACAGAGGATTGGAGAGCCATTTTTGGCACAGGCTTTACGATTGCCATGTTTGAAGAAAAGAATTTAAAATAAAGCTCTGGCTGTTTCCAGTCACTTTTTAATATAATTTCTTTCCTCTGTATGTCTCTCTGTATTATGTGAGTGGGGAAGCAATGAGGGTAAAACCACACCGCACATAATTTGTTGATGAAAATCCAGTTTTTTCTCAGAGATTAGTAAGGGACAGTGGCATCTCATGGACTAAGGCTGCATGCAGATTCCCACCTATTTCTAGAAAAATCTAAAGATTATCAGCTATTCCAATTGAAGAAGTTATGAATATTTATTTGATTGTCTGTACATACTTACTTACTTACTTAGGGGATCCCTCATTGTCCATGTATGATGGCTTTCCAAGTGTAGTGTCTTGGCAGTGGATATGTAGGTGACTGTGGAGCCCTATTCTTGACCCACATGTTCTTCCACAGTGAAGGCATTGGTTTCCAGGTGGAAGGTGATCCCCATCAGGATTGGCTTGATGCACTTCCTCTTTGCATGTTTCTCCCTTTTGCTCTCCATTCGTGCCTCTTCAAATTCCACAGTACTGCTGGTCATCGCTGACCTCCAGCTAGAGCGCTCAAGGACCAAGGCTTTTCAGTTCTCCGTGTCTATGCCACAGTTTTAAAGGTTAGCTTTAAACCCATCTTTAAATTGCTTTTCTTGTCCATCAACATTTTATTTTCTGTTTTTGAGTTGGGAGTATAGTAACTGCTTCGGGAGACAGTGGCCAGGCATTAGTACAATGTGGCCAATCCAGCAGAGTTGAAGGTTTAGGAGAATCTCTTCAATGCTGGTGGTCTTTGCTTCTTCCAGCATGCTGACAGCATGTCTGTACATACATCATTGCCATCTGAACTGTAGTGGCCTATGGTGGCAGCTATTTATCACATGGCCCATGGGGAAATGAGGCGATCAGCAAATCTTTCAGTTTCATCTTTTTCCACATTTTATTTTTTTAAACTCTCACATTCTTCATTCATCAATGAACATTCTTCATTCAATTGAATGAAACTCCTAATCATCTGCAGTAATGCATATAATGTTAATGTATAATGTATAATTAATGTGGTGAAATGTAAATTGTATGATGCAATGTATTTATGCATTGCATACAATGTATGTACCTGGATTTCATCAGCCACTAGTGACTGTGCAGTTCTGGAGTCTGGGTGCTGAAAGAGTTAAAGAGGTAGCTTGAGAGATGATGCAAGAAGCTGTGGCCTGTATATGTAGGAGGGCTCTAATCCTTCATTTCTTCTTCCCATGTGGCTGATGGTTGGATGTCTGATGAGTTTGTCAGTTCCAGTAAAGCTGTGTTTTCTCATACCTGGTCTACAGAAGTCATTCTTCCATACCTCATAGCAGCAAAATACATCAACATATAATAGGTACAATAAACATAAGCTGATCCTTCCTAATAGGAAGAAAAGAATGTTGCATCATCCGACCAATTGTTGCGCTTAAGTGGATTTTCGCCAGTTCCAATTAAAAGGCACAATAACTTTGTACACAGGCAAGAGGAAAAAAGAACAGAAAACTTTACTCTTGTCAGCAGTCAAAACTTAAACTTACAGTGTTGCATACAAAATAAACAGTGCAACAAACGTACATGGTCCTTGTAAGTAATACAGAATGTGGCTTCTTCATCTTCCTCCAAATGAGAAAGCTGAGCAAAAGCTCCCCGAGCAAAAAGACCTAGAATTGTATTCTAAACACATACAGTTATACCCCACTGGGTGTGGTCCAAACTTACTAGCTGACCTAGATTAGCAGCTGCACATATTATTTAACAATATAAGGTTTTCTTTAAAACACACACACATATACTTGATTCTGTTACAACTTACTGTAACACCATTGTGCATGTGCAATTACCAAAAACACAGTTTTGCTGGTATCATCTGAATACAGCGTTTGAATACTTTCAAAATAACTCAGTCCACATGCAAAACACAAAGCCAACAGACATAAGTCACCAACCAGATGGCATTGGGAAAGATGCCAAATGATTGACAGATACATACACACAAACCATATTATTTCTCATTCCAAGTGGAATATATCTATTTGATAGTGTACACACTGTAGACTTCAGAATTCTAGAAGCATTCAAAAATATTTTGCGACATAAGGCAAAGGAAAAGATAGCATTTCCCACTTGCTTTGTGTACAAAAGCTAACTTCATTGAGAGTTGCAACAGAAACATAAACACTGATGAAGAGAGAACCACCCTAAGGGAAGAAGACTAGCATAAGAAACACTAACTGGGCCAAATGGCAGACAGAGGACTGTCTTCCAGCACCATTCTATGCATCAGCACCTGAAGCAGCTGTTTAATTCTACCTAATAATAGGACAAGGTTTGCTGAATTTAGAGAGAATGCTTTATTCCATGGTTGTAAATTTAATTTAATATCATAAGACACTGTTTCTATTTCAAGTCTTTCCAGTATAATGAATGACATTCAATTTAAGTAATGGCAAAAAGATTTATCAACATTTATTTGACAAGTAAAAGGACCGAAGGTAGTACAAGATAAAAGGGGACTAGGTCTACTATCATAAACGCTATTTGACCTCATTGAAGAACTGGCAGTTCTTGAGAAATGAATGCTGCTGGTTCGAATCTGGGGAGCAGGGTGAGCTCCTGCTGTTAGACCCAGCTTCTGTCAAACTAGCAGTTGAAAAACATAGAAATATGAGTAAATCAATAGATACCCCTTCTGCGGGAAGGTAACAGTGCTCCATGCAGTCATATCGTTCACATGACCTTTGAGATGTCTACAGACAATGCCGGCTCTTTGGCTTAGAAATGGAGGTGAGCACCACCCCCCAGAGCCAGACACGACTAGACTTAATGTCAGGGGAAACCTTTACCTTCATTTAAGGAGATTATTATTAAACGTGTAGAATAAGTATAATAAAAGATATAACAGCAGAAAGTCATTGTTCTGCTCTTTATATGAAGCTCTGTTTAGAAGGGAAATTGCCTTGAAAGAGAAATGGTTGACTTATAAAAGACTTGTTGATGTTGGATAATGATCAGTACAGAATAAAGACAAGAGAGGAAGTACCATTTTAAAACTTCACAATACAATGGTTTCCCTACAGATAATTAATATAACGAGTTAAATGGATAAAATACTTATTTGGATTGACAAACCTGAACTTGAATCTCTTTTGGACTCTGGAGATGACCATTTAACTGCTAAATTGTATATATTGTTTTTACAATCTAAAATGGAGGAGGAACAGGTGAAAGATTGTATGGTTAAGTGGGCACGAAATTTTGGTAAACAAATATAAGTGGAACAATGGGAAAGCACAAAGAGTTTGAAATTTATACTGAGTAATGACCTGCAATATTGTTTCAATAAAATGATGTATAGATGGTACCTGACACCAGAAAGGATTGCTGAGATGTATAAACATCATTCTAATGATTGTTGGGAATTTAGGGGGAAAGGGAGCCCTTTTATCATATGTAGTGGTCATGCAAAAAGAGCCAGAAATACTAGGCACAAATACATACAATTTTAGACACAATTGTTAAAATCAAAATTGAGGTGAAATCTAAACTCTATCTACTTGGGATGTTAGATGAACAACGCAATAGAAAACGTGTCAACCTATCTCTCCTTGGACGAATAGCTGCAGTAAAAATGCACGTGTTACTGAAGGTTTTGTACCTATTCCAGACGCTCCCTATCTTAAGATCGAGGACCACAATCAATGCCTGGGAGAAAGATATTAGGAGATTCATTTGGCAAAAAAAAGAGAGCGAGAATTAGCTATATCCATCTAACTGACAACGTGAAAAGAGGAGGGCTCGCTCTTCCAGACCTCCATGTGTACTACGAGGCAACGGCTCTGTCATAGGTTAAGGACTGGGCAACGCTAGAAAAGAAAAAAATACTGGCGCTAGAAGGGGCCGACTTACGAAGGGGGTGGCATAGCTATCTGGTGAGGGACAAAGAAAAAGTGGAGAAGGGATTCAACAATCACTTCATCAGATCAGCTTTGATTAAGATCTGGACTAAATATAAAGAGAGGTTCTACACCAAAACACCCACGTGGTTCTCCCCAAACGAAGCTGCCCATAAAAGAGAAATCCCGTCAGAACAATGGCTCAGTTATAAGAATCTCCTAAATATAACCAAACAGAAGACAAATTTAAAGTCGTACCAAGAAATACAAGTGTCCGAACCAAAACTAACATGGTTTCAATATAGACAGATCTATGAGAGCTATAAGATGGACAATAAAAAGGGCTTTGAATGGAAAGAGACCTTCTGGGATAAAATATTAAGAACAAAAAGAAAACTAATCAAAAAAAATATCAACAACTTCTGGAATGGACAACAGAAGGGGAACAGGTCAAAGAGGTAATGATCAAATGGGCGAAACTAGTAGGGCACAGCATTAGTCTAGCAAAATGGGAAGAGATATGGTTGAAAAAACTCAGATACACATATGCCAACGAAATAAAAGAAAACTGGGTCAAAATGTTCTACATGTGGTACACGAACCCCGGAACAACTAGCGAAATTCAGTAAAGGGAAAATCAGTGAAAAGTGTTGGAAGTGCGGGGAAAAAGCGGGGACGTTTCTTCACCTCTGGTGGGACTGTAAAATAGTGAAGAGGTTTTGGTGGGAAATTTACCAGAGGTTGAAAGAAATTCTACACCTAAAATTTGAGTTCAAACCGGAGTATTTTCTTTTGGGAATACTTGACTTTCAAATTAATGAAAACGAAGATAAGATCTTTTTCTACCTTGCAACAGCAGCAAGAATTTGTATTGCGCGCAGGTGGAAGATGAAAGAGACAGCCACTTTTAACGACTGGATGTTGAAATCACTCGATATCATGAACATGGACCTCCTAACCCAGAAGATTGCTCAAAATAGAACATGGGCAAACAACACAACCAACACAAACTGGGATAAATTCATAGAATTTATTAAAAGAAATAAATACAAATACATATAAAGGATAGACCATGGAAGGCCTGGACGTCAATGTATATTAGATTTTCCTGAAGATGTAACACCTATAACAAGGAGAGTATAAAGAAAGGATCAAGAATCACCAGGGTGGTAAGCTTAATCGAGACGACAACAAAAACAAAGGAGCATCACAATGCCTAGGGAGTGCGAGACTCACTGTGTGTGTGGGGGAGAGAATGGGGGGGATACGGATGTTATGCAAGGTGAATTGTCTATCCTATGAGTTTAGGTTTGTCTTTCCCACGTTGTATGTAGTATGGGGGTGAGTGGGAATCAGATGTTTTTCTGTCGATTGTTTGTTTGTATGTTTGTTCCCCTTTTTATACAATAAAATTTATTTTTTAGAAAAAGAAAAAGAAAACGTGGAAGGTTTTTGCTAGATGAAAATGGCAACAAGAATTACCTATGTTCTAAGATAGAAAGACTTAGATTCCATCACAAGACAATTGGCTTATGAAACTTGTGAACTTGTGGAAATGGACAAACTTACTACGTTGATTTAGGAGAAATCGCTTAAGAAAGACTGGGATCCATTTATTGTGTTCCTCCAGCAAAGATTGGGCCAAATCTCCATCACTAGTTTTTTTTTGGACTAGAAGTGTGCTATTAATTATGTGAGAAAGAATGTACCAATTGTTCCTTTTCACTAAATAGGTGGGAGAATATAACCACCAGACAAAGTATGTAAAGCCCTTAGATTAGATCAGGGCTGTCCAACTTCTACCGGACCTGTGGCCGGAATTGCGGTCACTGATCACCTGGGGGGCCAAGCTCCACCCCCTCCCCGGCTCCGCCCCCTCCCCTCCCCAGCTCCGCCCCCTCCCCACCCCCAGCTCCGCCCCCAAATTACTAGTTGCATTATTAATTTTAAAATAAATAAATAAAACAATGGAACAGAATTATTATAAAAGAACATATAAAGGGGCCAAAATACACCATTAAATATATTTAATTCCATCCTCCCCTCCCCCTTATTTTAATGTAATATTAAATATATTTAATTCCATCCTCCCCTCCCCCCTTATTTTAATGTAATATTAAATATATTTAATTCCATCCTCCCCTCCCCTTATTTTAATGTAATATTAAATATATTTAATTCCATCCTCCTCCCCTTATGTTAATGTAATATTAAATATATTTATTTCCATCCTCCCCTCCCCCTTATTTTAATGTAATATTAAATATATTTAATTCCATCCTCCCCTTCCCCTTATTTTAATGTAATATTAAATATATTTAATTCCATCCTCCCCTCCCCCTTATTTTAATTTAATATTAAATATATTTAATTCCATACTCCCCCCCGTTCGTTCCCATATGACACACAGACTCTTCTTTCCTGGTGAAGTGTGGATGCTGGGAGCTGTGTCAAAGACCCCGTTGGGTGGGTCCACTTTTCCCCAAAGAGGGTTTGTTCTCCTCCCACCCAAGACCCCCAAAGACTAGGCCCCAGTGGGTGAGAAACACAAACATACACACATACAGAGAGAGAGGTTGCAAAAGCAGCAGCCTGCCTGGCACTGGCTGGCCTAGCCCCCCTCTCCCCCTCTCTGCAAAGGCCAACTCACCTCTTTCCTCCTCCTCGCAGGCTCTCCTGCTTTGGGAGAGCCCAGAAGTCCTTATTTCCGTCTCCCTCCCCGTCTTTCTCACCCAAAGTTTGAGCAGAGGGGAAAGTGAATGGGGGGAAAGGGGGTGTCAAGAAGCAGAGAGAGAGAAGCAGGCGAAAGCTTTGCTCCTCCCCCCCTCTCTCTCTGAGTCCAGCCCTTGCAAGCAGAGGAGGAGGAGGCAAGTAGAAGCGCCTCTCAAGGACTCCCAAGAAGCGAAAGCGAAGTCTTGCAGAGGCGCAAAGACCACCCTCCCACCTCCCCTTACTATTAGTATTATCATATCGCCCCTTTCCCAGTATTGCCTGGTATACTTACCACTCTCTAGCTATGTGACTGAATGGGAGTGAGTGAATGTGTTGGCCTCTATGTGAAAGTGAACACAGAGAGGAGCTCTCCCCCCCACGGCACCCCTGTTCCACATACAGCCCATGCAAAGCCACAGAGAGAGAGAATGAAAACATTCATTTTTTTAAATATACAAGGCCGGCTGCTATTGGCTGGTGGCGTTTGACAGACAGCTGAGCCAGGCGCTCACCTCGCCTGTTGCACCCAAAGAGGAACGCATGCAAAACCCCTCCCCGCTTGGAGACCCACACACACACACACACACACACCAATAAGCGCACACAGGGTTACTGGCTGGCTGTGAGGGAGGAAGGGCCGCTGCATGGTCAGGCCCACATCCTGCTCCACACACACAAAACACCCCCCCCCCCTCACTCGAGATGCATACTGTGTCACCTATTTATAATAATAAACCTGTAGGCATTCCTGATGCGTTGTGTGTGGGTTAGGTCTGTTGTTTTTTGCTGGGGAGGCAGGTATGGGGAGAGCAAACTCAGGTTGGGAAAAGAAGGGAGGCAGGTCCTGAGGGGGGGGGAGAGGCCTCCAAACTGGCGGAGTCCATTAACTGCCACGGGAGAGAGAGAGGCCGAAAATGCCTGAGTGGACGAGGAGGAGGAGAGTTCACGACGCCTGGAAGCGTCCCTCAGGGAGTGTGTGTGTGTGCCTCTCTCTCTGAGGGGATAAATGGTCACCCTCACAGGCAGGAAAGGGCTTCTCCTTTCCCTGAGAGGAGGAGGCCATGAGTCGCCCACGTTGAGCAGGAGGACTCCAGGTTGAGAGAAGCAGCGGCCCTGCTGAAGGAGAACTTCCCCAGTCAGCAAGAAGCAGGAAGGCAGGCAGCTCCATGATCATGAGGAGTCACAATATGGACCGAGGAGGAAGCAGCCGGGGCCTCTGCCTCCACCTCTTCCTCCTCGGCGCTGGTGTCTGACGTCACCCAGCCACGCCCCCGCAAGCGGCCCTGCCACCCCGCGAGCGGCTCCGCCCCCCCGAATTTTTCCGAAAAATATTTTTTCCCCAAATTTTTTATTTTTTAAAAAAAGTATTTCTTCCAGGAGGGTAGGGGGGCGTGTCCAAGGGGCTGGGGGCCGTGTACGGCCCCCGGGCCGCCTGTTGGACAGGCCTGGATTAGATAATGTAGGTTAATTGTCGAAGGCTTTCATGGCCGAAATCATTGAGGTGTTTTGTGCTTTCTGGTCTGTATGGACATGTTCTAGCAGCATTTTTTTCCTGTTGTTTGGTCTGCTTCTGTGGATTCTCTGAAGATGCCAGCTACACATGCAGGTGAAACGTCAGGAGAAAATGCTGCTAGAGCACAGTCATACAGCTGAGCCACACAACACGTGAATAACATAGATTGTTTTTAGTTTGTATTGTTTGGGTTTTTATGTTTAGGATGTAGTAGTATTATTATAGAAAAATAATTTTAATCTTTTGTTGTTTTGGTTTTTGTTTGGGTGTTTTTTGTATGTTTTATGCAAGTTTTGTATTAATCTACAGTACCTTAATCAACCCAAATAAAATTGCATATCCCCATCTCAGATCTTTGACATTTGTGAAGGCAGGTCTGTGTTCACCTATTTATGATTGTAATAATACACTTTATTTATATTCCACACTTCTCACCCCGAAGGGGACTCAGTGTGGATTACAGAACACATACAGCAGACAATTCCTACCAAAATTAGACATACAAGACATACAATAACATATAACAGGAAGATCCCCTGGACTCCAACCGGGCAATGTTGTTATATTCGTTGTTGTTATATTCGTCACTGGGTGCTGCTGCTCCATTCCGTCACAGGGGGGCACTGTTGTTCCATCCACCTTCTACCTCCTCCTTTCTTGACGAAGAGCCTGCCAGCCAGCCAGCCAAATTCTTCTTCTGGTAGTTGTCTTCAATATTTATTGAAGTTAAAAAGTCCTTTAGGATTCCTCCCCCACTTATGCGGTACCTAATTTATTTGCTTAGGTCAACAGGGGCAGGCTTACAGCTGACTTGCCCAGGTCAGCCCGGGATTTGAACTTGTCACATTCGGATCTTTACAGCTTGCAGCTAACAGCTGCTGTTTTAACCACTGCGCTAATCTCCCGACCTGTAAACTCAGATACTGAATGGAAAACTGTGGAAGGCTAGGGAGGTGCATCTCCACACCATGTATTTTTAAAGGTGGCCATAAGTGTCCCCAAGAGAAACATTTGGCAAGTTTTGAGGTCCGGAACAGTTCCAGAAGCCACTTCCTAGACCTGATATGTTTCATGGGAAAAATATGGTAATCCTAGAGGCTATTTGGAGGCATTTTAAAAGTGCCTAGCAAGCATGTCCCCAGGGGCCACATCCCTGCAGGACACATTTTGTTCACCCTCTGCTTTCTTTTTTCATGTCAAGAGTGACTTGAGAAACTGCAAGTCACTTCTCGTGTGAGAGATTTGGCTATCTGCAAGGATGTTGCCCAGGGGACACCCAAATGTTTTACCATCCCATGGAAGGCTTCTCTTATGTCCCTGCATGGGAAGCTGGAGCTGACAGATGGGAGTTTACCCTGCTCCCTGGATCCAAACCACTAAAATTTCGGTCAGCAGTCCTGTCGGCACAAGGGTTTAACCCAATGCACCACCAGGGACTCCACTGCTAAAGGAACAGAGTTCAATAGCTGAAGAATCCACAGTGTTTCTGCCAAAGAAAGGGACCTGACAATTTTCTCTCGGACTTTTGAATAAATAGTCTGGTGATGGCAGGAACATATCTAAGTAAAGGAAATCAATGGGAAAATTAAGCCTAGCTCCCAAAAATCTAGAGATGGGCAGTGCATTCTAGGAATCCCAGTCTTTTGCACTATTCTAATTAGTATAGTAACACTGAAATCTAATTATACTTTTCTTCACTTGTCAGGGGGATTGCTCATTATCCTGGCACTGTGACAGATGCCCTGAAAATATCCCAAAGTTGCATTCCAACACATTACTCCCCTCCATGTCATACAGGGCTAATTTAAAAGCAAGTTATGTGCACCACGGCCACTTTCTTGATGTTACTGGCTCTCTTTTTCTGATGCTCTAGCAAAGATGTCCATCTAAGTAAAGGGCTGTAAATGAAACAACCAAAAATAAAACCTAAGAGAAAGGCAAGTAAACAACCGCCTTTAAAAAAAATAGACTCTTTCTCTTTCGTATCTAAATGTTTATGTTTTCTCTCCTATTATCTTTGTGCTATCGATTTGAATCACAAGAAGAGAGAACTGGCAATGAACACGGAAAGGTTAACAAAATTGTGAAGCCCATATTAAAATCAAATGACCTGAATGATTGCCTCTTCTGATCAGCATGCAAGAAAGATTCTGCATGAGTCAGCAGAGTCAGAGGAAGGGGGAAAAATACAGCATCATTATATTGTTCAGAGTGAAAGGACACGAACATATTCACCACACAGGCAGTTTAGGAAGATTTTCTTTGTAGGTTCATTCGTATGGAACCAATGTCCTAAGGAGATTAATTGGAAGAGGCAAATAGAGCAAGAAAACAGAACCTAAGATCTATATTTTTGGCAAGGAGAGAATGAAGAAGTCATTGGGTCATTTTTTTTAGTGCCAAAATGGAACGAAGATGGTACAGATTCACACACACACACCAGGTGGGGAAATATTTGGAGGTGGAATCCCTCCAGCCTTACAGCTGGAATGTGTTAAAATTATTCCTAAGCCCTGCAGTCCCAAGGAATCTTCTCTCCAAATATTCTGGAGAAGGGAAAGTTCTTTGGGAGTCTCTTTTCCAAGCTCTCTTTACAACTTCTGGTAAGAGTTGCAAACCACACTAGATAACATCATCTAACAGCAACATCTATTATAGAACTCCAATATGCCAATGATAACGTAGTCTGTGCGCATTCAGAAGAAGACCTACAAGTCACTCTAAACACCTTTGCAGAAGCATATGAGAAGCTCAGCCTCTCATTGAACATCAAGAAAACCAAAGTGCTCTTCTAGCTGTCATCAGTCAATCGCTCTGCAATGCCAGAAATACAATTGAATGGTGTAATGTTAGAAAATACAAAAGCAAAGGGGTAGCAAAAGGTACCACTAAAGCAATGTAGCAGTGTCTGTGTGTGACTATAACATATAGGTCTTTGGGTGCCTACATGTTATAGTCACACACAGACACTGCTACGTTGCTTTAGTGGTACCTTTTGCTACCCCTTTGCTTTTCTGTGTACACAGAGTAGACCCTTCCCCTTTTTATAGTAATGTTAGAAAATGTTGACAATTTCCACTACCTTGGCAACCAGCTCTCCACAAAAGTCAACATTGACATTGAAATACAATCCCACCTGAACCCAGCAAGTGCAACATTTTTCTGAAGGAAGCAGCAAGTGTTTGACGATTGGGACATCCATAGGGATAACAAGGTGCTTGTTTATAAAGCTATTGTCCTCCCAACCCTGCTATATGTCTGCAAGATGTGGACTGTCTACAGATGTCACCTTCATCTCCTGGAACAATTCCATCGGCATTATCTCCAGAAAATCCTGGAAATCTCTTGGGAAGACAGACAGACAAATGTCAGCATGCTGGAAGAAGTAAAGACCACCAGCATTGAAGCAATGTTCCTACACCAACAACTCCATGGAACTGCCCACATTGTCCAAATGCCTGATCACTGTCTCCCAAAGTAGTTACTCTACTCCCAACTCCAGTTTGGAAAACAGAATGTTAATGGACAGGAAAAGAGGGTTAAAGATGGGCTTAAAGCTACTCTTAAAACTGTGGCATAGACACTGGGAACTGGGAAGCCCTGGCCCTTGAGCGCTCTAGCTGGAGGTCAGCTGTGAGCAGCAGTGTGGTGGAATTTGAAGAGGCATGAATGGAGGGCCAAAGGGAGATATGTGCCAAGAGGAATGCGCATCAAACCAACCCTGATCAGAACTTCTGTCCACCTGGAAACCAATGTCCTCACTGTGGAAGAACATGTGGGTCAAGAATAGGGCTCTACAGTCACCTACGTATCCACCACCAAGACCCTACACTTGGAAGACCACCATACTCAGATGAGGGATTGCCTAAGTAAGTAAGTAACACCATCAGAGGGTGTGACAACAAAACAACCATCTACCTATAAAATGCTTTATGCTGGTCATTGACCGTAATAAAGCTTGTTGTTTATAAAATGCTTGTGTAGTGTTTCAGAATATTTTTTCCTTTTTATAAAAAACATTGTAGTTAAGTGGTTCCCAAGGTGTTTTGGACTTCAGCTCCCACAATTATTTTCTGGCAGTTGAAGTTCAAAACAATTGAAGGACCAAAATATGGAAACCACTGTTGTAGTTGGATCCCACTCCCATGGGTGTAAAATAATGTTTTATGCCTGAAACCTTAGTAGCACTTGGTACTGCATTCAAAAATGTAGATTTATATTTTTTTACTAACTAACTAACTAATTAATTTTATTATTTATGAGTCGCCCTCCACGGATGTGCTCTGGGCGACTTACACAGCTTGTCATTTACAATACTAAAATATTAAAATATTAAAATATTAAAATGTTAAAATACTGGAATAGTCAGATTCCAGGTCACTGATTGTCACTCAAGCATATGCTCTTCTAAATAGCCATGTCTTAAGTGCCGCCAGAAATGAAGGCAGGTCGAGGATGGCTCTTTGGTCTGGCGGCAGAGAGTTCCACAGGACAGGGGCCACAATGGAGAAAGATCTCTGTCTCGTGAGCTCCAGATGAGCTTCTCTCAGACACAGAAAAGGTTCTCGTAGGCTGGCCGTGGTGCTCTCAGATGGATAGGTGGTATCAGACGGTCTTTTAGGTATGTAGGACCCTGGCCCCGCTAGGCCTTAAATGTCAAGGTCAGGGTTTTATAAAGGATTCTGTACTCGACCGTTCATGCAAAAATAAAAAAAACAATCAGTCTTAAAAGTGTTGCCACATTTCTTTCCTGCCCCTTCCTCCTTTTTATTCCGCAACTTTTTATTCCGAGACTATTATAGCTATTTCTTGAAAAACTACACATTTTGGTGCAGACTACTGTGCATACAAAATGCATCACTCTCTGGGAATAAGTGTAGGGTTCTATAGAGAGTTTTGTCCAAAAAGATTGCTTTGTGTGTAGTTTTTTCTTCAAAATGTAAAGATCTTTCAGCAATTGTCCATTTTCATCATTATCCAAACTATCATTATTATTAAATGTCTTAAAAGCAAAAACCAAGAAATAGAAACTTTTGCAATTAACAAGAAAGAGTATGTTTTACTGTTTTTACTTGCATGTAAGTGAACTATATTAAAAATCAGAGCGTACCTTTCTTAAATTGCACCTTCTAAAACATAATTAAAATTACATGAACCCTCCAGTTTCAGGATGAAATACAGGGTTTCATTTCCGTTATTTTAAGGGCATTTCCCCTCTCTGAGTATTTTCAACTCTTCAATCGTTTTGTGCTTTATTAATAAACTAGGATGTTTAAAGTTTTAATGCAGCTGAAAATTTATGCTAAGGGAAAAAATACTGCATGTGTGAATCTGCAATAATGATAATAATTAATCAGTCATCCACTCTCAAAAGTTTCTTCAGAACTCTGTGGGGGACTGGAGATCATTCAAATTCCCCTTCAGCGCTGAAAATGTTATTAATAATTTACTTTTACTCTTGGTATCAACAACAAAAGCAGTAGCTATGCATAATATGAGATCTGGAGACTGACCTAGGAAATTAACATTTTCCCATAAATAAAAGAATGAATTTGCTGGGGTCAAAGCATTCATCTTTGGAACTGAGTTCTATGGGACTTAATGATGATTGGCAGCAATGGTAATTTATTGGTGGCCCCTAAATGGATTGGATGGCACTCTTATAAACAACAGCTACCATTTTATTGCTGTTTTATTGGGGGGTTCCACACACACCCCATCCTTGTACATGCAATTTATACATCAAACTACAGAAGTTACATTTAAAATATCAATCTCAATCTTAATTTTTCTACTCCACATCTTAGCACATTCTCTTAATAATTCCTAACTGGTTCCCACATCCTCTTAGTTATTGTAATCTTTTCAATTTTATCTATATTATTCCATTTGCAATTTGTTATTTCCACATTTAACATATTAACTATATACTTATGCCGATTAGTCAATGTCCATTTTGTTTTATCTTTTGTTTTATATACAAAAAAATGGTTGACAAATTAATAGCGTGTGCACAAATTGTTTTAGTGAAGGGTTGGAAAGGAGGAAACAACAGCTACCATGATCAATATTCAATATACTGTGTGACCCGTGATACAAAACACCTGCAAGGCCATAAGAACCATAGCAAGTTGATACCACATGTCACAACTCCAACCTAGGGAATCCTGCCATTTGTAGCATTGTGGGGTATTTAGAATTCCTGTAGAGACCTCCAATTCATTCTGTCACCAACAGCTCTGCTCATATCATGCAGATTCAAAGGCCATCTTATCTGAGGGCATAAATATATGGGCAAAACCCCCCAGATATGGGGTTTCCTCTCCTACAGTGAACATTCACGTGTCTATATAATAGGTACTTATACTGAGATAAAGCAAGGAACTGCATTCACACACACAATTGTTGCATTCTATTAAATCACAATATCCATGGCCATAAAAGGAAAGATAGGAGTTCTTGGCAGAGAGTTCCTGAGTTTCTATGACCTCAATAAGTGGGTCTTCAAGACCTTAAATTTGGTCCTGGTTCTATTGAAGACTTATTGTCTCAATGCAATGCTGTCTTTTCCTCCTGTTAGTGTTGCTGATTACTAGGCATTGTTAGGTTTGGTCAGAATTTTCGTAATTCAGAATAAATTCGGAAAGATTTCCTTTTTGAAGCGATTTTGAAGTTTTTAAGGAAACCAGAAGTCCCTTTGCCCTTCCGAAGCTTTTCCCCCCATTTCTCTTATGAATCAGTAAGTGAGTTGGAAATGATTCAGCTTTTCCCCGCTTCTGTTCCCTGGTCTCAGTTCAAGCCAGAGAAGCCTTCTAAAACAGTGTGGATACATCCCTTTCTTTCCTTTCCCTACCGCATCAGCGAGAGAAGCAGTTTTAACCAGTGTCGATGGGATGGATCCACGTCAGTTTAAACCAGTATGAATGGATTCCTTTCCTTTCCCTCCCGTATCAGTTTAAACCAGTATGAATGGATTCCTTTCCTTCCTGCCTCTTGCATCAGTCTTAAGGGAGAGAAGCGGTTTAAACCAGTGTGGTTGGATTCCCTTCTTTTCCTTTCTCTCCCGCATCAGTTTAAACCAGTGTGGTTGGGATGGATCCGCATCAGTTTAAACCAGTGTGGATGGATTCCTTTCCTTTCCCTCCCGCTTCAGTCTTACGTGAGAGAAGTGGTTTTAACCAGAGTGGATGGATTTCTTATCTATCTATCTTCATCCACAATACACCAACCTCAAATCCTCATCAAAACAACACAAGGTTACTACAAACTTATATGCAACAGTCTCAGCACTCTGCTACCACACTCCAATTACTGTGAACCTTTGGTTAATCCTAAAACATTGATTCTGTTAGCACTTAAATAAACACTGAATAATTTACACATTCTGTCAGTGACGCATTTGCTCAGCACAGCTACAGAGCAAAGGGTAACTGCAGAAGGGACCACCCAAAAGGCTCAGTTCTTAGAGGCTCACCATGGAAACTACTTTGAGAACTATTGTTGGGGAGGTGAGTGGAAGACAGCTAAACTGGAAAAATAGCCAGTAGGCTATTATCCAGGGACTCCGATCCCCAGGGTGCACAGGGAACTTCATGTACACAGACATTGGTTGAAGCATGAAGAATCATAATGCACAGATAATAAATAATTCAGCTATAAGACCATAGAACTTGGAGTGTTTGTGCTAGAAAACCCAATTATCACTGTGTGCGACAAGCAGATTGGGCCACTGTAATTTACAAAACCTATCTTTTTGGGGTTTCCACCTATTACATAAGCATCAAGCACTAGTGTTGTGTATCTGATAAAACTAGAACTGAAATTAAAGAACATGTAAGCTTTGTCACAAAACTTTCACCCTAATGTTTCAACATGTAAATATGTGTGTTTATGTGACTAATGGTTTCTGGTCATTCTGTAAAATTCCTTTTGAAGTCACCTTTATTGTCCTTTGAAGGCTCTGCAACACATCTAATTCAGAGGTAGCACAGGTCAAGGTCATACTTCTCAGCATGTAACCTCATTTGGATCATGAGAAATTCTGATTATTGAAAATTACGATCATTGAAAGATATGATTAATATGCAAACAACCTGCAATTATTTGGAAGCCAATTTATATTTATGGTGATTGGCAGAAACAAGGACTCCAAGATTTGGGGAGGGTTGGAGAGAAGAAGAAATTACATCAGCTCCCTCCCTCCTAACCTTCAGAAAGAAACTGAAGACTTGGCTGTGGAACCAAACCTTTGGGTAGCAATAAGGACAGTCATGCCTGGAATGGCTCCTTGACTGAAGATATTGAATTATGTGGTTCTTGCTAATAATTGGTTGTAATATTTTTTTAAATTATATTTTATTGTGGTTTTACAGTTTAGAAATAAGGGGAGGCATGGGGGGAGGGGGGATAAGGAGAAGGGGAAAGAACAATAAAGGGGTCTTCCATATTTCTCCCAAGGCATTATTTTACAGTGTTGCGTTTCTAATCTACCGGGGGGATACTCTTACATTATTTGAGTTCCCCATTACACCTCATTCAAGTCTATAGTGAATTTTATTCCTTTGTTTTGTATATATGCTTTAAACCCCGACCAGTCAGATATGTGACATGTCCATTTGGATTACATCAAAAAATTTAAGAGTCCATTCTTCTATATTTGGAATTGTGTCTTGTTTCCTCTTTTTTTGTGCTAAAATTAGTCTTGTGCTGGGGCTTAATAAGAAGAACATTTTATCTTGGTTTTCATTCAAGATTGGTATTGAAAGTCCTAGTAGGTAATACTGTGGGTCCAGTTGAAATTTTGCCTTTAATATTTTCTGGGTTTCATGATGTATTTCTCTCCAGAATTTTTTTACCTTTTTGCAACCCCGCCACTGGTGATGGTATGTGCCCTTTTCTTTGTTGCATTTCCAACATAAAGGAATGGGTATCTTTAACCAATCACAATTTATTAACATTGGAGGGACATGACCTCTGAACAGGATGGCATGGATACCTTTGGTATAAAAAAAAGAAAAGAAAAAATTCAGTCATCACTTCATAAGGGCTGCCCTAATAAGAACTTGGGAAAAATATACAGTAAACATAGACTTTAAAAAAAAAAACCACCTATATGGGTATTACCAATAGAGGATTTTCACAAAAGAGAGTTGGCCGATTACAACTGGTTAACATATAAACAGATATTAAAGAAGACAAATAATAACAACTGGAACATTAAGACAATAGAAGAAATAAGACAAACACACCAGAAAATATCCCGGTTCTAGTATCACCAGATATACCAGGGCTATAAAGAAGACAGAAAACTAGTATTTACAGAAGAAGAAGACTTCTGGGACCAAGTGATGAAAAAAAGAGAATAATTATAAGTATAATATATAATCAACTACTGAGATGGTCAACTGAAGAAGAACAAATCAAAGACTGCCATATAAAATGGGCAAAGGATTTAGGCCATAACATCCTACTTCATCAATGGGAAGAAATATTGTATTATACAAAATATACAACAGCAACAGACATATACGAAAACTGCTTAAAGATGCAATATACTGTAGATGGAATCTCTGCCCAGAAAAACTAATAATTGGTTGTAATTTTATGCTTTTTAATCTTATGTTTTAATGTATCTGTTATTTTTACTATATGTTTGTTTAATGTTTTATGGCATCAAATTGTTGCTGATTGTAAAGGTGAGAAGGGTGGGATATAAATACTGTAAATAAATAAATAAATTGTGATATCTGTATAGGAAGAAGAAATTATTATATGTATCAGGATTACATTCTTCTAATAAATAACTCATAAAAACATAAAAAGCATATACTATTTATAGTCACATATAAGTTGGATTCATGTTTAAGTTAAGTGCAGGTTTTGGGGCCAAATTGTTTGATACAAGTTTTTTTAAAAAAATATTTTTATTGTTTTATCATTATCAACACAATATTATACAATGTCTATTTACAGCAGATTCATGTTATTCATTTCTAGGTACAATACTTCAATCTTTAGCATCTGCCATTATGTTTTTCTTATACATTTTTGTATCCCTCACCGCTGTGCTCCCCTCCCCCTCCCCAAGCCATTGCTTTTACATATCATTAGTCCAAAATTTCATTTCTTCTTGTGGAGGTAACCTTCCTTCTTCCTTTTCTAATCCTTTTTCAATAAATTTTCTCCATATCTCATAAAAATCACTTTGTTTCCATATACCTCTTTTTACTTTTAATATACATGTTAACTTGTCATTTATTGCCAGTTTCCACACTTCCTTGTACCATTCCTCTATTTGTATATTTATTTCTTTGTCCAATTCCTTGCTATAAGCAGTCTTGCTATTGTTAATAGGTTTGTTATCGCATCTTTATCCTTTTCCCCAATTGTATACTATTATATAATGATAATAAAGCTATACTAGGACTTCTTTCTATTTTAATATTCATTATATCTTCTATTTCTTTAAATACTTTCGCCCAAAATTTGCTTACATATTTACATTGCCACCACATATGTATGTATGTTCCTGTTTCTTGGCATCCTCTCCAACGGTTTTTCGAGTAGTTTTTATTTATATTTGCCATTCTTACTGGTGTAAGGTACCATTTCCATATTAATTTATAATAATTTTCTTTAATCCTTATTGATAAATTTTTAAGATGTCTTTGTCTCCACAATTGTTGCCACTCTGTTTCCTTTATTTTTATCCCTAAGTCTTCTTCCCAGATCTCCTTAAGGGTGTTATTTTTGTTTTTCCTTCCTTTATTTCAATTATTATCTTATATATTTTACTAGTTATTCCTTTCAAGTTTTAGGTGCTCTTCTACATCCCTCCCATTTTGTATTATTTGTTCAAATTGGTTAACCTTACTTCCTTTTTATTGTTTTTAAGCCAATTTTTTTAAACCATTGTTCTAATTGTATACAATGGAACCATGTCAATTTATTTCTCTAAATTCTTCCATAATCATTTCCTTCTTCGTTCCTACTTTTATCCAATCCCCCATTTTATCTAAAAAAAATTCCCTTAACTTTTTATCCATTATTTGTTTTAAATTCTTTGGAAATTTCTTTTCCATTACGATTGGGGTTATTACTGATCCATCCGTTATTAACATTCTCCTGTATTTATTCCATACTTCTAATATATTACTCAACATTGGTTTTCTTCTTTACCTAATTTCTTTCCTCGTGAATTGTTTAAAAATATATTCCATATTTCTTCTTCCACTTTTCCTGAGTAATTTCTTAGCCATTCTACCCCATCTTTTTAAATCATTCCTTCTATAACCAGTCTCAATCTACTCGCTTCATAATATTTTTAATGTTAGGGAGTGCTAAACCTCCTTCTTTTTGCGATTTATACCATAACTGTTTGTTTAGTCTATTTCTTTTACTACCATTGCAATATTTATTTATCATTTGTTGCCATCTGTTTAGTTCTTCCTCTGTAATTTGAAGTGGCAGCATTCTAAATACGAAGTTTATCTTTGGGAGTATTTTCATTTTTACTAATGCTATCTTTCCAAACCAAGATAGATGTTTGATACAAGTTAAGTTGCAGTCCTCGCATTGTTCCAATTTTTGACTAATATTTTTAGACTTTTATTTATTTATTTATTTATTATTCGGGCTTCTATGCCGCCGACTCCCCAAGGCTCGCGGCGGCTTACAGGAGCCGAAGGGCACAGTAAAGCACAGGCAATAAACAGTTAAAAACATTTAAAAACAACAGCAGTAAAGCAATTAATAACACAGTTAAAACAATGAACAGCACATCATCCTCAGAAGAACGAATAGATGGCGGGGCATGGGCAGGACTTACTCACCAAAGGCCTGCTTAAACAGGTATGTTTTACAGGCCCGTCTAAATGGGAGCAAGTCCTTCATAGCCCGAGTTCCGGCCAGGAGGGCGTTCCACAGCGTAGGTGCTATGACAGAACGCCCTCCCGGCGGGTAGCAGTCAACCTTGCGAGTTTAGCTGAAGGTATCTCCAGGAGATTGGAGTCCTCAGACCGAAGTGATCTCAGAGGGCAATATGGGGTGAGACGGTCCCTCAAATCGCTGGCCCCAGGCCGTGTAAGGCCTTAAAAAGGTAAGAACCAACACTTTGAATGTGATCCGGTGCTCAATTGGCAGCCAGTGCAGATCCTGCAAAACAGGTGTTATGTGGGCGCCAGCTGGCGTGCCAGACAGGAGCCGGGCAGCAGTGTTCTGCACTAGCCTGAGCTTCCGAGTCACCGACAGAGGAAGCCCAACGTAGAGCGCGTTGCAGTAATCCAGCCTTGAGATGACCGTGGCTTGGATCACCGTGGCCAGATCGTTCCGGGAGAGATAGGGGCCAGCCTCCTTGCCTGTCGCAGGTGAAAAAAAGCGATCTTGCTGACCGCAGAGACCTGGGCCTCCATGGTCAGCTGGGAGTCCAAATGGACCCCCAGGCTCTTTACGGAAGGCAATGGGCATAGCGCCGCACCGTCCAGGCTTGGAAGCTGGACATCTACATCACCCTGGCGACCCAGCCACAAGATCTCCGTCTTCGCTGGATTCACCCTCAACCTACTGGCTCGCAGCCATCCAGTAACGGCTTCGAGGCAGTGTTGGAAATTATCGGGGATGGAACCCGGCCTGCCCCCATCCTCAGAATGAGCTGGGTGTCGTCAGCGTACTGGTGACACTCCAGCCCATAACTCCGCACCAGCTGTGCAAGCGGCTGCATGTAGATGTTAAATAACAGAGGGGAGAGACCCCCTCACTCCAGCCACGGCCAGGCGCTGGATCAATAGATTGTGGTCAACCATGTCAAACGCTGCCGTGAGGTCCAATAACACGAGCAGCGCAGACCCGCCTTGGTCGAGCTGGCAGCGGAGTTGGTCTGTGATGGAGACCAGAACCGTCTCTGTCCTGTGCCCCGAACGGAAGCTGGACTGGAAGGGATCTAGCCATGTTGCATCATCTAAGAAGGACTTATATATGAGTATGTATAGCACGACAACTGAAAGAAGATGAAGCTTGAAAGGAAACTTTTTTCTCAGTTTACTATGTCCTAGAAATAGGCAAAGTACAGTAATGTGGTCCGGATGTGGCTCGGAAATCATATTAAGGAGTAGCTTTGGTGGTCTTCCAACAACAGAAGAATCCTAAAGAAAGGGTGAACTAAGGTACTGAGACTTAACTATTTGATGTTGCTTCCTCCAACAAAGGTAGAATTTTTCCATTGGAACTGTATTAGGCTGATTTACCTATACAACACCTGAA
The DNA here is from genome assembly GCA_030556195.1 of Anolis apletophallus. Lineage (NCBI taxonomy): Eukaryota > Metazoa > Chordata > Lepidosauria > Squamata > Anolidae > Anolis > Anolis apletophallus. The sequence goes on from JARBWK010000004.1 coordinate 171,791,923, forward strand.
AGGTTTCTCCAGATAAACACTACAGAGACTTTTGGAGAAATTCAATGTTCTCTGCCTAAGAAAGAGATGGGTAACCTCATCCTGGAGAGAAACAGCCTGGATTTCAAGAGAAGCACTATTAAAGCCCTGGTACACTGTGCAAAAAGAATCTGTGAACCCCATCTCCTCCAAGATGATCTGAACCACCTAAACTGGGCTTTACAGGCCAATGGATACTCCATCACAGACATCAGAAGAGCTGCAATACCAAGAACAAGCCATGAGAGTAAAGACAAAGATCAACCCAGAGAAAAAGTGTTCTTCCCATACATCAAGGGAACCACTGATCGCATAGGGAAGCTGATGAGGAAACACAACCTACAGACACACTAAGAAAATCCAAAAATGCTACGTTCAGCAAAGGACAAGAGGGATCCTCTCACCTCTGCAGTAGTCTACCATGTACCATGGACATGTCTACATAGGGACCATTGAATGCAGCATTGCCCAAACACAAATCAAGGAACATGAAATGTACTACAGACTACTTCAACCAGAGAAGTCAGCTATAGCAAAGCACCTGATGAACCAACCTGGACATAGCATATTATTTGAGAACACAGAAATGCTGGACCACTCTAACAACTACTAGGTCAGGCTACACAGATAAGCCATTGAAATCCACAAGCATGTGGACAATTTCAACAGAAAGGAAGAAACCACGAAAATGAACAAAATCTGTCTACTAGTATGAAAAAAAACTTTAAAATTATAACAGGAAATAAAGAACACTCAAACACAGGGGAACTCTAGACAAGAAACAATCAGGGATAGCTAATCACCCCTCAACAAAGGATTTTTCCAGGCAGTAACAAGCCACAGCTAAAAACTGTCAGGCCATCAAATGCTAATCAAGGTGTCTAATTGAAATGTTCACCTAGTAGGTGAAACATCATGAGAGAATGCTTCTAGAACATGGCCATTTATCCAGAAAAACCTACAACCACCCAGTTAGTTTTTCCATCATGAATATAGTCTAAATTTCATTGCCTGGATTTTATGACTTGTAAAGCACAATTGTGTTGACAACTTAATGCAAAAAGATCCCCAGATCAGTCACCCTCTGAGGCTGAAAGGGTGCAGCTTGCCCAAGAATACTCGGTTTCCAAGGCTGAGTGAGAATCTGGATCTTAGTCCAACATTAAAAGCAAGGCCCTAAGACTAAATCTAAATCGGTTCAGCACTTTGGATAGCTCCTCAGTATATAAACTACAATCTGATCAAAATCTAGACATAAGAAATCATGAGAAATTGAGTTTGAAATGGAACAGTATATGTGTGGATTTGGGGTGTGTATTTTCTGTTTAATAACATCTACGGTTTTTCACTCCAACTATCACCTTGTATAAGCTACAGAATTCCCACCTTCTACTCCAGCAGTCCTTTCAGATTACAAACAGGCACTCACCATAAATGAATTAACAATCCCAACACTTTGTGTCCTCAATGTCACTCACAAGGAGATTCATTCCACTTGCCACTTACATACTTCAGAAGATTTATCTGAGTGGATCATATCCCGTAGCAAGCTTTAAAACATCTTGATGTCTTATTAATAAGTTAATTGAATTCCTCAGCTACTCTGCGAGTGCTAATGCATCTAGTCTTTTGTCATTGACTGATAGGCAGTGATGTCTACGGAGATACTTAATAGCTGCTTTCATGAGCAAATGAACACCTAGAGCTAAATTAAAACAGAGCAAGTATTAATAAGAGGCATTGATACGTAAGCTGGCATTATAAAACTCTTAGCAACAGTATCTAGCACAAAATGGGTCTCAGTTCTGTTTAACCTATCAGAAAAAAGATCTAGTTGTGGAGGGGGTGGGGTTGATCACTTTAAATTTTAGCTTGTTATAGTGTGGACCAGAGGGGAAAATCATATGGACCTTTCAGGATAAGATCACTGCCATCATTTCAGCGACATTATAGATTATGGCAAATGCATGAGTAAGTTATACAACCATCTGCCCAGTGAATTAAGCCAATAAAATGCTTTTATTGGATTAGTTCACTGGTACAGTACATTTTTTGCACGCAATACTCAAACTCAGTGGTGGCTTCCATGTAGTGAGGCAGTGAATCTACTCTGGATTTTAGCCTAAATGTTTAGGTTCTAAAGTCTTCAAAAGTTCAACATCTCAGAGACTTCCTTCAATAATTCACCGTTTCACTGATGCAGAACCCACCTGCTACTAGTTGTAAAACAGTGACTGGGTCTCCAGATTGCAATCCAGAGTTTTACAGTTCATGCTCTTCTTCACAAGAAACATCCCTATCATACAGAGAGTGGCAGGTGATGGATGAAGTGACAGATGAGTGAATTTCTTAATTTATTTACAATATTTCTGTCCCGCCTTTCTCAGCCTGAAGACGACTCAAGGCAGATTACAAATTGGCAGCGATTTGATGCCATTGCAGTAATAAAATACAATTAAAAATATTTAAAATAACATAATAAAATCCATTAAAAACATTTAAAACATATAATCACCTATGTATTCCTGTTAATCTCATTTTCCAGTAGCATTGTCTAAGCCGTTCCATGTTTCACTCTTTCATAGTTCCATGTTCATCTATTACACTGCATTTTCAAAGGCTTGTTTAAAGAATCAGGTTTTTACTTTCTTTTGGAAAGTCAGGAGGGAGGGGGACAATCTAATGTCCCCAGGGAAGGAGTTCCACAGCCGAGGGGCTACCACTGAGAATGCCCTGTCTCTCGTCTCTGCCAGATGGATGATCCATAAGCTCTGGATCCACAAGTGTGTTTTAGATTCTTTTTAAAAGCTTTTCTTTTTAAAAGACCTGTAGTTTGGTGGGTTGGAAATGTTTCATAGTATTCTTACTTTCAAAGATCTGCTTTCTAACAATAATTGGCTATTACATCACCTTTTAACCTTCTGTCCTCCAGTCTTATCATCACCAGTTACTATGAGGAGTGAGGAAATGTCTGACCTCGACCAACTTTTTGCTTTTGCTTTTTGTTCAGCATTTGTTTTTGTTTGGGGGGGGGGGGTTGTCAAACAATGTGGTTTTGGATTCAAAGTTTAGTTATGTATCATTACTCGTTCTGGATACATGTAATCAAGGATGCAGTGAACTGAATACTTACTTTGGGAAGACATACCCTAAACACATTCATGAGATGTGCTTAGGGAACCTACATGAGAAAATTTCCTTATACCAAATGAATGTATTTTATTTATTTATTTATTTATTCAATTTTATATTCCGCTCCTCCCTGCAGGCTCAGGGTGGATCACAGTATACAATAAAAACATACAATACAACATACAATAAAAACACAGGACATAACAGTAGTAAAACAACGGAGATTACAATTCTTAAGCTCAGGCGTAAGCATGCCATTTACCTTCAAATTTAGTTAAACACCAACCTAAAAAGAGTGGTCTTACACGCCCTTCGAAAGGGGGCGAGCTCTGAGATGGCCCGAGTGTGGTCTGGAAGCAAATTCCAGAGTACAGGAGCAGCGGCAGAGAAGGCTCGCTGTCTCGTAGTGGACAGACGGCAGGAGCGGATCGATGGAATGACCAATAGGTTCAGCTCTTCCGAGCATAGTGATCTCAAGGGAACATATGGGGTAAGGCGGTCCCTCAGGTACACAGGCCCTAGACCGTGTATGGCCTTAAATGTTAAAACCAGCACCTTGAAGGCAATCCGGTACTCGATGGGGAGCCAGTGCAGTTGCCGCAAGATGGGGGTAATATGCTCCCTCACTGGTGCTCCCACCAGCAAACGAGCGGTGGCATTCTGCACTAGCTTGAGTTTCCGGATTGTCGACAAGGGAAGGGCAACGTAGAGGGCGTTACAGTAGTCCAGCCTTGAGATGACCGTCGCTTGGATCACCGAGGCCAGGTCGTCCCTGGACAGGTAGGGTGCCAGTCGCCTAGCCTGTCGTAGATGGAAAAACGACGATTTGCTAATCATGGAGACCTGGGTCTCCATGGATAGCAAAGGGTCCAATTGGACACCCAAGCTCTTTACAAGGGATGACGGGTTAAGTTGCTTGCCATCCAGGGTAGGAAACCGGCACTCATCCAGCCCAGGTCGACCGGGCCACAAGATCTCCGTCTTCGACGGGTTCACCTTCAGCCGGCTGGCACGCAGCCATCCAGTCACGGCTTCAAGGCAATGATGGAAACAATCGGGTACAGTATCCAGCCTGCCATCCATTCTCAGCAAAAGCTGGGTGTCATCAGCGTACTGATAACACTCCAGACCAAAGTCGCGGGCCAGCTGGGCCAAGGGGCGCATATAAATGTTGAATAATAGGGGCAAGAGGATGGCCCCCTGGGGGACCCCACAACTTAATGGGAGCCTCCTGGAGACCTCCTCCCCCCTCTCCACACGTTGTCCCCGATCCTGGAGGAAGGAGGCCACCCATTTAAGGGCAGTCCCCCCTAACCCCAGTCACGGCTAAACGGTGGGTCAACAGTGCATGGTCTACAATATCAAACGCTGCTGTTAGGTCTAACAAAACAAGCAGAGCTGATCCACTCTGGTCCAGCTGGCGGCGAAGTTGGTCTGTAATGGCGACAAGTACGGTCTCCGTCCCATGCCCAATACGGAAGCCGGACTGGAAGGGATCAAGTCCAGCTGCTGCAGCTGATCCGCTGCTGCCCTCTCAATTACCTTGCCTAAAAAAGGCAAGTTTGACACAGGTCGGTAATTGGAGGGAGCCGAAGGGTCTAAGTTTGGCTTCTTCAGCAGCGGTCTTATCATTGCCTCTTTCAAACCCCCTGGGAACACTCCTTGCTTAAGGGAGCTGTTGATAATCTTTCCCAGGGGGTCTCGTAACCCCTCCCGGCAAGATCTAACAAGCCAGGAGGGGCACGGATCAATGGAGCAGGTACTTGGTCTAGCTGCAGCAAGTAACTTATCGACAGCTGCTGCGTCCAGCAGTTGGAAACGGGTGAAGGTGGGCCCGCCGAGTGGTGGCGGGGTCTCGAGTTCACCTACTGTATCAAGAGTGGCAGGGATGTCCCGGCGGAGAATCGAGATTGCAGTGCAATCTTCCATGTGTCTACTCAGAAGAAAGAGAGGATTCACTATCAGCTTTATATCTCATCTTCCTTCCAAGAAGTCTAAAATGATGTAAAATGGGAAAGATAATCACATCCACACTGTGTGCAATTCCTGACCACCTGCATTTTTCCCACCACTGCAAGAAGATACCGTTGCTGGTCAAAAGCTTTGTTGGTGTAAGGCTAATCTGGTTTTGCAAGTTGAAGTAGGCTGAGGACAAAAGGAAAAATAGGAAGAGTGAAAAATGTGGACACTGAAGAAGTGGATTTACCAAAGAGTAATCCAGACTCTCCCTGCCAGACCAGGACAGTTGGGAGTTTTTGCATGCAGAAAAATGGAGGCAGAGCCATCCAGCAGGGTGTATGATGGTTTTGACTGAACCAGAATTTTCATTGATGAGCTCTAGCCTGATCATGTGCACAAACTGCTGAGACTCATAAGAACATAAGAACATAAGAAGAGCCCTGCTGAATCGGGCCTCAGCCCATCTAGTCCAGCATTCTGTGTCACACAGTGGCCCACTAGTTGTACACAGGGATCTCTAGCAGAAAGGAGGGCAAAACCCTCACCTGCTCCCGACCCCCACAACCAGTACCCGGGAAATCCTGCCTGCCTCCATCAACACAGAGGTGGCACTTGGATGTCCATTTCAGTAGCTACTGATTCCCTTGGTATCCATGAATCTGTCTAATCCTGCCTTGAAGCTGTCCAGGCTGACCGCTGTCACAACCTCCTCTGGAAGTGAGTTCCATAACCCAATGACCCTCTGGGTGAAGAAATATTTCCCTTTATTAGTCCTAACTTTCCTACCTTGGAGCTTCAGGGAGTGCCCCCTACATGTTTCAGGGAAGTGGGACACCCCCTTGGCTATTCAAGCTTCTTTGGGTTGGCTTGATTTTGAGCATCCAAGGGCCATTGGCTTTAAAAAAAACACACAAAAAAACAACTTCTGCTATAGAGTAAAACTTCTATGAATAACTCAACACTGTCTCCCTGCATTCTGTGTTAGGGTGTTGCTTCTGTTATGCTGCAAGACTGTACATCCAATATTACCACTACACCACTTGAGGTGCCAGATCTGTTTATGGTGACACATGCCTTGATTATGTCCTATTTGTACTACTGCAATGTGTTCTATATGGGGCTGCTTCTGGAAACTATTCAGAAACTTTAGTTGATAAATGACAAGAGTAAGATATGACACTTATTAGGAAAAAATAGACAATTGAGTAAATGATAATTTATTGGTAACTAGCTTAAGTGCCTGGAGATGCCCAGGTTAGGTAATTTGTAATGCTATTTATTAGAAAAGTCCGTCCTTGCTTTTGTATTTATGAATGCTCCCATTAGAACATGCATAAGAATATAGGTGAACTACAGCTCTCAACATTGTAGGTCAATTCCCTGCACACTCCACCAGAATTCAAAGTTGGCCATGTTGATTTTGTGTGCCAAGTTTGATCCAGTTTGATTGTTGTGTCAGCTCCACTGGCTGCCGGTCCACTTCTGAGCTCAATTCAAAGTGCTGGTTTTGACCTATAAAGCTCTATATGGTTTTGGCCCTGCTTACTTGTCCGAATGCATCTGCCTCTATGTTCCATCTCACACCTTAAGATCATCCGAGGAGGCCCTGCTTTCGCTTCCGCCAGCATCTCAAGTGTGGCTGGCGGGGACAAAAGACAAGGCCTTCTCGGTTGTGGCGCCACGCCTGTGGAATGCGCTGCCAAGTGAAATATGATCAATCCGATCCCTCCTAGCATTCAGGAAAAAGGTAAAATCTTGGTTGTGGGGCCAGGCCTTTGCACAATGACATAGCAACACTTTTAGTGGAATGGACTGGCTTGATGACAGAGATGAGGACACGGTTTTACTGTTTTAGCAATTGGATGTGTGGATTGAACATTGTTTTAATTGTTATTTTAATTGATTGTTGGATTTGTTTTTAATTAATTGCTCTGTTTCGATTTGTATGTTTTATGACAACGTCATAGTTATTCCGCCCTGCAAACCCCATCAGCATTCAAAGTTGGCCATGTTGGGTATGTGTGCCAATTTTGGTCCAGATCCATAATTGGTTGGGTTCACAGTGTTCTTTCATTCTGGGTGAACTACAATTTCCAAACGCATGGCCCACCCCCCAACCCCACCACCAATATTCAAAATTGGCCATGTTGGGTTTGTATGCCAAGTTTGGTCCAGATCTGTAGACAGTTGGGTTCATAGTACTCTCTGGATGTGGGTGAACTATAATTCCCAAAAATATGGGTCAACCCTCCCTAAACCCAGCCACTATTCAAAGTTCGGATCCACCGTCAGTTGGGTTCATAGTGCTCTCTGAATGTAGGTGAATTGTTCAAGGTCAATGTTCCCCAAACCCCTTCAGTATTTTCCATTGGTTATGTGGGGCCCGTGTGCCAAGTTTGGTCCAGGTCCATTGTTGGTGTGATTTATAGTGTTGTTTGGAAGTGGGGGCCATCTTGGAAAATGCATACAAATAAAATAGATACATACAATATTTGAATTTTATTAGATAGATAATACATACATGAGAGAGAGAGAGAGAGAGAGAGAGAGAGAGAGAGAGAGAGAGAGAGAGGATTGACAAGGATAGTTTGTAAACCTCTATGATTGAGGGAGGGGAGAGAGGGTGAATGAAATGAAAGAAAGATTAATAAAAATATGGCATTGTTTTTAGTAATCCATTGTGTCCCATTCTGAGGGAAAGGTGGCATGTAAAATAGATGAGGGAGAGAGAGATAGTGAGAGAGTGAACTATTTCCTGCTACGATAGGGATGGACAAACATATGATGGAGGATAGTGATGAAAAGTAATCACGATAATTTACTGTGCTGGGAAGAATCCTAGCAGGGGACTCACATGGCAATGTGCCACTGATGAAGTTGTCACAATGCAAAATGTCTCATTCCAGTCCCAACATCTGAATGCCATTGTTGCGCTCTTGGATGATGTATTCACCAACATTCTGTCTTCAGGAAAGAATGAGTAGCTGTACAATCATGTAATGGATGGGCGTTTGAGGGATGCCCAAGGACAAGTTTTAGACTAACAAACAAAGATAAATATTGTACTTGATAGTGACATGTTGGCCTGAATTCTTCCAGAGAGTTTTTCTCTAACTCAATAAATTGTTCACAGCAAATCACAGAAATGTTTCAGAGTAGGCTGCAAGGATGAGTGGATCTGTCAAGTGCTATCTCATCTAAGTTCTTGTTCTTCCATTGTTGGACTTGTTCTGCCCCAGTTTTGTACACGTTCTTGTGTCTTCTGCACAGAAACCTATGTGTATCTTTGCACGTTTTTCCAAGGTGTACATTTTTTTACAAACTTTCAAAGACATCCAGTTTTGAACATAGAAGGCCAATGAGTAGCCTTGGGTACATGTTAGAATTCTGCACAATTTCCTGTTGTTTTGTTTTCTCAATTGTTTTATTATTGTGGGATGCAAATTTTTTCTTTCTTCCTCTAATAACATTGCAGCTATATTTTTTTTACTATAAATTGTGTTTAGACCCTCCGTTAGGTCTTGGAGGTTGAAAGTAAATAAATTATTTCAAAAACCAAAGTAAATTTATCTCTAGCAACTTGCTTTGGCTATAGAGAACTCAACACAGCTTGCTTAGGCTACAGAGAACTGTGAAAACCGAATGATAATATATATTAGTCTATAACCGGCAAATCATGTATTTATTCACAAAAAATGAAAACTAGACATAAACATTATTTATTATAGCTATTCAATAATAAGAACAACAAAGTCTACTGTGCCCCTCGTACTTGCATCCAACAAAATGAAAAATGAGTCCCCCAGAGAGATAGGGCAGGATACAAATAAAGTGTTGTTGTTGTTCTACATTCTGCAGGTGATTCTATGGCATGCTTTCACTGGAAGTTACCATAGTTTCATTGGGGAAGCTAAAAGGTTCCTGCAGAGCTATGTTCCTAGAGAGGGAATTTTCTAGGTCCTCCAGCAAGACACTCCAGTAACTTCCTGTCACGATGCAGGGTCTCGGCCCGGCCCCTTAATCACACACACAGAGACAGTAATCAGCTAACTATTTATTGAATAATAGGAAACAGGTGAAAAGGATAATTTTCCATAAAAGTATCAAAATTGCAATCAAAAAGGTAAAGTGTTCTTAGGTAAATCCAAAGGCAAAAGCTTGGCAAGGGTTCCGCAAAACAATGCGGATCAAAACAGACTTGGTCCGTGGCAAAGCAAACAAGGCAAAGTTCAAGAATCAAGGCCCAATAAACTTCTTGGCAAGGCACGAGCCTCGGTCCTGGCTCCGTGGATCTTCACTCGCTTCACTCCCTTCAAATCAGAAGTGGCCGAGCAACTTAATTCCCCTGGTGAGACCCCCGACGCTCTAGGCTGCGGCACCAATCTGTGCTACGGGACCTAGCGCTCCTCTGGCGCTCTAGGCTTCGATGCCATTCCCTCCTGCTAGACTCGATGCTCCGTCTCCTATCAAAGCTCCGTCCTTGCCTTCCAGCACCTGGGTCGCTATCTTCGTGAGAGCCTAACTCCCTTTCAGCTTCCATGGGTTCATCCTCCGCTATCTCCCTAACCCTTTCCTGCTACCCGAAACCACCTGGTTTCTCATACTGATTATCAGAATCAGCACTTTCAGTGTCAGCCTGACTTTCCCAGCTTTCATACCCATCAGGCCAGCCATCATCCCATGCTAAGCTTTCTGTAGGAGAGGAAGGCCCAGCTGCCCCATCATCCCCTTCGTCTTCATTGTCCTCAATTGGCCCTAATGCAAGTGGGACCCCCGGGGCTGCCCCCTGCCCCCCAGGCACGAAAGGGAACTGGGTTGCTACATTTCCTTTGGAAGATATTCATTTCAATAGGATGCACTATTATCCAGTTTCATTTCCATGGTAAGTTCAGTAATACACCTCCCACAGTTACAGGAGTTATACTGTATATGTATAGAAATTACTAGGGGTGGTTGATCCATAAATAATTTGATTCTAAACTCATGGGTGGGGGGATTTCCCTTGCTGGGTCATTATAGAAATTATTCCGAAAGATTTTAAATAAATTTCAAAATTAAAAGGTAATTACTAACAAATTTTTGTTTTTATTCGTTACACCAGCTGGAAGGCTAGAATGGAGGGCTTGCACTCCCTTCTTCCCTCCCTCCCCCTACCCCAGGCTCAGAAGCATCACAGTTTAGATCTTAACAGGGAAGGATGAGTGTCCGCACCTCCTTCTCTGCCAAGGACTAAACCGCGCCAAGCCTTAGTTTAGGTCTTGGCAGGGAAGGAGGGGCGGAATGCATCCCCTCGTGTCCTCCTTCCCTGCTGAAAACTAACTCTGAGATTCGGAGGAATTTCCTCCTGTTCTCCAGGCTCTCTCTCCGCTTGTGAGGGATAGCCTGGGGAAATGGAGGAAAGCTCAGCTGGGCTGCTTCCAAAGCACCCGCCTCAGCTCTCAGCTGGTGAGAGGAGAAAGGAGGGTGCTGCTGTCCTCCAGTCTCCTCTCGCAAGTTGAGAACTGAGGAGGGGAAAAATGACCTAATAACGTGACCTTTACAAAAAAAATTGCGATCCCGTGTTTGGTTTTGAATCTTCACCTTGGTTGGACGCCGAGGGTCAATATAAGGTCAAAATAATTTCAAATACGAATTATTAACGGATTTCAAATTATTTACATTGGAGATATCCACCCCTAGAAATTACCTATACAGAGGAACAGGACATTTTGGCCCTTCAATTATTGAAATAAAACCGCCATTATCCTAAACCATTGACTATGCTCCCTGGAAGTGAGGAAAGTTGAAATAAGCTAAAATAATACATTTTTCATAATATACCAACATAAAACAGATTATGCAGTAGGGGTGAGGCTCACTTATTGCTGCACTATAACACTTAGCAGTCCTAACCAGTACAGACAATGGTGAAAAATCATAGAAGTTTCAGTCCTATGATATTTGGAGGCTGACACAAATGAGCATACAACCGAGTAGGCACAGAAGAACCATTACCGTCTCTGTGTCCACAGTTTCTGTATCTAGGGATTCCACCATCCACCACATGAAAATCCTTCCCTCTCCCCCCAAAAATCCAAAAAAGCATACTTTCATTTCACCATTGTATATAATGGATAGCATTTTATGCTGCCTTTGCATTTAATGGGACTTGAGCACCCGCAAATTTTGGCATCCACAGGTTCCTAGAAACAAGCTTCAGGCGATACTAAAGGCTCATTGTAATGTGAAAAACAGTCTTCAGGAATTTTTTCTGGTATAGCAATTTTCATTTATGAAATGCTATAGGCATGAGAATTATATTTTGACAAATGATGATGCAGAGGAAACCCAGGCCAATGAATTTCAAGGTGTAAACACGATGCATTTTCCCCTATGGAATAGAGAAGGTGCTCAAATTTTCTGTACTCAAAATGTCCTCAAGAAGATACTTCCAAATGTTGTGTCCAGAAGATACCATGAACCACAGCTCCCATCATATTTAATCCTTTAGTCTGGATAACTGGTGAAAAGAGGAGTTGCAATCCAAATCCTCTGGAGGGCATCATGTCTAGGAAATCTTAGAATGCATTTTACAAGTACTGCTAGTACCCAAGATCTGGGAAGCCCTGTGAGTACAGCACAGCTGCATTTCTTCCTACCTAAACTAAGGCCACATATACAGTAGACTAGCATGTATATTATTTTATTTGTTTGTTTCCAACATTTCTACCCCATCCTTCTCATCCCCCAAAGGGGGACTCAATAGCTCTGGTTTCCAAAGACATACATTTAGGACCACAGTAAAGGTTTGGGTAATGCTTTATGTTGAAATAATTAGTACTCATGAGTATATTCTGTTCTTTACTAATTACTGACATATATACCATAAGAACACATGGTTAAACTTAACAGAAAACATAAGAAAACACACGGTAAAAGTAAATAAAATAATTAACAGTCCTTATTATTCCCTACTCCACAATAGATATAATAATAATAATAATAATAATAATAATAACTTTATTTCTTGTGAGTCGCCCTCCACCGATGGTGCTCCGGGCGACTTACATCATTTAAAAAATACATCTAATTAAAAACACGGGTTCAAAGAATCACAAAGGGCCCAATCCCCAAGATTAGTCAATCCCCAAACGCCTGGCGGAAGAGCCAAGTTTTCAGCTCGGACAGGAATCTGGCTGGGGCCGATATGGCCCTAAGAGCAGGTGGAAGTGTATTCCAGATTACAGGAGCCACCACAGAAAGAGCTCTCCGTCGGGTCTTTGTCAGCCGGGCCTCTCTCACCCCTGGGATAACTATACAGTCACCATTTATTTCACGCGATGGTCTTTCACTGTGTTGGTCTATTAACCGGTCGCCCAGATAGGCTGGTCCGGTTCTTTGTCGTGCTTTGAAAGTTATCGCCATGAGTTTATAGACCACTCTGAACTCTGTAGGGAGCCAGTGAAGAGCTTTAGGATTGGCGAGATATGGTTCCTAGCGAAGCCCCAGAGATGAGTCTGGCCGCTGCATTCTGACAAGTCTCAGCCTCCGAGTCGTGGACAGCGGTAGACCCGCATACAGGGCATTGCAGTAGTCAAGACGGGAGACTACGGTGGCATGTATCACGGTCTTCAGCGCCTCTGATGGTAGGTAGGGGGCCAACCGTCGGGCCCTGCGGAGATGAAAAAGGCGCCCTTGGCTGCAGCCTGGATCTGGACTTCCATCGTCAGCCTCGTCCAGGATCACTCCCAGGCTCTTCACCGCCGGAGCCGGGGACAGGGGCTCGCCTTCAAAGAGTGGTAATGGTGAGTGAGGGTCGGGTCGACCGGGCCAGAGGATCTCCGTTTTTGCCGGATTGATTTTTAGTCTGTGTGCTCTAAGCCAGTTTGTCACCGCCCTTAGTCCCTGACTGAAGCTTTCAGGCACCGACGACATCCCTGGATCAAGCTTCAACAACAGCTGTGTGTCATCGGCGTATTGGTAGCAGCTGAAACCATGACTCCTAGCAATACTGGCCAGGGGCTGGACATAGATGTTAAAGAGGGTGGGGGGACAAGATAGCACCCTGAGGGACCCCGCACTCCAACCCGCATTTCCTGGAGACTTGGCCCTGCCACTCGACCCGCTGCGAGCGGTCCCGCAGGAACGATCCTAGCCAGGTCAGAGCCTTATCTTGGATCCCGGAAGCAGCCAGGCGGCGGAGTAGCAGATCATGAGAATTCGTTAAGACAAGCCCATAGACACAAATTTCTCATTCATTCCAGGCACAGGGTCATTTCAGATCAAATCCCCCAGATATATATACCAGGGTATCGGAAGCAAGTTGGCTACCTCTCACTTAATTGTCCAATAACCATACAAACCTTAAAGTATTTAGAAATACAGAATAACTTTATTGTGACTATACATTGTACAACAAGGGAAATTATTTCCCCAACACACGTCACAAAAACAACATACCCATCCCTCCACACTTCAACCACCAACCATTTCAGAAGGATGGTCTATTTCTATGCATGGGTTGCTCCCCTTTTGACTTAAGGGTACACCACATCAGTTCTTAATAGCAAAATACTCTGAATTTCTTTGTTATTAGTCTCTTCCTTTTCAGCTGCTTGTAAATTTCTTTTGCAATAGTTGAAAATTAAAGGCGATGACTTCCAGTATAAGGCATGCTTGCTGAGCATCTCAATCTTCTTTGAAGAAGACTACATAATTTGAACTCTGCAAGTGGGGAGTTGAAGACTGGCAAAATGATACTGTGGGAAAGGGAAGGGAATGGAGAGAAGGGAGAAGGAGGGGGAACCAAAGGGGAGGGGAAAGGGAAGGGAAGGAGAAGGGGGAAGGGGCGGGGGAAGGGAATGGGGAAGGGAAGGAGAAAGGGGAGGGGAAGGGTGGAGGAAGGAAGGATAGACGAAACAGGAAGGAAGGAAGGAAGGGCAAAAATAAAAAATAGAAAGCAAAGGATATGGGAAAATAGAAGGAGAAAGAGAAAACAAAGAAGAAGGTCAAAAGCGAAGGAGAAAAGAAAAACTGAATATTTACTTATTTATTTATTCAAATTTGCTAGACCGCCTCTCCCCAAGGCTCGTGGCGGTTTCCCTCTTCTCTTTGAGAAGAGGGAAATCTGAGTGGAGAAAGGAGAGACAGAAATAAGGGAAAAGAGATAAGAGATAGGAGACAGATCAGTGAGATGTATGATGTATGTATAGTGTGTGATGATAAAGAGATAAAAATAGGAAAAAATAGAAAGACAGAAAGATATAAAAAAGAAAAAGGGAAAAATGAGAAAAGTTATATGGTAAGGGTTATATGAGATGGGCAATGTGTGTGAGATGTGCATGGTGTGTAATACTGTGATTTGTCTGGTGAATGAGGTGTGTGTATTGTTTGCGTGGTATGTGTTCAGGACGATGTACATGTTCTGTGTGATGCGTATGATATGAAATGGGTGGTATTAAATGGGCAAGATGTGTGAGACGTGTGTGATGTGTATGGTTTGTCTGGTATATGAGGTGTGTGTATTATGTGTGATCTGTGGTGTGTCAGATGTGGGGAGGAGGTAGAATGGGAGGGATGAAGAAGGAGGGATGGAGAAGGGGAGGGGAGGGAGAAGGGAGGGAAGGGGAGGGAGGGGGTATGGAGGAGAGGGATTAGAGTGAGAGGGGAAAGGAAGGGGAGGGGAGGTGAAGGGGGAGAGGAAGGAGACAGGAGAGGAAAGAGAAAGGGATAGATGGAGGAGGATTGAACAGTCAGACTTTTGTCACAACTGGACACACATCTCAAGTCTTTGGGATTTCAAACCTGGCTAGACCCCTTCCAGTCCGGCTTCCGTTCGGGCCAGAGACTGTCCTAGTCTCCATCACAGACCTACTCCATTGCCATTTGGACCGAGGCGGATCGGCGCTGCTCGTGTTATTGGACCTAACAGCAGCGTTTGATACTGTCAATTACCAACTTTTGACACACCGCCTGGCGGTGGCGGGGGTGAGGGGGACAGCTCTCAACTGGCTGTCCTCCTTCCTCCAAAACCGCCTGCAGCGAGTGAAGTGGGGAGGGGTGGTCTCCGAGGGCTTCCCCTTACACTGTGGAGTCCCTCAGGGGGCCATTCTCTCCCCGCTGTTATTTAACATCTACATGCGACCACTCGCCCAACTGGTACGGAGTTTTGGGCTGGAATGTCATCAGTACGCTGATGACACCCAGCTCATTCTGAGGATGGACCCCGGGGCGGACTCTGTACCCGATAATTTCCATCTCTGCCTGCAAGCCGTAACTGGATGGCTGCCAGCCAGTAAGTTGAAGGTGAACCCGGCGAAGCCGGAGATCTTGTGGCTGGGCCGCCCGGGGGGGGGGTAGAGTCCCAGTTGCCGATGTTCGACGGCGTGGCTCTTTGCCCACAACCGTCAGTAAAGAGCCTAGGGGTCCGGCTGGACTCCCAGCTGTCTATGGAGGCGCAGATTGCCTGCGCCTGCAAGATAGCCTTCTACCACCTACAACAGGCAAAACGTCTGGCTCCTTACCTCTCCCGCTGCGACCTGGCCACGGTGATCCAAGCCACGGTCATCACGAGGCTCGACTACTGTAATGCGCTGTACATTGGCCTACCCTTGTCAGCGATCTGGAAACTCAAGCTGGTGCAGAACGCTGCAGCACGTCTGCTCTCAGGAGCATCAAGATCTGCCCACATGACTCCACTCTTGCGCAAACTGCACTGGCTTCCAATTGAATTCCGGGTCACTTTCAAGGTGTTAGTTTTAACTTTCAAGGCCTTATATGGTTTGGGGCCAGTGTACCTGAGGGAGCAGCTTACCCCTTATGTGCCCAGGAGATCCCTGCGCTCAGAGGGGCTCAATCTAATGGATGTGCCTGGGATTAAGGTCTCTAGACTTGCCAGCACGCGGCAGAAGGCGTTTGCCGTAGCCGCGCCAACTCTGTGGAACACCCTCCCTGAAGAGTTACGAGCCATCCGGGAATTAATGCCATTCTGCAGAGCCATAAAAACCTGGCTATTTAGACAGGCATTTGGCCCATAACTAATGAGTATTATTAGCATCCTGTTGTGCCGCTGCCAGCATATTTCTACTGCCATCGCAGTTTGCTGGAATTGATTTTAACTGGGGGTTTAAAATTGGTCATATTGTATTTTATTGCATTTTATGTGTTTTATCTATTAACTCTGTAAACCGCTCTGGGCTCCAGAGAGAGCGGTATATTAAGTCGAACCAATAAATAAATAAATAAATAAACCGGTGGGTAGTATAAAAAACAGAAAAAGAGTGGATGGTTTACCTTGCCTTCCTTCAACCAGGGCCTTTTACTCTCATCTCAAGATGTTTTGAGTTGAGTTCTGTCAAAAGCCTTCCTGTTTAGTTGAAATATAGCCACCAGAAGTGGATAAAAAAAATCCAGACAGTTGAGGAGAGGAATGGGCTTTGAGCATAGTGTTTCTCTTGATGTCCTCTGATTCCATTTGGCTCTCACTTCTGGTCCTGTTGTCTCCTGTTGTCTCAGCAAATTGGGCTTTCTCTCGAAGTCTTTGCCACAGAGATCACAGCCAAAGAGCTTGAAGGTAGGATGTTTCTCACTAGGGTTGATGTGGCTGAAACACTGGCTGAAATCTTTGCCATATCCCAACACTTGTGAGGCTTTTCACCTGAGAATAACAATAAGAAGGATATCACATGACACAAGACAGCTTCACCAGCTTGTTGAAGTACCCAATTTCAGGCCAATGTCTAAAATATTACACCTGTTGTATACCACCTAGCTCCTTTCCCAGATCAGAAGTCCAGCAGGGAATAGGAGCTGAAGACCACCATGCCAGGAATCCAGCCACACCAATTCAAACTTTTTTTAATGAATCAGAGAAGGAAGCCTTCAAAAAGAAGCTATCTAGTAAAATTGGGCCCCATCCTTGGGGGACTCCTAAATGCCTTCAAGGTTCCTATGAGAACACGATAAGTACTCAGTGCTGCCATTACGGACACATTGTCTGAATCCAACTTTTTATATAGACAGCATTTTCAAAAACCTACATTGTAGAAAAACTACTATTTTCAGAAATTAAACATAGCAAGTTCAACTCATTTTCTTATATTTTAAATTCCACTTTCTCGCCCTTTCGAACATCCCCTTCAAGGAATCATAGAATCATACAGTTGGAAGAGACCTCGTGGGTCATCCAGTCCAACCCCCTGCCAAGAAGCAGGAAAATCGCATTCAAAGCACCCCCGACAGATGGCTATCCAGCCCCTGCTTAAGAGCCTCCAAAGAAGGAGCCTCCACCACTCCAGAGCAGAGAGTTCAACTGCTGAAAAGCTCTCACAGTCAGGAAGTTCTTCCTGATGTTCAGATGGAATCTCCTTTCTTGTAGTCTGAAGCTATTGTTCTGCGTCCTAGTCTCCAGGGTAGCAGAAAATAAGCTTGCTCCCTCCTCCCTATGACTTCCACTCACATATTTATACATGGCTCTTATCATGTCTCCTCTCAGCCTTCTCTTCTTCAGGCTATAAACATGCCCAGCTCTTTAAGTCGCTCCTCATAGGACTTGTTCTCCAGACCCTTGATCATTTTAGACCAATCACAACAAATCTCTTTACTCCCACTCCAACCCTTCTATAACTCAGAAATACTCATCTAACTGAACTTCCAACTGTTATTATCCAACACATAGGCTTGCCTTAAGCAAATCTTCCCAAAAATCCACCCATCAGCACTTCAATATTCTATTCTCTGCCCGCCTGCCCCCATACTGTATAATACAAATCAGTATGTTTAACAATATTTTCTAATACAAACACAAGACAGATGAGAAATGAGTGTTTTAAGCCAAATGAGCAAGAGCTTCCAAAGGCTTACAGTCCAAACATTGGCAACCAATGTGACAATAAAAGTGACAAGAAATCTGATATAATTGGATGAGGGGAAAACAGTGGCCTTTGCTGAGCAACATTGAAGTGTGGTCATAACACAAGGACATTGATCCTGCTGAAACTACCTGGGCCTGTTTCTGTGTATCTGTGTTTCTTCCTCGCACATTCACATGTTTTGCTTTCATGAACTTGACTGTTCATGGTTTTGTTGCTCCTGCTTCATCATCTCCACCTCCTTCCCCCAATTGTTATTTATTTATTTATTTATTTATTTATTTATTTATTTATTTATTTATTTATTTAGGGATTTATTAATCGCCCATCCCAGTTGGCTCTGGGCGATTTACAACACAAGCTGAATGCCTGAACATCTAAAAACATCTAAATATCTAACATCTAAAAACACCTAAAAACAATTAGCATCTAAAACATCTAAAAAACAATTGACAATCTAACAGTTCTCAGCTGAACGACTTCTCAAATAACCACTTTTGCAAGCCGTGCAGAAATCTTTTAGATCACGGATGGCTCTGATGTAAGGAGGGAGGGCATTCCAAAGTGATGGAACGATCACCGAGAAAGCTCTGAGCTGGGTTGATGTTAGATGGGCTTCCTTAGGGCCTGGGACCTGTAGTAGATTCTGATTTATTTAATTATGTATTTATTTCGATTTTTGACTGCCACTCCCGAAGGCTCGGGGCGGTTCACATAGCAAGACAGAAAATTCTCAACATTAATCAAAAGCCTGTCTGAATAGGTGAGTCTTGTATGCTCTGCGAAAGGTACTCAAATTATGCAGGGCATGAGTCTCAGACGGCAAGGCGTTCCACAACACCAGGGCAATGATTGAAAATGCCCTTCGCTGAGTTGTCGTCAGGCGAAAGGATCTTAAACTGGGGATGTATAAGAGGTTCTGATCCTCTGACCGTAACGATCTCGGGGATTGTATGGACTTAGGCGATCCTTTAAGTACACTGGCCCCAAACCATGTAAGGCCTTAAAAGTAAGAACTAACACCTTGAAAGTAATCCGGAATTCAATTGGTAACCAGTGCAGATCCCAGAGTATTGGTGTTATGCGACAACTCACAGGCTCCCCTGTGAGAAGTTGGGCCATGGCATTCTGCACTAGTTTAAGTTTCCAGATCAGAGTCAAGGGTAGGCCAATGTAAAGAGCGTTACAGTAGTCAAGTCTTGAGATGACCGTGGCTTGGAATCCTGTGGCCTGGTCGCTCCGGGACAGATAGGGAGCCAGATGCCTTGCCTGTCGTAGATGGAAGAATGCAATTCTGCTGTCATTGGAGACCTGAGCCTCCATTGACAGGAGAGGGTCCAAAAGGACTCCCAGGCTTTTTACTAATAATGACGGGCGTAATGCCTCGCCATCCAGGGTGATGGTCTGAGCGAGGTGATCTCCAGGGTCAACATGGAGAGAGGTGTTCCCATAGGTATGCCAGCCCTTGGTCATCCAAGGCCTTAAAGGTTAGAACCAGCACCTTGGGAATAATATGAAATTTGACCGGAAACCAATACAGTCGGTATAGGACAGATATTATATTGTTCCTCACGGGGGTTCCCGTGAGGAGTCTGGCCACCGCATTCTGTAACAGTCGAAGTCTTTGGGTCACCAACAAGGGAAGGCCAACATAAAGGGCATTACAGTAGTCAAGTCTCAAAGTTACTGTGGCATGAACTACTGTGGCCAGATCATCCCCGGACAAGTAGGGTGCCAGCTGCCTGGCCTGCCGAAGATGGAAGAAGGCTGACTTACTGACAGCGGAGACTTGGGCCTCCATTGTCAATAACGGGTCAAAAATGACACCAAGGCTTTTGATGGTGGTAGCTGGAGAGAGAGGTTCACCATCTATAGTGGGCAGCCATGCCTCATCCAATCCAGGACGACCCAGCAACAAGATCTCCGTCTTTGCCGGATTCACCCTCAGTCTACTGGAGTGCAGCCAACCTGTTACGGCCTCAAGGCAAGATGTGAAGTTATCGGGAACCGAGTTTGGTCGGCCGTCCATCCGTAGAAGGAGCTGGGTGTCATCAGCATACTGATAGCACTCCAGCCCATGACTCCGGACTAGCTGAGTGAGTGGTCGCATGTAGATGTTAAATAATAGGGGAGATAGGATGGTCCCCTGAGGGACTCCACACATGAGTGGTGATTTTCCAGAGACCCTCCCATTCCATTCCACTTGTTGCCAGCGGTTCCGTAGGAAGGAGTCCGCCCAATTTAGGGCAGACCCTTGGACCCCCAAGGTGGCGAGACGGTGGTTTAAAAGATCGTAATCAACCGTATCAAAGGCAGCTGTAAGATCTAACAATACAAGCGATGCCGATCTGCCTCGGTCAAGCTGACGTTGGAGCTGATCTGAGATGGCAACTATCACAGTCTCAGTCCCATGTCCCGAACGAAAACCAGACTGGTAGTGGTCCAGCCAGGCTGTATCATCTACGAATTTTTGGAGCTGGTCTGCTACTGCCCTCTCAATTACCTTGCCTAGGAACAGAAGATTTGAAACCAGGCGGTAATTGGAGGTAACTGAATTTCTCAATAATGGATGAACCACTGCCTCTTTCAGCCCTTCAGGAAAAAGTCCTTGCTCAAAAGAGTTATTGATAATGTCCATCAGAGGGCCTCGTAACTCCTCCCAGCAGTTCTTGATCAACCAGGAGGGGCATGGATCAAGGGAACAAGTGGTTGACTTCATTCCGGTAAGAATCTTGTTAACAGCTTCTGCATCAAGCGCAATGAACTGACTGAAGGCAGGCCCGGCAAGTGACCATGGAACTTCAAGCTCGGCCATTGTATCTAGAGTGGTGGGGAAATCATGGCGAAGCAGCACAATCTTGTCTGCAAATATATATATATATCTGTATACCTTTATAAAGCTGAATGTTTGTATGTATGTGTGCGGAGGGCGGGAGGGCGGGAGGGCGGAAGGGCGGATATGTGGCAGCCCCTTTCACAGGCCACAGCGATATGTGGCAGCTATTTGCATAAAGTCCTTTGATTGGCCAGCCTTGGCACTCCAAAATTCTAAGTGCCAGCTATTTGCATAAAGTTCTTTGATTGGCCAGCCTCGCCACTCCAAAATTCTAAGTGCCAGCTATTTGCATAAAGTCCTTTGATTGGCCAGCCTTGGCACTCCAAAATTCTAAGTGCCAGCTATTTGCATAAAGTCCTTTGATTGGCCAGCCTTGGCACTCCAAAATTCTAAGGCACCAGACAGAGGGCATTGATAGCCACAGATTAGCCAGCATCCCAGAATCCAGGCCTCTACATTCAAACAACAGGATTTCTTCCCACTGATGGGAAAAAATCCACCATCAACATTCCCTCCCCACTTGGCTCTATGAAAACAAAATGGAATCCTGTTTTCTCCTCCCCCTCAGCTTTTATAAAATGGCTGCCTGCCATTCCGCCTTTTAAAGTTACCAATTACCAGCAGAACAGGCCAGAACATTACAGGCCCCAAAAGAGAGTTTAGGGCAGGATGGCCCACGAATGATGGGATTTGCATCCCAATTCACTTCCCAGAAAACACTGTAGCCCCTACAAATCACAGACCAGGCCCAAAATTTACAGTAAGGCTTCATTAACTTGATTTTCCTGACTAGGCCTCAGTTAATAGGACATTGTGTATAGCCAGGCCCCAAAAGAGAGTTTAGGGAAGGATGGGCCACGAATGATGGGATTTGCATCCCAATTCACTTCCCAGAAAACACTGTAGCCCCTACAAATCACAAACCAGGCCCAAAATTTACAGTACGGCTTCATTAACTTGATTTCCCTGACTAGGCCTCAGTTAATGGGACATTGTGTATGGCCTGAATTAACAGTAACCAACCTTGGCACACTGAGCCCCTATGACCCATGATTCATTCTACTGCAGTTTGGAGTAGGGAGGACCATGGATGATGGGACTTGAAGTACCATCACAGATTATGAGATTTGTAGTACTTTCAAACTCTTCATTCCCCACAGACCAAGGCAGCCCTGAACCACAAGACCAAACTTGGCACACAGTACCCCCATGTCCCACACTCCATCCTACTGCAGTTTAGAGGAGGATGGGCCATGAAGGATGGGATTTCAAGTACCTCCATTCACTTCCCAAGCCCGCTGCGACCCTCATCCAGTGCATAATCATGACCACACTTGGCACAAAAAGCCCCCATGATCCAATGGACGTCCTGATGCAGTTCGGAGGGCGGACCACGGATGATGGGACTTGAAGTACCTCCACTCATTTCACCAGACCATTGCCAACCTCATCCAAACACTGATCAAGACCAAACTTGGCACACAGAGCCCCCATGACTCATTCTACATTCTGGTGCAGTATTGAGGAGGATGGACCACGAATGATGGGACTTGAAGTACCTCCCCTCACTTCCCAAGACTGCTGCGACCCTCATTCAATGACTAATGAAGACCAAACTTGGCACACAAAGCCCTCATGACCCACTCTACATCCTGTGCTGTTGGGAGGGGTATGGACCATGGCCAATGGGACTTGCAGTACCTTCACTAACTTCCTGAGACCACTGCAAGCCACATACACATCTAATAGGAACCAACCTTGGCACACAATGCCTTCCTCAAATAACCCGGGCACCGCCGGGTCCTCAGCTAGTATATATATATATATAAGCAAAGTAGGAATAAATGCTTTCCTAAAGTGGAATTTTCCTTTAAGTCTGCATCCTTAGGATGCTCTTCTTCAGTGAAATGTTTAAAGATGTTTTTAAATGATAATTTACATTCATACCGGATGCATAGCAACTGCCTCATTCAAACAACCTACTTTAGGATAGTAATATTCATATTTTTAGATATATATAAACAGAAATGCCATGCCAAATAGTCCTGCATGTAAGCAACAACTCTGACAGAGATTTTGTGTCCCTCTGGTCACACTGGAAATCTCAGAATGCCACTGGATGTTGCAGTGGAAACGGCAGCAAAAATGGAATATCACAGCCCCCCTCTACATTACCATATAATCCAGATTATCAACTCAGATAATGCACATATTTTACTATATGTATTGTGAAGAAATATAACAGTCCACCTTACTATCATCCCCTTCTTAGATTTTCCGACATTTTGAATAAGGAGCAAACGGAACAATAAACCAAACCCTGCTTAATGTGCTTGTTTATGTGGCTAGCACAAGCAAAGTTCCCCTTTCCATTCACCTATACATTTCAGTGAGATGCATAGATAAATATAAGAGCCCTCCAGTGGACAAAATTGTATTTTCAGAATTCAAATGATCTGTCATATATTTAAATGTTGATTCACTTGTGATTTATAAATATGGTACTAATGAAAGAGAATGTCTCTGGCTAGAATCCAGAGTAGATACATTGGCATCATTGTTCAATGGTGATTCAACACATCGGTAAGTCCAATTGATTCAACAGTTCTGGTCTAAGTGGAAGTAGCCAGTAGGAATCCAACGTCTGTGTCTTTGCAGAACATCACATCTGCCTGTTCTTCACTAACAGGAAAGAAGAAAATGCCCATGTCCTTCCCAGCAGCATGATCTCCAACTGTTCCAACGATAATTAACTGTATACTACCCTATCTTTTCAGAAACATATAAAGATCCCTGTTTCTATCCTCTCCTCCCACTTTCTCCCCTTATTCCACGGCTTACTTCAATTACTACAAATAGAGCTTAAAGTGCAAAAGTAATTTACACTTAATTGACTGCAGGGGACAGAAGAGAGAAAGGGGGTAGAATTATGCCTATGCCAGTAGGTTCAGGGAAAAGCAAACTTCTGCAACCTCTCCTAGTTCATGCAGTCTTCCTCAATACCTTTTGCCACCTTGGCCATGCTCTGATACAGCTTGATGACATCTGTTTTATTTTCATCCATGAAATATTGGAGGGTATGCAGCTGACATCTCTGAGATGCAATAAAGGCAGTGGCCATTGGCTTTGCACCACACAAGCATCAAGCTACTGAGTGGCTAAATGGAGCATCACAAACTTGCTGTCATGTTACATATACTTGGCAAAGTGTAACACACCACCAGTATACCTCTCCTCCCTGTCTCAAAAGCTGTGCCCACTGTCCTCTGGTCATGATCCAGCTTCTCAGTGTCTTTATTAAATTTTATTTTCCAAGCAGCATCCAGTTGTGTTCTTGCAGTCAGGATCTTGTGTAAACACACACACATATTCCCAGAGATTTGATGGGATGGTAGAATGCAACTGGATGCTGTCTGGGCACACTCCCATCACACTCCAACCACTAACTGGATGTAGAGGTGTGCTTCAGGATCAAAAAGGGGACGTGTACACAACAGGAATATTGCACAAGGAGTACTGAATGCTCCTCATGCAATGACCTTAAAAACATTTCCACAGACATAGCAGGAACTTATCTCTATGCATGTACTCAACAGAAATCAAGGCCTTGTCAACAAAATAGGGATGTACATCTTCAATTATTTCATTCATGAATGCAAGAATGAACAATTTCAAATGTTTTTGTTCCCAGTGGATATGATAAGATTTTGATGGACATTTTTTAAACGTTCCTCTTTTAAAACTTCTTCTGTAAAAAAATGTTGTGTTTTTATGTAATATTTTGTCCCTAAATAACTTTTTTTTTTGCTATTGTTGCTATAGATATCACAACCATTGACTTTTTTTTCCAGGAGAATGTCTTGATGTCTTGAGACAGAGACACCTTTCTGCACTGAGGATGGGAACATTTGCAACCATTTGTTGCCTTCCTTCCGACAACTTCTCAGCTTCATTCATTTTTCCATGTCATCCACTTTAGCCTCAAGGGAACTTTTGTCCTGAAAGTCTCAATCTCATTTCTCCAAGCATGATCACAGCTTCTCTCCACCAGAACTGGGAAAAATTACCTTCCAAAGCGATTGGTCACATGTGGCACTATACCTGGTCAGAAGCTGTACTGAAGTTTTTGGAAAGTGGGTAAATGAGGCTGTGGGTACTGAATCCAAGGGTAAAGGGATGTCAATCAAAATATCTTTTCAAATATAACTATAGTAGTCACTATCGACTTCAGAGGATATTGGAGTGCCACTTACATTTTTAAAAGATATTTTGACTGACATCTCATTATCCTTGGATTCAATATCCACATTCTAAAAAATATTCAATCTCAGAAGTGCTCTTCTCCACCCGATTGGTACTGGATGTCAGCCTTTATTTTCAAAGAAGTAACCCTATTAGTCTCTTCCAGCATACATGAGGAGAAGATCTGGATATAACATAGCCTTATCAGATGCCCACAGTTTCAATCCTTCTATAGATGATTATAAATTATAGTGTCCTGTCCATAGTTACACAAATCTTGTGCTCTGTTTCTTTATTCTGAATAGATCTGCAGGAAAATTTTCCTGCTAGCTAGAGAAACATCCAAGTCAACATATGAATAAAATTCATCCTGATGGACAGACATAACCATTGATTCTGTAGTATCAGTATGCCAAGGGATCTTATACCAACTTAGACACTGTAAGAGAATGAAGTTGGTAGCATTAGCAGAAATAGACTATATGTCCACTTGCTCAGTTGCATGGGGTAAGTGCTTAGGAACCAGGCATGTAGCCGGGGTGGTCTGCGAGAAGGCCTTATTGTTACATTATTTAAACTGTTATGTTTATTCATATTATGATCTGATCACCATGCTCAATATATCCCATATGCATGGGTGTATTGGGATAATGATGCAAAAGGTTTGCTAGGGTAGATCCTCTCTCACTCAGACTCACCCCCATCAAAATCCTGGCTACGGCCCTGCTAGGAACAGACCTTTATGGGCAGATTGGTTGGAAATACACATAGAAATGCAAAGCTTGTGGATATAGTGATAAAAGATGACTAGTTTAAGTTTAGTATCAATGATGGTCATTCAGGACCTAAAGACAAGATGAGTAAATAATCATATGAATGGAGGAGGACATTTTTGAAATGTAGTATGATGCTATATGGGAACTAGAAAGGGAATGCAATCAGCTGGCCAAGATGTATATCACTATTGCAACATTTGAAGTCTCTAGCACTCTCTATTGATAGATGGATCCCCAGATGTCTATTGAAGCAAAAGAGTAATCATATTCTTTTGTCCATGGCATTTTCTAGCTGATGTCTCAGGTCCCACTGGAGGGGATCCCAGATGGCAATCTTGTGGCCATCAGTGAATGACAGAAAAATAATGTCCAAATGGTAATTGTCCTTGCTGTGCCTTCAGCTGAAGACATTGGAGGAAATTCCAAGAATGTTGACTCTGCCCAAGGGTGGTGCAGAGGTTAAAATAGCTCATTGAAGTTTGCCTTTTATTTATTATATTTATTTATAAGAATAAAATGAGAAAAACATTTAAAAAATAAGATAAAACATAAATCATAGTCAAGGCAATAGGAGAGAGAAGCAAGAGTCTGAAGGAGTTGAAACGCCTGCATGGTGGTCATGCATGAGAAGGTTGGAAGGGTTATTTCCTTTTTCTTTTATTTATGTGGCCTCTGCACACGTGAGAGTATTAGTATAGAAAAAGAGGAAAATGGAGACATAGAGTGGAGCAGAGTCAAGGAAGGTGTTCTGAAGTCCAAGATGGATGATACACTGTAGCATCATACGAATATGTGTCATTTTGGATACTTTCTTATCCTTAAAGAGACCTTACATCATGGCCAGGGTCCATGAGACAAGTGCTGGTGCTGACTAGCACTGATTAAAGAGCCAGGGCTCCATATGATCGGGGGAAGTCAGGACTGGGTACCCATTAAAGATTCCTACGTCCAACAAGAGAGGTTCACAATTGGACCCAACTGCATGAGATCCACACTCGGTCTTAGCTGGTGCACGTTGAAGAAGACCTAGCTCCCTGCAACATGTGCTAATCTAGATCTGCGCAGATTAAAGGGTTGGATAAAAAAATGTAAGATGGGAAAAATTGACTTCTTGGGAATGTGACCTGTTGCTATTCCTTATCGGGGTGGTGGAGACTTCATATAAAGGGAAGTAATTCATTTCAGCCTCTTGCCCTTGGAGAACTAGATCCCTTTTTATTAGAGGTGAGGGTGCCATGTTAGATAACATACCATAATCTCTTTTCCAGCAATTTGAAGCCATTGTTCCACCTAGTCTCAAGAACAGGAGAAAATTTACCTTCTTCTCAATGTGACATATTTACAAATAAACATGGCAATTACTCATTCTATATCTCCTTATGTAGAGAAAAAGCAGGATTTAAAGAAAATAATAATATCAGTTCATTTTATTGTTTATTCCTAAGTGTAATTTTGTTTTAATTTTGACTCAGCTCTCCAATGCTGATCCTGTACTTGGGGCATTAGCTACCCCTCCTAACTTGGTGTCATCTAGAAAGGCTATGCAGCTTGAGTTTCCCCACTTTCCTCAAATATTTACTTCTGTCCCTGTGTCCTACTCTTCTAAGCTGGCAAAATATGCTGTGATATTCATATGAGTCGTTGCTGATTTATTTGGCTTTGCAGTGATCTGCAAATTCTTTCTAAGCTATTGTGCCCTTCCCCAAAGGATCCTGAAGTTAAGTACATTAGATTTAAAAAATCCCACCATTATCATCAGGACTACTTTGCCTTACTTATCTAAGGCTATAAACTAAAGACAAAAATGTGTAGGCTGGGGAATGAAACAACTGCTTTGTGAATCAGAGGTATTAAGTACCAAGCCTTTTAAGGTTATGCTTTTATTACAGTTTGTGCAGCTTGAACCAGTTTTTTAAATGCAATTACAGATTACTTACTGCTTGTCTAAAGTACACCCAATTATATCTGATTCTTAAATCTCACTTTTTTTTCCTCCTGAAGAGACTGCTGGGAAAAAAATTCAATTGTTTTGAAAGTAGCAGTCTTTTTAAGAGGTTACATTACAAAAGCAGAAACCACTTTGATTACTAAAACAAAAAAAGACTGGATGATCCTTCCTGTTCCTTTCAATGCTTTCCTGTATTCATGATAAAAAAAATTCAAACAGGTAGCAAACACCAGCAATCTGGTCGTGTCATACACCTATGTGAGATCCCCCTGTACGTGTGCACATACTTTTTGGGCCATTGTGCAGGGCTGTCTAAGTGGAGTTCCATAAAGATAACCATTTCACATAAGCTTTAATCCGATTGTTCGTCTCAACCAGAGTAGAGTACAGTTAGAGCAGCTGGGTTGGCCTTTATGTTGAATCATCGATTGTTGCAATGTATCTACATTAATGAATAACCAACCAGGATTTCAGTCATGCAATTACAAATTCTTGGATGGACTCGTGAATGTTCAATGTACCTTCATAAGGCTTGCTGAAGCAGCCCCTTTCCATTCGGTATTACGCAATTGGCCCATAAACAAACACACTGGCAGATAAGCATTTGGTGGCTCTATTCAGCAGTTGGATGCTATAAAACAGTGTTTCTCAACCTGGGGGTAGGGACCCCTGGGGGGAGGGGGTCACAAGGGGGGTTTCAGACCATTTCTGATAGTCTTAGGCAGAGAAGGCTGCCTAAGACTATCGGAAATATATGTTTTCTGATGGTTTGAAACCATCCAAAAGCTATGATTCACTGGCCTCCCAGCTGGCCTCTCAGTCAAGGAAAGGGCTGTTTCTGAGATTCCAAGCAGGGAGGGAGAGGAGGCATGCTTGCCACATGGCAGCATGGTGTGCATGTGCAGGTGAGGAAGAACGTGTGAGGCTGGAGGGAGGCTTGTGCCAATGAGTCCCTTTAAGGCAGGGGGGAAGCACCCATGCAACATGGAACTGAGAGTGGCCCAGCAGCATGAGGAGGAGAAGAGATAAACAAGGAGGATGTTCTCACATGCCTACTAAACTAAATGTCAACAAATCACCAGGTCCAGACGGCATCCACCCCAGAGTTCTTAAGGAACTCAAGTGTGAAATTGCTGAACTTCTAGCTAAGATATATAACCTTTCTCTAAGATCAGGCACTGTACCCGAGGACTGGAGGGAGGCAAATGTAACACCGATCTTCAAGAAAGGATCCAGGGGTGATCCAGGAAATTATAGACCAGTCAGTTTAGCCTCAGTTCCAGGCAAAGTGATGGAAACCATTATTAAAGAAAATATTACTAGGCACATAGAAGAACAGGCATTGCTGAAAGAAAATCAACATGGTTTCTGCAAAGGCAAATCATGTCTTACTAACTTGTTAGAATTCTTTGAGGGTGTAAATAAACACATAGATAAAGGGGACCCAATTGATATTGTTTACCTTGACTTTCAAAAGGCTTTTGACAAAGTCCCTCACCAAAGGCTCAAATAAGCTCTTTGGAATCAGAAAGTGGATTGGAACCTGGCTAAACTGTAGGAAACAAAGGGTGGTAATAAAGGACATTTCTCTGGGTGGAAAAGGTAAGCGTACCCCAAGGTTCAGTTACTTTTTAATTTATTCATTAATGATCTGGATGTAAGTGAATTCATTTTAACACTAAATTGTTCACTGATTGTAAAGAGCTCCAAAGATCTCTCGAAATTGAGTGAATGGGCAAAGTGGCAAATGCATTTTAACCTAAACAAGTGTAAAGTCATGCACATCAAAGAACCCCAACTACACCTACCAATTGATGGGGTCAAAGCTTTCCGAGACAGACCAGGAAAGGGATCTTGGGGTTTTGGTGGACAGCTCAATGAAGATGTCAATCCAGTGCGCGAGCAGCAGTGAAAAAAGCAAATTCTATGCTAGGCATGATCAGAAAGGGAATCGAAAATAGGTCAGCAAATGTTGTATTACCTCTCTACAAATCTATGGTAAGGCCACATTTGGAGTACTGTGTACAATTCTGGTCTCCGCACCTTAAGAAGGATATAACGGAACTGGAAAAGGTACAGAAAAGGGCAACAAGAATGATCCAAGGGATGTAGCGGCTCCCTTATGAAATCAGGTTGCAACGCCTTGGTCTTTTCAGCCTTGAAAGACGGCGTCTAAGAGGTGACTTGATCGAAGTGTATAAAATCATGCATGGGATAGAAAAGGTGAATAAAGAAAAATTATTTTCTCTGTCACACAACACTAGGACTAGAGGGCACTCCCTGAAGCTCCAAGGTAGGAAAATTAGGACTAATAAAGGGAAATATTTCTTAACCCAGAGGGTCATTGGGTTATGGAACTCACTTCGAGAAGAGGTTGTGACAGCTGTCAGCCTGAACAACTTCAAGGCAGGATTAGACAGATTCATGGATACCAAGTGTATCGGTAGTTACTGAAAAGGACATTCAAGTGCCACCTCGGAGTTGGTTGAGGTAGGCAGGATTTCCCTGGGTACTGGTTGTGGGGGGTCGGGAGCAGGTTAGGGTTTTGCCCTCCCTTCTGCTCGAGACCCCCGTGTACAACTGGGGGCCACTGTGTGATACAGAATGCTGGACTAGATGGGCTGAGGTCCGATTCAGCATGGCTCTTCTTATGTTCTTATGTTCTAAGCAGAAGCAGCAGCTTAGGTAATTTGTAATGCTATTTACGAGAAAAAAGTCAGTATTTCCTTTTTAGTAATGCTCCCATTAAAAAATATGCAAGGATGGGGGTGAACTACAACTCCTAAAATTGTGGGTCAATCTTCTGTAAACCCTACCAGTATTCACAGTTGACCATGTTGGGTCTGTGTGCCAAGTTTAGTCCAGATCCATCATCAGCTGGGTTCAGTTATCTTTGGATGTGGGTGAACTACAACTCCAATATGCCAAGCTCAATCACCCCAAACCCTGTTGGCCACGTTGGGTCTGTGCGCCCATTTTGGTTCAGATCCATCATTGGTGGGGGTCACAGGGTTCTCTGGATGCAGGAAGGATTACAATTACCATCATGGTGGGTTAGTCCTCCATCCTCAAAACCCCCCACCAGTATTCAAAGTTGGTCATATTGGGTATTTGTTCCAGGGTCGGTCCTGATCCATCAGTTGGGTGAACATTGCTCTGTCATAACTCCCAACCTCTGAGGTCAGTCCCCTCAAACCCCACCAGTATTCAAAGTTTGGTATGTTGGGTATGTGTGGCAAGTTTACTAGTTCCATCAACAGTTTGCTACTGAGCACAACTCCCAAAATTAAAAAACAGACCCCCCCCCCCAACCCCACCAGTATTCAATGTTGACCATGTACAGTAGGTCAGGGGTGCTCATTAGGTAGATCGCAATCTACTGGTAGATCGCGTAGGGCGTCCTGGTAGATCACAGGCAGGGTGGGAGGAAGGCTCAGTCCTGCCCCGCAGGCTCCCGACGCCGCCCAAGTGCTGCCGGCCGTGGGTTATCTGAGGTCCTTTACACACAGTTGAATAAAATCCCATGTTATCAGCTTTGAATCAGATTAAATGGCAGTGAGGACTCAGAAAACCCAGTTCAAAGCAGATATTGTGTTATACGTTTCACATTTTTGTAGTGGGTAGGTACATCATTTTGACTTGGCTGTTTTATAAGTAGCTCACATGCTGAAAAAGTGTGAGCATCCCTGATGTAGGTAGTGTGGCAAGTTTGGTGCAGATCTATTGTGGGCTGGGTTCATAGTGCTCTTTGTAGGTTAACTATAAATCCCAGAAACTACAACTCCCAAATGACAAAATCAAATGACTCTTACCAACAGTATATCTTTCATAATGTTTAGGTGGAATCTCCTTTCCTGCAGTTTGAATTAATTGTGTTACCGAGCAATTTAGAATAGCCTGGCCCAGAGAGTGCAGAGGCCCAGAAGTACCCCTAAAACGTGGATTTCAGCAGAACCTCTGGCAAGTTTTTAAAAGCAATCTAAAATCCCTTTCCCAAATGATCCCACCAAAGTTCAGAAGAATATGCCACCAAAGTCTTTATTCTCGTCAGCTGAGGAGGATGACAACCGCAATATCCTTGTCGCAAAGCAGTCATAGTTACATTGAAAATACGTGCCATTTTATATTTTTACAGAGCTGTCAGATTCAAATTTCCCACCCCCACACACCGGCCAGCTTCACAGTGATTGGATGGAACGTTGAAGCCAGCAGGAGCCAATAGCGCAACAGCGCCACTTCTGACCTGGCGAATGAGGAGCAATAGGCAGGAATTTGTTGAAAACAAAGCAACTGTAAGTCCCTTGATTAGATTAGTCCTTATGCAAATGAAGAATCTATGCCTCTGACCTTTCGGACCAAAGAAAGTCTTTTGTTGTTTTGTGGGAAAGGGGGAACTGGTCCATATCTGCCCCTTCCTGTTGACAAAGGTCAGGTGCAGGTCTTTTCATGTGAGTTTCAGGAATGATAAATAAAAAATGATTTTCTCAGATCGCCAATACTTTTGAGGTCCGAAGTCAAAAGATAACAGCCTTTTTGACGAATGGGAGAGATATGCCTAACACTCATAGGATAATAGACAAGACGAAACTCTGAGAGTCTATTGTCCATGATGCAAAAATGAGTCTTCAATGGAAGGGGAGGAAAGGGCTCCCCTTCAAACTAGAAAAATCCTATTCTTCATGCAATTGCTTTTGATGAAAGGATTAGAAAGGTGCGGCTCTGGTATGTGGTCGCCCTCATCTCAACAACAGCTGGTTTACACAATCATGTAGCATTTCTTCATAATATTTTAAAGGACATATGGGAAGGGAAAAACATGGAGGTAAATGGTTACATGGGAGGGTTTCAGGGGGATATTTCCATCACCAATATAACATAATATCATCATTTCATAAGAGAGAGGGAAGAAAGATAGTTCATTTGATCATAAAGGGTATAAAAACACCAATCCATGTACTCCTGGGGAAAATCATGATAAAAGAGTCCATATAAAAGGTTTTTTTTGTCCTTGGGAAAACTATAAGAATGAGTCCTTTCCGCTGCCAGCCTTGAGTCCCAAAACATGAAAGTCCTTGGAAAACTGTGTTTTCCAAACCACTCAGGTCTACCCCCCTATTGGCCTGTCTGCATGCAACCCTATGCACAAAGAGTACACAACCTCTGAGGATGTTTGCCATAGAAGTGGGTGAAACATCAGAAGATAATGCTTCTGGAACATGGTCATACATCCTGGAAAACTCACAGCAACTCAGTGATTCTGGCTATGAAAATCTTTGAGAACACATGCCTTTAGATTCTTCTCCTCCATTTTTCATTCACATTCCTTTGACTTTAATCTCATTCAGCCATTTATGATTTATAAAAATGAAAATTTGCCAAGATAAATAAATACCTCTCCAATCTCATCCATAATTATGAAGAATGTTGTATGGGAGCAACGTGTCATGAACCCGTGTATAAAGAGTGAAAACTTGAGAGCTGAGATATATTTTTATTCCCTCAAGACTGTAACTGGAGAAGTATATGGTGGAAATGGTAGTCTGTTGGATTTCAATATCTTAGACCAAACAGAGTTACAGATTAAAGTTGTTTTTTAAAAAAATAAAGAAAAAAACAGCATGTTCCACACTTGAGGAGTGAATGGTATGGACGGATAAGCACAGAAAGAAAATTAACATCAGAAACCATTCACAAGGGAACATTTGCTGTACTGAATATGGAATTGTATTTCAAATGTAATAGCTTAGGTCCATAATTACCAGTGATTACTGAAATATTACACTAATGGCATGTAAATTTTAATGCACCTTCTTATTAGATGCAATCATTATCGGAGGGAATGTTTTCTACTACATTTATGATGAATTTTTCAAAGTGCCTAAATAAAATGACACATAGTCTAGGTCATAAACCAGTGAAATTATACAATATGGATTTCAGCCTGCATAAGAAGAGATGTGGATGTCAGTGCAACACAAAAATACATAGGTCTTGTAAATAATAAATAAATAAACTTTATTTATATCCCACTCCCTCTCCACAAGGACTTGGGGTGGCCCACAACAAAATCAAATCACAATAAATACATAAGCAAAAACCAAAAAGACAAGACCTAATTTTTGCTGCTCAAAAATTTAAAAAATCAATCTTACTATTTCAGTTTCAAAAAACAAAAGGTAAATATAATTGTAAAACATAAAGAAAAATAAATGGATAGTTGGGGAATAGTAAGAGAAATAAATAAATAAATAAATAAATAAATAAATAACTTCATCATCATCAACACCTGGGCCATCCCCGTCATCAGATACACTGCTGGGATTGTGAACTGGACACAAGCAGAGCTGGATGATTTGGACAGAAAAACAAGAAAACAGATGACAATCCACTACTCATTACACCCGCATAGTGATGTCAACAGACTTTACCTGCCCAGAAAATCAGGAGACAGAGGGCTTCTGGAAGTGAAACAAATGGTAGAAGAAAAGAAACATGCACTGACAGATTATGTAAAAGGCAATCAAGAACCAACATTGAGGGAAGTCAAGAGTAGAAAACTGCTTTAAGTGCAAAAGACAAAGAGGGAACACTGTAAAAATACAATGCAGAGCAGAAGAGAAAACTGGCAAAAGAAGGCTCTCCATGGACAATTCCTGGGAAAAATTGAGAGCCAAACTGAAAAAGAAAAAAAATGGATGTGGCTCAAAAATGGAACATTGGGGGCCTGATTCTGGCAGCCATTAGAACAAATGTCATCAAAGCCAAAATTGAAAAGTTGCTGACAGATCCCAAGTATAGTCTTTGCAAGGAAGCAGGTGAAACAATAGATCACATCCTCAGCTGCTGCAAGAAGATTGAGCAGCCAGACAAGCATAGGCATAACACCATTGCTCAGATGATTTATTGGAACCTGTGCCACAAATACCATCTGCCTGCAACAAAGAACTGGTGGGATCACAAGCCTGAAAAAGTTACAGAAAATGAACACATCAAACTACTCTGGGACTTCCGAATTCAGACTGACAGAGTTTGGAGCACAATACTCCTGACCTCACAATGGTGTTTAAAAAAACCAAGTATGGATCGTCAATGTTGCAATCCCAGGTGACAGCAGGATTGAAGAGAAACAACTGGAAAAACTGACACGATACGAGGATTTAAAGATCGAACTGCGCTGGCACAAGCCAGTAAAGATGGCCCCAGTGGTGATCGGCACACTGGGTGCAGTGCCTAAAGACCTTGGCCTGCACTTGAACACAATTGGCGCTGACAAAATGACCATCTGTCAGCTGCAAAAGGCCACCCTACTTGGATCTGCACACATTATTTGTCAATACATCACATAGTCCTAGACACTTGAGAAGTGTCCGACGTGTGATCCAATACAGCAACCAGCATAGTGATCTTGTTTGCTGTTTCAAATAATAATAATAACAACAACTTCATTCTTGTATCCTGCCTCCATCTCCCCGAAAAGACTCAGGGCAGCTTACACACGGCACAAGGTGTCAAAAAAAACAGAACATAAAATAAAACACAATATAACATATAATTTAGTAAAACAGACAGGCATAAAAAAAACCTTCAGACTCAAATTAAAACTGCTGTCATCAACCAATAGCAGTAAGCTATTGTAAACATGGGTGGGATGTAAACAAGAGAACAAGGGAATGGCATAAGTTCAGGGCTGTGGGAGGAAAGTGAAGAGAATCCTCCTCTCTGACATCACTTTACTGCTAGCATGCCAGTACAGGAGCCAAATATATTCATTGCAGAAGGTAAGTGTTGGGAATGTTGTGGGATTGCAAGATACTGATGGATTTTACCCATCAAAAGAGAGAGCCGGAATGATCATAGTGAAAAGACATATAAACTGTGGGACACACATGGCATCGTCCAATATGAACCATCAGCAAAAGTAATGGTCCATCTTCAATGTCATTTTTCCCACCTCATGCAATCTATTATATAAATGGGTTCACGTCATGTGATGTATACCTCAAACAAAGAAACCATACAACGCAGAAACACAATACTTGCCAACAGAAATAGGCCTCAAGCAAGGTACGTTTGTAGCAAAGAAACGTTCCCCCCCCCAAAAACCTAAAAGGCCCCAAAACAACGAGTAAAAATAAAACTACATTTACCAGCATCCTCCAGGGCAGCCAAAGACTCACCCAGCCTCTACATTCTGAACAACATGATTGGCTGCCAATAAGGGCGGATTTGCATAACTGCTGCACTGGCCAGCCAACATGAAAATTCCGATCCATAATAAACTGCCAAAACAGAATAAGGAAAAGGCCTGAGCCAATCCCCAACACAAACAGCAAAATCACTTCCAACCGAAAATTTACACCCCAAAACATCACAGACCACGCCCAAAATTGACAGTAAGGCTTCATTAACTTGATTTCCCTAACTAGCCCTCACTTACTGGGAAGCTGTTTACGCTCTAAATTGACAGTAAGACTTTATTAACTTGATTTCCCTAACTAGCCCTCACTTACTGGGAAGCTGTTTACGCTCTGAATTGACAGTAAGACTTCATTAACTTGATTCTCCCAACTAGGCCTCAGCTCATTGGACATTGTGTATGGCCTGAATTGACAGTAAGGCTTCATTAACTTGCTGTTCCTAACTAGGCCTCAGCTCATGGGACATTGTGTATGGCCTGAATTTACAGTAACCTACCTTGGCACACAGAGCCCCGACCATGCATGATGGGACTTGAAGTACCACCATGGAAAATGGGATTTGTAGTACTTCAAAACCCATCATTCCCCACAGACCACTGCGGCCCAGAACCAAGACCCATAAAGACCCAACTTGGCACACCATGCCCCCCCCCCCCCATGACCCACACTCCATCCAACTGCAGTTTAGAGGAGGGCACACCGTGGATGATTGGACTTTCTCGCATCTCCTAAAAAGGGCACAGCAACGCGTGCCAGGTATAGCTAGTAAATCATAAGATTGTTCAAGTTGTTATAATGCTGACCAGCTATTGAGTGAAAAAGTAAAGTTGTCCATTTGACTAAGAAGAAAAAAACATAGAAGCTAGTACTAGCTGTCTTGGAAAAGCTTTCTCCAAAACAGAGACAGAAGTAGAGCTGAAGAAAGGCTACACCATAGTCAATGCAGGAAGAAGGACAGAAATCCACTGGGTTACCTTGGGCAAGTCACATTCTTTCAGCTTTGAAGGAAGGCAATAGCAAATGCTTTCTGAACAAAGCTTGCCAAGAAAAACCCATGATAGATTCACCCCAGGGTAACCATACACTGGAAACAATTGAAGGCCCACAGTTTATTAACTCTGTTCAACAACTGATTGAATATTGTAACTGTGGAGTAACCAACAGGATTTAAGTCCCATTAAGTGAACATCTATACTGTAGAGCAAGGGTGCTCACACTTTTTCAGCATGCGAGCTACTTATAAAACAACCAAGTCATATTGATCTACCTACCCACTACAAAAATGTGAAACATAAACACAATATCTGCTTTGAATTGGGTTTTCTGAGTCCACACTGCCATATAATCTGATTCAAAGCAGATAACATGGGATTTTAGTCAACTGTGTGGAAAGGACCTCAGATAACCCTGGGCCGGCAGCATTTGGGCGGTGGTGGCAGCTTGTGGGGTGGGACTGAGCCTTTCTCCCACCCTGCCTGCGATCTACCAGGACGTCCTACGCAATCTACCAGTAGATCGCGATCTACCTAATGAGCAACCCTGCTGTAAAGTTACAGCAGTTTGGCACTACTTTAACTGCCATGCCAACATATAGAAACATGGGATCTGTGATTTTACAAGTTCTTTATCCCTCCCTTCCAAAGGATTCTGGTGCCTCACCAAATTACAAATGACAGGATTGTATGGCATTGAGCCATGACAGGTAAAGTGGTATCAAATGGCATTAATTGCACAGTGTAAAATCATGGCAAGTATGCACATTTATTTATTTATTTATTTATTTATTGTTCGTTTTTGTATTCCGCTCCTCCCAGCAGGCTCGGGGCGGATGACAACAAATATAACGGGCAACATGTCACCACATGTCGGCATGTAGCCCTACATTAAAAGCATAAAAACATAAAACACAATTAAAAACACATTAAATCACCACACAGGTATAGAAGGACATGCGACATAGTTCTTAGTCCGGTGTACCTAATTGAAGGCTAGGCCAAAAAGGGCCGTCTTACAAGCCCTCCGAAAAGGGGCCAGTTCCGAGATAGCTCGGGTACTGTCCGGGAGGGCGTTCCAAAGCACCGGCGCCGCTACGGAAAAGGTTCTCTGTCTAATCGTCGATAGATGGCAGGAGTGGATTGATGGCACTGACAACAAATTCTGTTCATCTGAACGCAGTGATCTCGGGGGTGAATACGGGGTAAGGTGGTCCCTCAGGTACGCAGGCCCTAGGCCATGCAAGGCCTTGAAGGTCAAAACCAACACCTTGAAGGCAATCCGGTACTCAATAGGAAGCCAGTGCAGTTGCCGGAGGATAGGTGTGATGTGCTCCCTCACTGGCGTTCCCGCCAGCAAGCGAGCGGCGGCATTCTGCACCAGCTTGAGTTTCCGGATTGTCGACAAGGGAAGGCCAACGTAGAGGGCATTACAGTAGTCTAATCTCGAGATGACCGTCGCTTGGATTACCGTGGCCAGGTCATCCCTGGACAGGTAGGGTGCCAGTCGCCTAGCCTGCCGGAGGTGAAAGAAAGACGTCCTGCCGACCATGGAGACCTGAGCCTCCATGGTCAGCGAGGAGTCCAACACAACCCCCAAGCTCTTAACCGATGGCGATGGGCTAAGCCGCTTGCCATCCAGGGTAGGCAACCGGCACCCACCCAGTCCAGGCCGACCAGGCCACAGGATCTCCGTCTTCGACGGGTTCACCTTCAGCCGGCTAGCACGCAGCCAACCAGTCACGGCTTCAAGGCATAGTTGGAAACAATCGGGTACGGAGTCCGGCCTGCCGTCCATTCTCAGCAGAAGCTGGGTGTCATCCGCATACTGATAACACTCCAGACCAAAGTCGCGGGCCAGCTGGGCCAGGGGGCACATATAAACGTTGAATAATAAGGGGGAGAGGATGGCCCCCTGGGGGACCCCACAACTAAGTGGGCGTCTCCCGGAGACCTCCCCGCCCCCCTCCACACGTTGTCCCCGGCCCTGGAGGAAGGAGGCCACCCATTTAAGGGCAGTCCCCCCGACCCCAGAGCCAGCTAAACGGTGGGTCAACAGTGCGTGGTCTACAGTATCAAACGCTGCTGTCAGGTCTAACAAGACGAGCAGGGCTGATCCACCCTGGT
The DNA here is from genome assembly GCA_030556195.1 of Anolis apletophallus. Taxonomy (NCBI): domain Eukaryota; kingdom Metazoa; phylum Chordata; class Lepidosauria; order Squamata; family Anolidae; genus Anolis; species Anolis apletophallus. Next base: position 171,830,999 of record JARBWK010000004.1, read on the forward strand.
CCAACTGGCGGCGAAGTTGGTCTGTAATGGCGACAAGCACGGTCTCCGTCCCATGCCCGATACAGAAGCCGGACTGGAAGGGATCAAGTCCAGCTGTGTCATCTAGGAACCACTGCAGCTGATCCGCTGCTGCCCTCTCAATTACTTTGCCTAAGAAAGGCAAGTTGGAAACAGGCCGGTAATTGGAGGGAGCCGAAGGGTCTAAATTCGGCTTTTTCAGCAGCGGTTTCACCATAGCCTCTTTTAGTCCCCCTGGGAAGACTCGTTGCTCAAGGGAGCACAACCCGAATCAAAACTGCATTGGGATGATAGTACTAGTGAAATAACAAATACATCAAAAGGTAATATCTCCCCCCCCCCCCCTCTCATGCTTTTATCAGATCAGAGCCTACAGTCTTTTGCCTAATGCTTGCAGGTCCTCACCTGGCATTCTTGCAGCACAGGGAACACTATTCATTACACCCACACATTTTATTATGATGCTATAATCAAGGATAAGGAAGGCATTAAAATGACAATTTGAAATTAAGTATTGCTCTTTTATGAGAGCACAATTGAAATGCCTCAGCCCCTGAAAAGAAAGCAAACAATCATTTGCATCAAGACATTATCATCATCAGATTTCCCAGGAGTTTTCAATATACCTCACATAGCTAAATTTCTAAGACTGGGTAAATAGTCAAAATGGAATTCTAGATTAATAGAATTATGTAGACTTAAAAAAAAACTTGGAACAAGTTTGATGACTTTGGTGACTTTCGAAAGAGGATAGAGTTAACGAGTCTGTTGGGAATGTCTGAGAAGTCAACCAAGTAGCACTTTTGGTATCCTTGGAGAGTTCAATAGCAAAGAAGATGCCAGTCATGTATGGGAGGTTTCTCAAAAGGTCAGTGGCTTGCTTTCTGATACAGTTTAGGTTCAGAAGATTGTAAATTATTAGGAACTGTGCCCTCCAAAAAGGAAAGGCAACTTTTACTATTCTTCAATCATCTTTCAAGAAGAAAATCAAGAGGTTGGCAGGCCTCTTCTGACCTTCATGCATTAGTGTTATAAGGAAATTACCATTTGCTCTGACAATCTACTGCAAACATCTGTTTTTAAATAGAGTCATAGGACTACAGGAGTAGGAAGAGAATTCCCAGCAATTTTTCAGTCAAAGTGATTCTTTTGATGGAAACTGTGAGGTTCTTTCTCAGGAGGAACAGATGGTGCAGCACAGTGTTGAAGAGAATGAGCTATGAGCTGGGATACTGGCTCAGGTTTATGCCATCAGTTCAGTAAGATAGCCTTAGGGAAGACAGTATTTTTCTGCTTCCGATCTGCAATATCATGATAACAATGGCCTACTTTATGGAGCAGTTGCAGGGATTACAGTCAGTTCCCCACATTTGATTATTTCTGGATTTGATTAGTACAAATTCTATAGGAATATCTAGGTCCCCCAGTGTGATTTTTATGGTAAACATATGCCAGAAAATGCCCCTAGGAATGTACTGGGGAACCTAGAAATTCTCAGAGAGAAGATGTCTTTTGGAATCCTTACAACACAAATAGATGTTGACCATGGAATTGTGCTGGAGGACCTAGGGATTTCGAGGGAAATGTTTTTTTCAGGTTAAAAGAAAGTAGCATTTTGTATTCATTTTTTCCACTTCGGTGGGGGTCCTGCACTCCTAACCTCAGGGAATGTGAAGGGCTGATTGTATTGATGAGAAACACAATATGCTTTCAATACTGAAGGGAACCAAGTAGTGCTTGGTATTATTAAGAAAGTCCACAAGTATTTCAATATGTTTCATGACATTTCTCAGGTAGGTTTTCATACATTACTACCTGAGGCATGAAGGAGATAGTCAAGTGGCGCTGAAGTTATCTTCTGATGTTTATTTATCTTGGCATTGAGGTTGTTACCTCAATTTATTATATAATTCAGAAGATAATTATAGCTGGCTCTGGGGCGGGGGACTGCCCTTAAATGGGTGGCCTCCTTCCTCCAGGGCATTGAGGGGGGCGGGGTAACAGGGGCCATCCTCTATAAGGTAGACTGGGCATACTGGGCATACTGGGACCTACCAGATTACTTTGACATTTCTTTGGTTCTTGGAAGACCTTAGGAAACTTCCTAAGTGAATTCCAGGAACGGATGACTTCTTCACTGGGCGATTTACAGCAGATTTACAGCAGATCTTGAGAGACCCGGCATGGATATGCGGAACCTGAATGGTGATACATGGCCACAGCCAAGACTTTGTGAGAGGCCACAAGATGACTCTCAAGACTGCCGAAGTATGCATTGAGACCACAGACTCTTAGACTGTTTGACAGTCGAGTTTGCCAACCTTACCGAAAGACTTTGGTGCGTTGGTAACCTATTAACTTTGCTTAAAACAACTCAGCTCTGTCCGAGAGATAGGGACCTCGACTGGGACAGCTCATTTGACTTCCCCAAGAAGTCTGAGGATCCGGAGGGTCTCCTTCCTGATGACCCCCTTCTACTTAACAGCACCTTCCTGCCCACTGGCATCCTCCCCCCCAATGCTGAGAATTTACCTGACCAGCCTCGTCCAAGCCTGGATGGGATGGGGTTGAGGCTGAGCTCGGAGAGCTGCGGAGGAGTCAACCACTGGCAGGAATAGAAGATGATTGCTGTGGGTCTCGATGCCATTAGCTGAGTACCAAAAGAGGGAAAATGAAGATCGGTGGGGGTGCCGGCCTCCGTAGACTGAGCCTCTGGGATTAGACACCGAGGATGGTCAGCAGGGACGACTGCCGTTGTCTGGGCCTGCACTGCCTTCGCCAAGTCCCCGGGTCCAGGTAAGTGCCCAGTGTTGCCTGTTTGGTGGCTGCTGCCCCTTGGATGGGATCTCACCATGCCCTTTTCAGCACAGCAGGCCCAGGCCATCGCCAATCCCACTCCCCCCCCCCCCCAGTTGTTGTCTGTGCCGTGGGGAGTTCGGAAGAGGAGCCTGGCTTCTCTCCCCCTAGAATTTTTCACCGCCGAAAATGCCTGTCCTTATCTCAGAGGGAGACCTGGAAGGAGCTCCTAGAGACCGGAGCGCTGAACTGTGGGCCTGGGAAGATGGTGTGTGGCCTTGAAGTCACCCCTGGCCATGCCACGTTGCTGAATCCTCCGTGCAGGGGCAAGAGGAAAACAAACGGAGAAGAAAGACGTCACTGCAAACATTATGAGAGCCTGCCCTGCCCTCTTGGCGAGGAGTTTGCATAGAGACTGGTGCCGGGACCAGGCCAGCTGACTTATCGCATGCGGTTGACTCTCAGGTGAACTACAGGTCTGCCAAAAAGCGGAGGAAATTCCACTCCAGAACCTTTTGGAGTGTTAACTCCAGGTGCTGGACAAGATCTGAGGAGAACTCTCAGCTCCAGATGCAGACTGTCAAGACAGAAAGGAGATCTGTCTCTGATCCATCAAAACAAACTAAATGGAATATGCTCCTTTTATGGGTTCAGAGGCCCCAGCTGTGCTGGCATCCCCCGGAGGGGTAATCACCCATGAAGTCCTAAGAATGCCACAGCTTTCCCTTTTTAGTTGTTCAAATTCTACTGGTCAGTCCCCATTGCTAACACATTTCCCTCCATGGGACTTGACCTTCACTCCGCCCCTTCGACCATCAACCAGTTTATTGCATAACCCTTCTTGAGTTGTTAGATTAGGTCCTTTATTGTTAATTGTTAAATTGCTTATATAGTTTATCTTAAACTGTTACTGTTTGTATATGCTTCTTTGTTATTTTGTTCTATTTAAGTCACCCAGAGCACCTTGGTGGAGGGTGACTAATCAAATAATAAACGGTATGGTAGAACTGCTCTTTCAGGTACAAGTCAAGTGGCAAAATTCTCTACAGTAAACTAGTTCTTTGCCAGAACTTTCAGGTCTAGGGCCTGTGTACCTGAGGGACCGCCTTACCCCGTATGTTCCTCCGAGATCACTACGCTCAGAAGAGCAGAATTTGTTACTGGTTCCATCAATCCGCTCATGCCATCTTTCCACAACCAGGCAGCGAGCGTTCTCTGCTGCGGCTCCGGTGTTGTGGAACTCCCTCCCGGACGACATTCGAGCTATTCCAGAACTAGTCCCCTTTCGGAGGGCTTGTAAGACCGCCCTCTTTAGATTGGCTTTTAATTAACCTGGTCTGGCCTGGCATGTTATACCTTGCGCGCAAGGGTCTTTTATTTCCGGTGAAATTTTTATGGCGTTATGTTTTATGTTTTATGTCTTACTGTAGGCAGGCATGTAGCCAGGGGGGGCTAAGGGGGCTTCAGCCCCCCCGAAATTCTCAGGGTGGTCCGCGAAAAGGCCTTACTGGTACATTATTTAGACTGTTATGTTTATTCATATCATGATCTGATCACCATGCTCATTATTATCACCATGCTCATTAATGGGGTTATTGGGAAAACAATGCAAAAGGTTTGCTAGGGTAGACCCTCTCCCACCCAGTCTCAGCCCCCCCCCCAAACCAAACTCAGCCCCCCGAATCAGAATCCTGGCTACGGCCCTGACTGTAGGTAATAGGTTTTTATTATGTATTGTTCATTTTATCGAATGTTGTGATCCACCCCGAGCCTGCAGGGAGGAGCAGAATATAAGATTGAATAAATAAATAAATAAATAAATAATAAATAATGAAGTAAATAAAACCTGGAAGGAAAGTTGCCACAGAATACTGAGATTTTGAGTTGACATGGCATCAGATGGTGCATCTATACGAGCAATTTAACACTACTTTAGCTGTCATGGTTTAATGCTATAGAATCATGAGAGCTATAGTTTTACAAGATATTGAGCCCTCTAAGCCAGTGTTTCCCAATCTTTTTTGAGCTGCGGCACACTTTTTACATTTGCAAAATCCTGGGGCACACCACCAACCAAAATGACACAAAATGACACTCTAACACAGTAATACATATAGTTAGTATGTTTTTTAAATGTATTTATACACTCAGTGTGAAACCTGGGCCTGTTTCGATGAACTCAACATAGATATCCTGGCAGGAATGGCAGAAAGACACAAAGTTCCCACACAGAACTCCCATAACCAAGAGAAAATGCTATAAGAGTTTGGTGGGCATTGACCTTGGGTTTTGGAGTTGTAGTTCACCTATATCCAGAGAGCACTGTGGACTCAAACAATGTTGGATCAGGACCAAACTTGGCATGAATACTCAATATGCCCAAATATGAATGCAGATGGAGTTCAGGGGAAATAGAGTTGTAGTTGCTGGGATTTATAGTTCCCCTACAATCAAAGAGCATTCTGAACCCCACCAATAATAGAACTGGGCCAAACTTCCCACACAGAACCCCCAGGAGGCAAGAGGAGGTCTCTACTTGGGGAAAGGGAGGCGGGCCTTCCCAATGCATGGAGAGGGAGAGACCAAGTAGACAACGGGTGGGGAAGGGGGGTGTTTGTAATTTTGTGCCTTTTTCAAGGTAGGTTTCTTAGGGTTTTTATACAACACACTAGACTCTCTCTCTCTCTCTCTCTCTGCCCCCCACCCTTCCTAGAGGTTCCAATTTCCCATGGCACACCTGATGATCGCTCACGGCACACTAGTGTGCCCCGGCACACTGGTTGAGAAACACTGCTCTAAGCCAAAGAGTGCACGTGCCTCACCAAAATGCAACTTCCAGGATCCCTTAGCATCAAACTATGCCTGTATCAATGCCAACAAAAATAGCATTCGCCCTCCTTGATGTAGCATCATAGTGCTGGATTTAGGACAAATGAGGCCCGGTGCTGGTTATCAGGCCTCTAACTTGGGCCCTGAAGGAGGTAGGCCTGGTAGGCCTACACTGCCTGGTTTGTGGCACACTCCCATATCAACTCTCTCATTATACCAGGAATTGCACTGAAACATAATTTAGAATTGCACCACATAGACAAAATTCATCATAAAGGTATTCTTGCTGGGAGGAAGATGGGCCCCCCTGATCAAGGATGCCCTGTGTTTAAGCACACATAAGCACAATGGTAAATATGGAACTGACCCTACTGATAGCCTGAGTTCAGCTTATGATCCCAAGTTTTTCCATGTAATACCACAAAGCTATGAATCCTGCAATCTATACCCTATTGCATTTTTGTGGGCGAATGTATAATTTTTCATTTTGTCTATCTTGAATTTTATTGTATTTTAGTCCCCCCTTGTCTATTTTATCCAGGTTCTTTCAGATTCTGTTCCTATCTTCCAATGTGTTGGCCATTCCTTCCAATCTTTTGTCATCTACAAACTTAGATTCCCTCTACCTCTGTTCCAGAATGTTACAATTGGAAATAATTGGGAAATCAAGTGTAACCGATGGAGCTCAGTTCACTCTCAGAAGCCTGATTCTAGAACACTTTGTGTGAAGTAACAGATTGCAAGGAGAAGCATATTTTTAAAAGAAAGAAAGACAAAGAATTGGCTCCATTCATGCCAACATGATGAGTTCTGTTTTAATAAGGTGACTACATTGTTAGAAGAGGGTTTTCTTTTTCCTTTTGTAGTCTATGAGTCACTTTTGCCACACTAGAAAAAAACTCAACAGCTTTGCTCAGTGTTCCACTTTGCTTTTGTTCTTCTAATACTCAGGTGTAATTAACCATGCAGCAGTAATAATATTTTAAACAGTTTGCTTACTTATCCCTTCCTGGAATGGCTTTAAATAAAACACAGAAGGGATTATTTAAACAGTACATGGCTGAAGAGCATTCCCCCATCCACCCACCCCAGCGTTTGTCCCCCTCCCATACAAAAAGGCCATCTCACACCATATAATATATGAGATTTCTTCTTAAACGTGCCTACTGAGATTGCTGCACAAGCAGAATTTGATCTTCCCATGATGGTATGATGCTACACACTGTTGATCATGATGAAATCTCATACATTTATCATAAGCACAGCTAATTCTCATAGTATAATCATAGAAGATCAGATTATGCTTACATGTTTCTCCAGGCAGCCAAGTTTATACATTATCCTTATATATTAATGTGGGGTGGAGGAGGGCAGAGTTGTCTTAAAATCCATACTTCTGGAATCATCTTTGTCCTTTTTCTTGGTTCATCTTTAAATCATTTACTTCTGGGTTTAATGCTATGCCTATTCAAGGAAGGCTGGGATATACCATGTCAATGGGGTGAAGAATCCACTCCAAGCTGTGGCCAAATGTTAAAGAATGCATCACAAATTGTGAACCTATTTTGTTGATAGGGTACATCACATTAGATAGCTCTTTTCAAATTCAGAATAAATGGGGGGGGGGGGTTGACTTCCCCAGTAACAGGGGTTTCATTTGACGTGTTTCCACATACTCTGAGTCCCACTCAAGAGAAAAGCAAAATATAAACCAAATAAATATATTGGGACCTATACTGCTAGAAAGGTGGGATAGCAATCAATTAATAATTAATTAAAAACTGCCTATTGGACATTCAGATATCTTTGAAAATCTCACAAGGTAAATGTAAAGATAAAATGCTATGTATAGGCCATTTGATCTCTCAGGAGCTCTTACAAAATGATTTTGAAGACAATAGACTTCTCCAGCTACTCAGCATATTTAATGCAGTTGCACAATGTAGTTGGCACTAATAGCATTAGAACATTACATTGGGTCCTCTACATTTGGTCATCTGTGTCCAAGAACCCTGTACCTAGGCATTCAACCATCTATACCTTGAAGATCTTTTTTAATCCAAAAGGAAAAATTGGGGGGCCCATCCAGACAGTACCTTTATCCCAGGAGCTTCCACAGCAAACAGGAAGGTGGCCAGATGCTGTTCCCTGTAAAAAAATCCAGACACCCTTGTCAGCTCCGGCTGGTTCGTTTGTTGCCATAACGGACCATGCCGATCGCGCCATTTGATATGGACACTGCTTGGCGGGCTCCGGCCAGACCCAGCCCTTTGATCTGCCAGATACCTTCCTGGCCTTTGATATGCGGACAGGCCAAATGGTCAAGCCTCGGAAGGAGGGACCCAGCAGGGGGGCGGGCCAGGGAGGGAGTTTGGAAGACTGTTTGCGCGGGCTTTCTTTAGTCTATCTTTGCTTAGCCTGGAGTAAGGAACCCAATAAAAGATCTATCCTTCAACCCAGCTTGGAGTGAGCCTGTAAGGAACTGGAGCTGTGGCTTTGATGCTTTGCTTGGGCCCCATCTCCAGCCCCTCCCATCTTGTAAACAAAAGAGGAGATAAGCCAGCAGCTGTGGCCTTGCCAGCCTATATAAGGCTGTGCCTGGGGACCCTTCCTCAGATCTGTTTTTTTCGACCTGGATTAAGGACTCAATAAACTACCTTTTCCTTCAACCCCATGTGGAGTGAGCGTGGTTCGTTGGGTACCCTACCGGAGCATTACAGAGCCTGCTTTATTGGACCCCCCTTTCCGGAGCATTACATAAAGATAGACTCCCCAACTTCTACGGCCGTGAAAACCCTCCGACCGTAACCAACCTTGAAGAGATGTCCCGAGCCGAAGGGAACCCCCATGGCGAGCTGCCTCTGGGGATCCTGGAAGAGGAGGTAGAGGAGGAATGGGACGAGGACGAGACCAAAGCCGGAGCGTCCGGAGGAGAACCGCAGGTGGTGGTGTCCGGGATGGATGGTGAGGAGAACCAGAACCCTCCTCAGCTGCCAAGAGAAGCCAAGCGCCGCGCTGCGAAGGCATCCAACCCAGAAATGCTGCGGCTGGCGTTGCAGATGTTCCAGATGTCGGAAGCGATGCAGAAGATGCAGTCCCAATTAGACCTACTGATGAGTAGGCCGGAGGAGAGGCCTTGGGGGACCCCTGAACCCGTCCCCCGAGGAAGGAGCCTGAGTCGGGGCTCAGGACAGTCGGGAAGGACCTCGGGGAGAGTGAGATTCTCGGAGGAGTTCTATCCACCCAGAGGGGCCGCCTCTACTCCCCACCTGGGTCCGGGCGACCAGAGCCAAGAGATGACGGGGGCTCGAAGAGACCTAAAGGTAAAGTTCGACGGGGACCCCCGCCAACTGTCCTATTTTGTCACCAACGTCCAGAATTACATGCTAGACTATGGGGATTCGTTCCCCTCGGAAGCAGCCAAGGTGCGGGCTGTGGGGGCCAACCTGAAGGAGGCCGCGGCCGATTGGCTGATACAGTTAACGGACACTCAAGCGCCGCAACTGAGGCGGCTAGACACCCTGCTAGAGGCCCTGCGAGCCCGCTTTGGGGACCCCTTAGCAGGAGAGAAGGCCAAGGCCCAACTGAGGAGGATTTACCAAGGCCAGAGGTCCGTCTCGGAATACGCTCTAAGCTTCCGAGCCCTAGCGGGGAAGATCCGAGGCTGGTCAGAATCCACCATACTCGAGTGCTTCAAGGCCGGCCTAAGGCAGGACATTCTGGAATGGGCGATGCACCGGGAAACCCGAGACCCTGGAGGAGTGGATAACCTCGGCAGGGAGAGTGGAGTGTGCTATGGAGCAGTTGCCCGGGCGCCACCGTGATGGCGGGAGACCCCGCGGGATGGGCGCAGGCCCATCGGGGAGGTCGGGACCGGCCCGGCAACCCTCACCGAGGCCCCGGTCGGCCAGCCGGGAGAGCCAGAGAGGGAAGAGAGGAGCCTGCTTCTCGTGCGGACGAGAAGGCCACCGAGCAGCGGAATGCCTAAAAAAAAGTCCCTCGCCCAAGGCGGAGCGGGCGCGGAGGTCAAACCGGCAACACCGGCCAAAACCCCTGGCCGAGGCAAGGCAGCAGCGGCGGCGGAGACGGCGCGGGCACCTAGGGCCCTACGGGAGGCTGAGGAGCCGGAGCTGGAGGTGGAGGAGAGCAACTCCGAGTGGATGGCGGGAAACGACAACGATCTGCTGTAGACGCCCGACGGCAGATCCAGACCCCTTCGGGCGGTGAGTCAGATCCCCCTGGGTGCGACACGTTCAAGCTGGACGTTAAAGTGTGGGACCCCAAGGCGGCCCAGCCCATAGAGACTACGGCCATGATAGATAGTGGTTGCACTAGATGCTTGATGTCCCCCGGGCTAGCGAAGCAGCTGGGGATAAAGCCCCGAGCCCTAATCGAACAGATCCTCTTCTCCCAGCTAGATGGGTCCCCAGCCAATGGGAAGCCAGCCACCCACAAGACAGGGGAGATGAGAGTCCAGATGGGGACCCACCATGAGGGCCTGAAATTCGTCATCTCGGCGATGGCACACCAGCCCATCATTCTGGGAGCCCCTTGGTTGCGCGGCCAGAACCCGCAAATCAATTGGGAGACGGGAGCCCTGCAGTTCAGGGACGGAGAGGCCTGGGCAAGGCTAGATGACCTTGGAGACGCTGGAGGGCCGACCCACGAGGGGGCAGGCGTAGTTGCAGCTGAGAGCCCACCCACCGAGATCCCGCGAGAGTATGGAGACTTGGAGGAGGTCTTTAGCGGCGGGAAAGTGACCAGCTGCCCCCACCGGAAGTCCGATTGCGCAATCGAAATCGAAAAGAGGCGCCAAGCTGCCCAGCCCAAAGTTATACGCCCTGTCCGAGCCAGAAAGAAAAGCACTGAGAGACTTTATTGATAAGAATATGGACAGAGGGTTTATTGAGAAATCTACCAGCCCGATGGCAGCCCCCGTCCTATTCAGGCCCAAGGCGGACGGCTCGCTGCGACTATGCGTGGACTACCGAGGCCTCAATGCGATTTGCGCCTCAAGCCCCTATCCGTTGCCCCTCATGTCCGAGATTTTGGCCCAGCTGGGGGCACGGATCTTCACCCAACTGAACATCCGGGAGGCGTTTTAACGGATCAGAGTGTGGGACGAAGATTGCTGGAAGACCGCATTCAACTGCCACCTGGGGCAGTACCAATTCAGGTCACCCCTTCGGACTCAAGGGCGCCCCTAAAATTTTCCAGCAATTCATCAATGAGATCTTCAGGGACCTGCTGTACAAGGGAGTTCTAGTATACCTGGACGACGTAATAATATACTCCAAATCGGAGGCGGAGCATGTCAAGATGACCGGGAGGTGCTGCGGCGGCTGCGGGACAACCAGCTCTTTGTCAAGTTATCCAAGTGTGAGTTCCATCGACAAGAACTGGACTATCTAGGGTACCGCATCTCCACGCGAGGCCTGACCATGGACCCTAGTAAGGTGAGAGATGTGCTCGCGTGGGAGGCGCCGCGGACCCGGCGGCAGCTACAAGGCTTTTTGGGGTTTGCTAACTTCTATAGGCAGTTCATCCAAAACTTTGCTAAAATAGCGCTCCCCCTGACTGAACTATTGAAAACCAAGGGCTTGGGAGAGACAAAGAAGGCCAAGTCCCCGGGGCGAAGCTCAACTGGACTTCGCAGTGCCAGGAGGCCTTTGAGAGTCTTAAACGGAGCTTCACCAGCCAGCCGCTGCTGAGGCACCCCCAGCCCGACAAGCCGTTCACGGTGCAGTGCGACGCCTCGGAGGCGGCGTATGGGGCGGTCCTCCTACAGCGGGACGAGAATGGGACCCTGCGGCCCTGTGCATATTTATCAAGAAAGTTCACGCCGTCGGAGAAGCGATGGCATGTATGGGAAAAAGAGTCTTTTGCTGTGCGGGCGGCGCTGAGCCACTGGAGACACTTCCTGGAAGGGACCGCCCTGCCCTTCGAGGTGTGGACGGACCACAAGAACCTGCAGGCGCTCCAGACCCCCCAGAGACTCAATGCTAAACAGCTAAGGTGGGCGCAGTTCTTCAGCCGCTTCAACTTCCAACTCAAGTACCTGCCGGGCCGAAGACGTGCTGGCGGACACGCTTTCCAGGATGCCTGAAGCGGACTACTCGGCGCCAGAAGAGGTGGGAACCGTGTTCTCCAAGCAGCAGCTGGGCCTGGTGGCCCGCACCCGGGCAGCAGACAGGGAGCCAAGCCCGGCAGTCCCCGGGACCCCCGAGCTACTAGTAGATTTGGCAGCAGCTTACGGAGCGGACGCCTGGCTTAAGGAGCACCGCGAGGACCTAACTGAGGCTAAGGGCATCTGGTACTACAAAGACAAGTTATACGTTCCACAGAGCCAGAGAGCCCCGGTCCTAGCTCAAGCCCACGACTCCACCTTGTCCGGCCACTTCGGCCTCACAAAGACTCTAAAGCTACTGGCCCGGCAATTCTGGTGGCCGGCCATGAGAAAGGACACTAGTGACTACATAGCAGAGTGCGAAGTGTGTGCACGAAACAAGCCCAAAACAGGCCGGCTGACGGGGCTACTGCAACCGGTAGCCGATCCGGCTGAACCCTGGAGCGAAATAGCAATGGACTTCGTTGTCGATCTGCCGCCCAGCAGCGGATACACCACCCTATGGACGGTGGTGGACCTGTTCTCAAAACAGGCCCACTTCGTCCCGCTCCGTCGGCTGCCCACGGCCCCGGAGCTGGCTCGCCTCTTCGCCCACCACGTCTTCCGGCTCCACGGCTGCCCCCGGCGCGTGGTAAGTGACAGAGGACCTCAATTTACGTCCAGGTTCTGGAAGGCGTTCCTGGCGGGGCTGGGGTCCCGGCGGGCCCTGAGCACGGCGTTCCACCCGGAGACGGACGGCGCCACAGAGAGGGTTCAACGCACCCTGCAGCAGTACCTCCGCTGTTACTCGACCTACCAGCAAGACAATTGGGCCGAGCTGCTGGACGTGGCGGAATACAGCTACAACAACGCCGAGCATGCTTCGACGGGGGCCTCGCCTTTCAGCATTGTGGCCGGACGCGACTTTCCGCCCTTCCCTGCGGTGGCCCCAGCGGCAGACCCGGCGACTCCGGCTACAGATTGGGGGGCCAAGGTTGCGGCGGCCTGGCCGGCCATCCAGACGGCGCTGCGGCAAGCCCGGGACTCTTACAAGCTATACGCTGACAAGAAGAGGGGGCCCCAGCCAACGTACGCGGTGGGAGACCGCGTGTTCCTCTCCACCAGGAACCTGAAGTCGACTCAGCCGTCTCGCAAGTTTGCGAACAAATTTGTAGGGCCCCTCAGCGTGGTGGAGATAATTAACCCCGTGGCGGTCAAGCTGGACCTGCCGCACACCTGGCGCAAGGTCCACCCTGTGTTCCATGTAAGCTTATTGAAAAAGGCTGTGTCCGACCGGAAGTGGTCCGCTGAAGAAGGCGCACCGGTGCCTATTATGGTGGGATCCCACACCCACTTTGAGATTAAAGACATTTTGGACTCTCGGCGCCACAAGGGCCATCTTAGTTACTTGGTTAAATGGACTGCCAAGGACTTACACCCTGAGTGGGTGTTAGCGCCCCACGTTAGCGCCCCGAGACTAGTTAAGGCTTTTCATGCCGCTTTCCCGGACAAGCCGGGGCCCTGATTCCCCCCCTTCTCTTTGTTCTTTCCCTTGCAGGTCACCGTCTTGCGGAGGGGGGCGCTATGTCAGCTCCGGCTGGTTCGTTTGTTGCCATAACGGACCATGCCGATCGCGCCATTTGATATGGACACTGCTTGGCGGGCTCCGGCCAGACCCAGCCCTTTGATCTGCCAGATACCTTCCTGGCCTTTGATATGCGGACAGGCCAAATGGTCAAGCCTCGGAAGGAGGGACCCTGCAGGGGGGCGGGCCAGGGAGGGAGTTTGGAAGACTGTTTGCGCGGGCTTTCTTTAGTCTATCTTTGCTTAGCCTGGAGTAAGGAACCCAATAAAGATCTATCCTTCAACCCAGCTTGGAGTGAGCCTGCTTTATTGGACCCCCTTTCCGGAGCATTACACCCCATCTTGAGCCTCTTTTAAAAAACAAAACCAGACGTCCCATGACAGCCATCGTTGGAGCCTCTCAATCCCACAATGAAGGATTAAGGACAATGGAAGCAGAAATCCCAGGACCCACAGGTCTGTATCTGGACCTCTTCTGAAGTCCCGGGATTTTTTGCCCTTGATTAAAACCCGCAATTTGCTCCTGTCTGGAAGTGCCCCAAGTTTGCCATTTTATACAAAGGGCACCATTGTATATAACAGGTATCCACATATTTTGGTATACATGGAACCAAACTCCAGTGGACACCAAAGGGCCCTTTCAACATTTCAACATCCCTCTCAGTTCCTCTCTTTCCCATGAATTCTTTTAAAAATGGAACGAGAATCAGTGTCACAGCTTCTTCACCCCTTTCTACTGTACTAAAAAGATAGGTGCAATGTCATATCAAAATGTTCCTTCTGAGTTTCCTAGTCTGCCAAAAATAGCATCCATGAGGTGGGATTGGAAAAACTCCAAACATGATGATGGTACTTTTTCAATAAACAAAGCTGCTTTTTGGAATTAGATAACCATCAACCATAACATTTAATCCCTGACCTGGTCTCTTCTGCTAGTATGCTGACAGATACTAACTGTGGAGTCTTTATTTTTGCCCTCATGGTGATGGCTTTAACCTCTGCCATCTTAATGCAAAGTCCACATGCTCTGCATTGCTAATCGGTGTTTCTTTTCTGCCAGCTGTGTTCCTTTCATGCATATGCTGGCTGATCTGTAGCTCTGTACAGATGGTTTTGCAAATTCATCTCAATAGGTTAGCCTGACCATTGCTCTAAAGAAAATAAGTTTTGATGCTGCAGCATAGCCTTAGTGCTATTGCATAGTACACCAACTGTTGGCATTGACAATACACCCTAGATCTATTTGAATGCTACTTTGGCATCTGGTTGTGACAGGCTTTGATATATGCAAACAGCAAGTTAAGGTTGAGTTGGCATTGGAAAATTGTTTTCAATCCTAGACGTAGGGATGTAAATTCTGATTTTGTTCATCTTCATGCATTAAATGGAGAAAATGCATTTTGATTCTCTCTTCACCACATCACAGCTGCCTGAATCCAAATATTAGTTGTAACTAGAGTAGATATACTGAGTCAACATAATTTACCTACACAATTGCTCGCCAATCAACAGTTGATTGAATGGGTCTATTCTATTGCAACTAACTAATAGGATCTGGGTGAAGTCTTCTCTCCAAAACCATCAGAGAGATTTTACACCTTTGGCAAGACTAAACTTTGTTCATCTCTGCATATGCATACAATTTAAAACTGCAACAAATGCTGCACAGTCAAATTGACAATTAACAGATAGTTGCAATAGGTTGTTCCATAAGTTGGAAATGACTTGAAGGTACACAATAACAGCAGCAAACATTTGTAATAATAGTGTCTTGAATTCTATGAAGTATTTGAAATGACTTCTGCACAGAAAATTAGACTTTTCCAGAAGTTTTCATTATTTGAAATCAGATAAGAAAAGCCATCAGTTGCATAGATATTTAAATAGATCCTAAACTGAACAATACACAGAGATATGCCTCCCACCTGGGTTCCATGTGCCCCTGTGGACAACTGTACTCAAAATGGTAGTCTGTGAAAAGGTTCTACTGATTTCCACAAATGAAAGAAACAACTGTAGTAAATGGGAACCAATATCGTGCAAGTCTTGGGCACAATATGAGGGGGGAAACCCTGCGTGTCCTCCAATCAGATATCGTAAGAAGCATTGGACTAAGGGTCCAAGAGTCCCACAAATACTTTTTCTTCAAGAATCCAGGAAGTTGTCTCTGAAATTCAGTGTCTTTGGTCCCTTCCAGACAGGGCTAAATCCCAGTTTCTGTCAATATTTAGGTCACACAGTGGTCTAAATCCCATACTTGTAGTGGAGGGGTTGGCTAGATTTTTTTCCCTCTCCTTTACTAAACTACTGGTGCATCATTTTGACATGACAAGAACTTCGTCTGAGAAGCCTGTGGAGGGAGGGAGGTCTGTCCAGTCAGTTTAGGAGGGAAATGTCAGCGGATTGTAGCAGTATGATCCTGGTATGTTGGGCTCCTGGAGCCCCAAAAAACTAGGATGACAGTGAGGATTGACACTTAGGATCACAGAAAGTGGTCCCAAGGGTCCATTCCCACATGATCCACAGCTGCAAAGAGAGATCCTGATCTTTTCAAGTGTTTTTAAATAATTGATGTAACTGTTTTTATGCATTCTAATTCTCTGTTTTAATTCAGATGTCTTACCAATTGTGTGTTTTTAAGGCATTGAATTGTTGCCAATATGTGAAGCTGCTCTGAGTCCCCCTCAGGACTGAGAAGGGTATATATATATATAGCAAATAAATAAATAATCCAGAGTAACCCTGGAAATCCAGTATTATTTTACTCTGGGTTAATCTGGATTAGCCTGAGACATTTCGACACTTTGGGGTAATCCTGAACTCATCACAGGTATTGGCCCTATCTGTTCATTCAAAAGACTAATACACCACTGAGATTTTTAAAAAAATATAGCCTGAAATATATAGAAAGAAGCAAATACCACAAAATACCACAATAAAAATTTGTGCATGTTACTCTATTTGGGATAACCAACAGGATCCAGGTAAATGTCTTTCTACAGAGTTCTCAGAAACATCTGAGAAAGTACAGATAAGCTGCATGACCAAGTTGAAGTCTGGAGCTAACATTTAGGTTAGGAGGCAGACACAACAGAGTGAGTTGGCAGCAAATGTATTTGATATGGCTTCTGGCTAATCAATAAAATTGTTGTTGTTGTTGTGAGTTGGCAGCAAATGAGACCTTCTGCCATAAACAGAGTGAAAGGGCCCCTTTTAACACAAAAAAACTGTAGTAAGATCAAGATTTAACTGGTGTCAAGGAGCCTAGATGTTCACTTAAACATGTATCTCAAGCTTTTAAGCTTGTAAAAGTTTCCAAAATGGTGTACAAGGGGAGTCGTTACATTAAAAACCTATTAAAATATGACTGCAGGTTGAAAAAAATCAGATAAAATAAGGGCACAGGTGTTTCAAGGAGTATGAGGCAATAAACATGATAAAAGGGGAAGACAAACCCAAAATATGAAGTAAAACCACCTATGACACTCAAATATAATCACTGTTTATTAGTGAAGCTGGTGTAGCTCATTCCTATAATAGTCTCTTTAAATTAATCCCTGGATGCTCTTTCGACTCAACTTGAAATTCTAGCTGTAGATAAGTCTTTGTTTAACTGTCCTTCCCTTTCTATTATCCCTTGAACCCCGAAATCTCTTATCTCATTTTTCCTTTAGAGCAAGAAGCTGTTGAACTCGATTTTCTATCATCCTCCACCAGAGTGACTGAGGAGTAGTAAGTTTGAACTTACTTGATTTTAAATAAATGTGTTAATATTAGACGTTTTAACTAATTGTTTTAATTTGTAATTGTTATTTACAATTACAGGCTCTCTGACACCTGCTATTATGTGTGTTCGGATTGTTGTACTGTTTTAGGATTTTTAATGTATCTTTAAATGTATTTTATATATGCGGTTTTAACCATATTTTACTATGTGTAAGTCACCCCGAGTGGCGAGTGGCGATGGTTAAATCCAAATAAATAAATTTATAAATTGTGTAATGGCATTAAATGGTTGCCTGTTGTGAGGCCACCCTGAACCCCCCCTCGGGGGTGAGAAAACGAGATACAAATATGCAAAATAAATAATACTAAAATAACTTCCCAACCTGTAAGCCATGAACCATTAGTGGTCCGCAAGAACTAAAATATGGTCCACAGTTTCATTGTTACTAAACCGTTGCAATAAGAACAACTGGTCTTGTGAAACCCTCTTATAGTGCCAAGGCTTATTAAATATAGTTTTCTTTGGCCGAGCAGATAGTGTCTACTGGGTGGCATATATTTTGTAACAGAAACCAGAGCTGATGTGGTCTATCCAATGCAAACCGAATCTAAAGTTGACCAAGAACTGATTTGTACCCCTTTTGGTACTAATGTTGGAGAGTGGTCCCTGGTCAAAGTGGTCCCTGGTCAAAATGGTCCCTGATATATTTTTTTTAAAAAAGTTGGGAACCACTGCTATATGCTAAACTGTATTTATTGCTGGAGAAGTTGTAACAGGTACAATTTGGATGTACATTTCTAACTGTGTCTCAAAGCAGTCTTTTTGTCATGTCAAAGGAATGGAAAATTAGTGAATTCTGAAGCACAATGGGTTGGATTTAGACTTACTCATAATTAGATTACACCCACTAAAATGGATGAGACTTGAGATTTCATTAGATCTATTTTCAGTATGAACAAGTCTGGCTCCAACCCAATAATTATATGTTAAATATCCACAAACTATCATTTATATACTTGAAGACACTGGTAGTCTAAATGGAAACAAGGAATTGAATTTTCACAGTGGAAAATAAGGAGATCAACAAATGTAGGTTGATGTAGATCTGATTAGTTTATTGTGTTGCCTATAAGGGGGGAAAGAGGGCGGGGGTTGAGAAAACTAAAAAGAGAAGGTCTGCTTCAAACTTCTAATTCAGGAGGTATGGAATAGGGTGACATAACTGAGTAGAGGACTGCTTAAGGCAAAATGGCATCGAGACAAAGAGCTTGACAGATGGTCTAACCAATTCATGGAGGAACATTTCAATCGCATAAACAACAAGCTGAGGGAAAAATCTAGCCTTTTTCTGCTTAAATGTAATCACAGACTTCAAGTGATGCCATGCCAACAACACGTGGCTGTTTTTCACCAAGGTTGTTTCTGAACCCCCGGGTTTTCTAGAATCGGCCTGCAAAACCTGTGGCCCTCCAAGTGTTTGGACTTCAGCTCC
The DNA here is from genome assembly GCA_030556195.1 of Anolis apletophallus. NCBI lineage: Eukaryota > Metazoa > Chordata > Lepidosauria > Squamata > Anolidae > Anolis > Anolis apletophallus. The sequence goes on from JARBWK010000004.1 coordinate 171,849,551, forward strand.
CAGAGTCTCTGACCATTGGCCAAAGTGACTGAGGCATCTTGGAACTGAAATACAAAACACCTGGGGATACATAGTCTCATAGAGATTTGGAAAAGACGAAAAGGTCCATCCAATCCAACCCCTTCTGCCACGCAGGAACACGGAATCAAAGCATATCTGACAGATAGCCTTCCAGCTTCTGCTTAAAAACCTCTAGAGGAAATTCCACCATGCTCCACATTGGGACATCTCGATTCTAGATTGATTAAATGTCTTGGGTGTGGTTGGTATAATGGCTGTCCTTACTGCTTTAAAATCCAATCAGTATTTTCTTAGCCACATGATCTTAAATCCTATTGTTAAATCCCAACTAGGGTTACCTAATTTGTTAACTTGCTAAGAATGTGGCTAAGAAAACAATTCCTTATAGATATTAATCAACAGGATTCCAGAAATAAATTTTGGGGTTCCAACCTGGCTCTTTTCCCATTTTTAAAATTATTATTCTGACCCCAAAGGCAAGTTTTGGGGGTTTTATTTTTACAAAAATTATATTAAGTGGCACAATTGAGACTATTTGATAGCATGCTGATTACATAAATTGTGCTACTGCATATTGATGAACCCAAGATTTTTAAGAAGTAGTTCCTTATGATGTTAAATAGAAATCAATTCTCCTCTAACTTAAAATTATTAAACACAGTCCTATCTTCTGAGGAAGCGACACACAGGCCTGCCCTCTAACACAAGTGAATGCAGGGAAGATAAAATCATGTTAGTAGTCGCAACTAGAGTAAACTCATTATAATAAAGCTAAGTTTTCCCCTGACATTAAGTCTAGTTATGTCCAACTCGGGGGGAGGGGGGGTAAAGTGCTCATCTCAATTTCTAAGCCAAACAGCCAGCGTTGTCCATAGACACCTCCTGGGTCATGTGGCCAGCATGTCTGCACAGAACACCATTATCTTTCCGCAGAAGTGGTACCTATTGATCTACTCACATTTGCATGTTTTTGAACAGCTGGATTGGCAGAAGCTGGTAACAACGGGAGTTCACCCCGTTCTCCAGATTCGAACTGTTGACCTTTCCATCAGCAAGTTCAGCAAGTTAAATGGTGAATCAATCCCATTGGTTCAATGTGTTTACTCTGATTGGTATTAAGAAAAGATTGCAGGCCAACGTGTAAGGGAGAAATGATGACAGCATGCCCTGTATTTCTGACTTATCACCAGTTCAGAGAAAACTAACTTTTTCACCTCACACTCTAGGGCTCTATGAAGGTGAAACCCACCCTATCTATCAATGTAGCTGTACATATGCTTGCTTAGTAGCAGGTCGCTCTCAGTTGGATTGCTCCTTGTGGTTCTTTAACAGTTTGGGAGGTAGCCAAATTTATTCAGGTTGCTTAGACCAATGTCAAGGATAACTTTGGCTTGCCAAACACATGAAATTGGAGAGGGTTTCATGTCAAGATCTCTTCTGTTAGCATCAGTAAATTTTAACATGCCTAACAATGTTTACTTTGGCACTATTCATTAGCTGCAATCTATGTAGCATTCTTTAAAAGCCTAGTAACTTAAGACGTAAGGAAGCCAGTTCTTTCTTACTGTCAAATAAATCTGAGCAAACAACAAAGGTCAAGATCCTACAGCATGCTTGAGTAGTGATATGATATTGTGCTATCTTGATCGTCTGCTGAACACCAATATTAGGCAACTACTGTTGTATATCCTATTATGCCTGCAAATTGTACACTGGAAACAAGCAGTGGCTATTTCAGCAATTCCAGTAAATGAAGTGGTACACTAAAGAATGAAATATAGCGATCCACTCTCCAACTGTATAGCTGGAATCTTGTTGGTTTCTCAAAACTAAAGCAGACCCATTTAGTCAAATAATAAATTATGAACTAACACATGTGTGTGCACATTAGGTTTTTGCAATCTAGGTAAACCTTGACCCCCCTAACCCTAGAGGAGAGGTGCTCGACTGCAGGCAAGCATGCATGCTTTCTCTTCTGGGCCTGCACACCACACGTACACTTTCCAAGGCAAGGAGGCAAGTTCTTAAAGCTGTTTCTTACTCTAGAGGAGAGACGCTCAGCTGCAAATACGTGTGCTTTAAGGAGGCTTCTTTTTAAAAATCTGTCTACTCTAGAGGAGAGGTGCTGCAGACAGACATGTGTGCGCTTTCATTCCTGGGCTGTACCATGCCAGCAACCACACACACTTTCCAAGGCATTTTAGGGGGGGGGGGGTTGCCTTGTTGCTTGTGTTGTATTGAGGGCAGAGACTGCCTGTGTAAACCGTCCCGAGCCGCCTTCGGGCTGAGAGGGGCGGTATAGAAATGTGACAAATTAAATAAATAAATAAATTTTAAGGAGGCTTCCCAATTCCAGGTAAGGAAGAGCAACAACCTCCTGGAAGAGGAGAGGTAACTGGTAGTAGTTTTCAGGGAATTAGGATTTTCTTTTTGTTTGCTGGGGGATGAATAAAATAAATAAACTGTGATGCCAAAAAGCAAAGTAAGAGCTGAGATTGGCTCCCACTTGCTTTAGTATCGAGCAGGTTTTTGTACCAGGAGGGCCCTTACTGTTACGAGCTCCCAAAGTACCGAAGGTACCAAAATAATCAGAAGAAACGGAAGAAATTAATTCAACTCACAACTCTAGTGTGCATGTGCCATCAAGTTGCCATATCAAGTTATGGTGACCCCATGAATTCCATAGGGTTTTCTTAGGCAAGGAATATTGAATAGATGTTTTACCAGTTCTTTCTTCTGAATTACAGTCCATAACTCCCGGTATTCATCAGTCTCCCATTCAAGTACAAGACAGAGCCTGCTTACATTCTAAGATCAGACAGGATCTCATGCAGATAGGGTACAAATGAATAAATTTAATTGATTCAGTAGTTGTGTTCTAGTTGGGACTGACAGAGTTGGCCCAGGTTAAATAATTAATTATACTTGTGGAACTTGATTTGCACAATCATGAACTGATATATCCATTTCACAATTTCCAAAAATTGGCTTGCTTGTATTATGTTTATGTTCAACCTTGTACTTCTCCTGCTGTATTTCCTCATTCATCATCACTCAGTGCTCTATTGCACTTTGTGTGACTTCCTTTTTAAGATATTAAGTTACCTGTTTGGACTGTTCTCTGAAGCATTCTCACCTGCATAGGCTCTCCTCTAAATGATTGGCTTGCTTCCACATGAAATTACAATAGCCTCCATTCTACTTTAAAAGAGGCCTATGCAGTTTTTGTGTTTTCAGCCTCTCATCCTCATACATTAAATTTTATTGTTTGTTGTTGTTGTTTGCCCATAAGTTTAAATATGGGGTTATTGAGGATCTCTAGTACCAGGCAATTTATTTTAACATATTTGTCAACAAAGGCATGCCTTAGTTAATCACTAATGGAACAACAGGAATAGAAAATATTGAAGCAGAATGTTCTCAGCAAAAGGAAAGCCAGTCCATCTTCAACCTCACATTCTTTAGGTTACTCAATAATGATTCAGTGCATGCAAAGCAAATGGTTTCCATGGGACTAAGGGTCAGAACCAGCCAGAGATTTAAAAATCAATATTTAATAACACTATTTGTTCACTGAGCTCAGTGAGAAAACCAACAGAGAAGGAAATATATTGGCTCAATACTTTCTTTCTCATCAAGTGCATTTACATATGACTTCACTGCAGAATCACCGTGAAGGCTAAGGAAAAGCTTTCCAACTGAGTAGGGATAGGGAGAGAATTAAAATGTGATCAGTAGGGATGTATGAGGAATTTTATTTTAATGACTGGATCCAATTATAGACTAAAATGTAGAAAGGAACTTGCATTATCAAGTGGATTTGACCAATCTTCAAATGTTGCAATGCATTATTTTGCTCTTAAATTTCCATAATACGGTTTTTTATACGTATGTGTGTCAGGAACGATTTGAGAAACTGCAAGTCGCTTCTAGTGTGAGAGAATTGGCTGTCTGCAAGGACATTGCCCAGTGGATGTTCAGATGTTTTGATGTTTTACCATCCTTGTGGGAGGCTTTTCTCATGTCCCCGCATGGGGAGCTAGAGCTGACAAAATGAGCTCATCTGCACTCTCCCCGGATTTGAACCTATGACCTGTCAGTCTTCAGTCCTGCCGGCACAAGGATTTAAAACTCATTGCGCCTCTGGGAGCTCCATAATATGCTTTAAAAGACGTATTTGGAGAGAATATACACCACATGCTCATGCTTAGAGTAGACTCACTTTGGAATACTCTATCTTTACTTTTAAAACATTTGAAGGCAGTAGAAACCAAAGGTCTTGCTATAATATTTCTGTTTTCTTCATTTTGCAACTACAGGAAGGTCAGGGGAATATTCCTCACAGATCACCATTGGCCTGAACTCACCTCATTGTCTCTGTTTCCCCTCTCAAAATGGCAATAGGTAATGACCCTGTTTCAATTTTAGAAGAACTAAAGAGAAAACAAAAAGGTATTTAGGGAACGTTGAGGATTCTAGGTTGTTTAAATATATTTTTGCATGTTTTCATGCATTGGGACTTTCTGCGTGGTTTAGGGGCCAAAATTGCACTTTTTTATTTAAAAAAAGAGGGTCAACAGGCTTTGGCAGACTTGTTGGGGATCATGAAAATAGGGCCCAGTGGTCTTGTGCAACTCAAGGACCACACTTTGCCCATCACTGTGTGAGAGTGTAGCTCTGTGTGTGTGTGTGAGAGAGAGAGACGGGGGGGGAGAGTTTTGATATATGCATAGAGAGATAAACTCACATACTGAATATCCCACTTAATATTTATCTTGTACATAATATTTATCTGGACATCTTCTTCTCTCCCTCTGTAGTCAGGGCAGTTACAGTTGGGATGGAGAAAGAGTCTTTTGTGTGCTTATGGACCTAGACATAAAGGTGCTATGCCTGCTTGGAATGTTTCCAATATCTTATGATCATCACATAAAACAGCCCGATTAAGGACATCATACAAATCTATTTAGGAGCCAGTATGATGTGGTTGTTTGAGCATTGAATTAGGAATGTGGGAGTCAAATCTCCACTCGGCCATTTGATCCACTGGGTGAACTTGGCCAAGGCATACTCTTTTGGCCTGAGAGCAAGGCAATGGCAAACTCCCTTATGAACCAATCTTAAAGCAAATACTTGAGCAGAGGCATCGTTCTCAAGTATTGCTTGCAAGACAGCAAGCAATACAGAAGTTAAATTCCCCTCCCCTGCCTGCCATGAACCTATTAATTATATCCCAGGTGATACTATTTGCATTTTTTTAAAACTTGCATATTTGCTGTAAGTACATACTTAACCTCATGTGTAATTTGTCCTGAGTTTCAAAGACACTTTGGTCTTTTCTCCTGAGAGAAAAAACTCAGTAAAATCCCTGTAAGTGCAGTGAAAGCTAGGGTTGCCAGACTAAAAAATAGAGAGGGCTCATGTACATTTAATAGGTGTTTAGAGGAAGGGATTTAAGCAGGTGTTGCTTCTCATGCCAGCAGGTAACAAGCAGTAAGTAAAGGTAAAGATTTCCCCTTGACATTAAGTATAGTTGAGTCTGACTCTGGGCATCTCCATTTCTAAGCCAAAAAGCCGGCACTGTCCGTAGACATCTCCTAGGTCATGTGGCCAGCGTGATTGCATGGAGCGCTGTTACTATAACAAGCAATAATCACTCAGATTCTCTATTTTATATTAACATTAAAGGTACAGAAATTGTATCCAGTTTTCACCAAGATCTCTCAAACCAAGACATTTAGGTCTGATTGGCTAAGTGGCTTTGAACAGCTTGCACCATGCTCCTCAAAGGATGAGTGGCTGCAGAGGGCAGGGGAGATAGTGATGGAAGTTGATAACCATATATAGGGGTTGAAAGTTCTCTTTCTGTTGCAGGCAATAGAAGAGCTTGACCCATTGCTGACAACGAACACATTCTTTCCCATAGGCAGGGATCTCCTTGCCTATTTTTCATCTTCCCTTTTGACGTGCACACAACATACACCCACTTTGTTGAATTATCAAGTGTGATCCAGCCATTACTGAAATGGAAGTGCAAGAACATCACCATAACTGCAATTACTTTAAACATGATCTCCAAGGGTATAGTTACATGTTGCTTATTAACGGCCTTCAAGTCAATGACTTATGGCAACCCTATGAAAAAGAGACCTTAAGTCACCCTATCTTCAACAGCCATGCTCAGATCTTGTTGACTCGGAGTCATAGCTTCTATGATCCATCTGGAATGCAATTTCCCTCTTGTCATATTGCCCTCCACCTTATCAAGTACTTGGTGGGCGAGGGAGCAAAACGAAACTATTGCCTGTAATGGGATTTTCCTTCATCCCTCACATACCTAGCATTATAGTAATTTAAATTTTCAATTGCACATATTAGACATCCAAAGATAAAAGACAGCTGAAGTGCTCAACAGAACAACTTCTCAACATTTCACTCTCTGCAATGGGGATAAAAGAAAAATTCATTAGGTGAGACTGAATTCTTACTGGGGACAATGTCATCTCACACACATACACCCAGTAGATATACCCCTGGGTATCTCAAGCATTGTGCAAAATGCCTTGACAACCTGTGAAACAGTCTGGCAGCTATTCAAGTTGATCATTTATCTTCATGGTTTAATGACTATATAGTATGCAGGGGAAAAATCATAATTATCCTAGGCATGTATTTAATAGATATAATCAACTGTTTCAGTTATGTTCCTGAAAGTGGTACTCACACTTGATCCACTTACAGAATGATATAGACAAAAGGCCTGTCATTTATGATTGATCTGTTGCCTAGAATCCACATTGGAACTTTCATATAGGTAATTACTTGAACAGTCTTTTACTGATGCATTCATTTCCTGTGTGGCAAAAGGACACATCTAAACATTTCTCTCCATTTGTACCCATCACTCAACTTTGGCTGATGATTGACCTTTCATTGACCTAGAAACCTACAGACCCACCAGAGAAGTTAAAGCAACAACCACAGTAAGCAAATGGTGCATGCCAGAGACTTATAAGAAGCAAAATCTAATTTACCTTAGAATTGCACCTAAGCCTTCTTTGGCAATTCTTCCTCCACATGAGCAAATCAGACAGGGCTACATCTAGACAGGAACTCATATCAGTCTATTGCTCACAGTAAGCTCAACACAAGAATATCTTTCACCACTGATGCTAATTATCCCCACCAGAACTGGAGATTAGTTGCTAAGTAGAATGTGTTGACAAAAGGAGCATTAGGTTCTGGTGGAATCCATGGTAGTGGGTTTGGTGACTGAAGCTCCTTAAATCACAAAGAGTGTAAAAGGCTTTCATACTAATAGTACTCTTTCATCAGTATAATTGGTTTCACACTGGAAGAGTTAAAGAATCCTTCCAAATCACAGTTAACATCAAGCATGCTTGCCCCTACAACTCTACCTGAAGTGAAATATGGAATCAATTTTGGGAGTTCTGCCTCAAAAAAGTCAAGGTATATATATATTAGGCATGAGAAAAAAGTTATGAAAATCAAAAGAATTCGTAAGTGATTCGTATGTAATGGGACTTTCAAGTTTTTACGGATCGCAAGGCCAATCCCGGAAGTGGACTTTCTTTTTCGAACCCCTGGGCCCAAAAATTTCGTTAGAATTCTAAATATTTGGGAAGGCTCCCTATTACCCCCTCAAAATCCAAAATCAAAATCCCAGACATTACTCACAGTCAGATAGGGCCTTTCCATGCTCGAGGCCTACTTTAACTGAAAGGCCTTGCCTCCAGGAAGAGAAAAACCAGCCAGAACCATAGAGAGATCGAAACCGGAAGTCCTAGAGCGGCTGGAGGACTCAGAAAAAAAGCACTTTAAACTGCAGGGAAAGGAGCCTGAAAAGGGCTGCCGTGCGGGCGGCCCCCGCTAAGAAATAACCCGCTAAGAAATAACCCGACCCAGGCTTGGGTCGGCTTATATCTTAGCGGGGAAAGGGCTGCCGTGCGGGTGGGCCCTTTCCCCGCTAAGAAATAACCCGACCCAGGCTTGGGTCGAAATATCTTAGCGGGAAAGGGCTGACCCCGGTGGCATATATCTTAGTGGGGGCCCTTCCCGCTAAGAAATAACCTGACCCAGGCTTGGGTCGGCATATCTTAGCGGGGAAAGGGCTGCCGTGCGGGTGGCCCCTTCCCGCTAAGAAATAACCCGACCCAGGCTTGGGTAGCGGGGAAAGGGCTGCCGTGCAGGTATCTTAGCAGGGGAAGGGCTGCCATGCGGGCGGCCCCTCCCGCTAAGAAATAACCCAAGCCAAGCCTGGGTCGGCATATCTCAGCCATGAAGACGCTGGCGCGGCCAGCCTCTTCTTGGCTAAGATATCAGCCGACTGAAGCCCAATCCAACCTGTGTTCCCTTAACACGGGTTGGATTGTGAGCTCACAGGGGGAAGGGTGGCATCGATGTCTCCCTTCCCCCTGCCAGGTCAGAATCCAACCCGTATTAAGGGAACACGGGTTGGATTGGGACCTCGCAGGAGCAAGGGTGGCATCGATGCCTCCCTTAACCCCTGCGAGTTCCCAATCGGAGGAATTTCCTCCTGTTCTCCAGGCTCTCCCTCCGCTTCTGAGAGACAGCCTGGGAAACAGGAGGAAATTCCTCCAAATCAAGGCCTTGAGCTGCTTCCAAAGCGCTTTGGAAGCAGCCCGGGCTGAGTTTCCTCCTGTTTCCCAGGCCTGGGTCGGGTTATATCTTAGCAGGAAAGGGCCGGGCACGGCAGCCCTTTCCCGCTAAGATATAAGCCGACAAGCCTGGTCGGGTTATATCTTAGCAGGAAAGGGGCCGCCCGCATGGCAGCCCTTTCCCCGCTAAGATATAAGCTGACAAGCCTGGGTCGGGTTATATCTTAGCAGGAAAGGGGCCGCCCGCATGGCAGCCCTTTCCCCGCTAAGATATAAGCCGACAAAGCCTGGAGTCGGGTTATATCTTAGCTGGAAAGGGGCCGCCCGCATGGCAGCCCCTTTCCCGCTAAGATATAAAGCCGACAAGCCTGGGTCGGGTTATATCTTAGCAGGAAAGGGGCCGCCCACACGGCAGCCCCTTTCCCGCTAATATAAGCCGACCCAAGCCTCTTAGCAGGAAAGGGGCCGTGCGGCCCCTTTCCTGCTAAGATATAACCTGACCCAGGCCAGTTGGACAGCCCTGTTCTAGTTTACCAAGAGCACGTTCCTCATACCCTCCAGGTCACTATCACCCTTACTACATTCTTACTATTAGAATTTATTATTTAATTCTAATAAATGCTCTGGAGAAGCAAGCCTTGACTATTTTATTTAATAATAATAATAATAATATATTAATGCTTTATATCTCCCTGCAAGGAAACCAAGGGAAATGTTGCCCCTTGATTTGCCTGTGCTTAAAACAGTGTCAGTCTCCTGTTTCCCTGCTTTTCAGACTTTAGAACCAATTTAGAATTTTGTTAGTAATTACGTTACATTTTAGAACTTTTTGGAATTTTTTTTTTTTGTAAGTCTTTCTATTACTAATAACCCCCCCATTTGATTTTAGAATCGCGATTTTTGGGTTCTAAGCCATGTCTAATATATAAGCAATATCTGCTGAAATTTTCCCTTCTATACAACCGCTGAGACAGAACCCCTATCCCTTTATGTCACCTGGCAAGCCTTGAAGTAAACCAAGAGTGTTTTGCAAGAAGTTTCAAGAAAAGCAACAAAAATTCACATAAGGATTTTTTTTTGTATCTTGAGGCTGATTTCAGTTTGTTCTTAAACCAACATTCAATTGACCTGAATTGTACTAAAGTATAAGACCCCTGCAACCATAGGACCCATATTAATGGTTTAACTTGCCCGCATCAATGGGCAAAATGTCTAAGAATTTGCTTGGTTGTTAATTCTCTGTAACTTTTTCTGGCTTGTGATCCTACCAGTTCTTTGTCGTAGGCAGATGGTATTTGTGGCACAGATTCCAATGAATCATCTGAGCAACAGTGTTATGCCTCTGCTTGTAGTCTGTCTGCATGATTTTCTTGCAGCAGCTGAGGATATGATTATTGTTTTATCTGCTTCCTTGCAGAGTCTACATTTGGGATCTGTCATCGACTTTTCAATTCTGGCTTTGATGGGATTTGTTCTAATGGCTTGTTCTTGTGCTGCTGCTGCTGCTGCTGATTATTATTATTATTATTATTATTATTATTACCCGTCTGTCCTCATGGCTTAAGGTGGGTTACATTCATAGTATAAAAAACACTTTAGAATCAATAGTACAACTAAATGGTTGTCCCCCACAAAAAATATATATAGTAGCAAGAAATCGTCCCCCAAATAAGGCTCTAATATAGGCACCATACAATGTTGTTATGCACCTGGCAATGAGATATAGCCTGAGGAGGTTGCAGTGTTCCATGGTGTGCTCTAAAATGAGTGCAGAAGTCAAATAGAGTAGCCACAGGCCTGGGGAATCAATCAAGATATGAAGGAACCCTCTTGCATTAATCACTAATTGCAGGGAAGTAATGATAAGAATGACAATGCATTATATGCCCTTTCATTGACCCTATAGGGCTATCTTCCATATCTCTAATGGCTGTAGATGTTGGTGACAGCAGGTGTGGATCAATAATTTTTTGGAACCTGGAATAGACATGTTCAATGTTCACCTACAGGAGCAAGGATGGAGCTAGACAGCTGGTTATACATATGGATGATGCATATATCTTTCAGGGAGAAAAAATAGCATAGGAAACACAGTAGAAATTAAGACAAAGTGAGAGTACAAATTTGCAAGATCAAGAAAGAGAGATGTAAAGACAATGACAGACCACCTGCTTGCATACAGAAGGTCAAAGGTTCAATCTTGGGTATCCCCAAGTAGGGCTAGAGTAGGAAAGAATATGTAGAAACGCTGCTTAAAGTTTGTATAGGCAATCTTATGTTAGATGGGTTCACTGCAGATGGCCAAGAGAGATGGCATTTCAATCTAAGAAAGCCAAAATGGGCACATTAAAAACTCACTGGTGGTCACAAAATTATTGCAATGCTAGTGTCATAGAATTAATCATTGTCTCACATGACCAAAAGAGATAGATTTCTAGTATATGCTTACAGCTAAGTTGGAAAATAAAGACTGATATCCTGTATGGGAAGATGAAGTTCCACCTAGCTAGATCTGCAGACCATTTCCTTCTCTTCTTCTGCAAGACTTGCCTGTTGCCTATCCCCTTACCTCTCAACAATAGACAATGTGGAGTAAGGATAAGCAGAAAAGCACTTCGTTATATTCCTATAGCTTTGTTGGGAATACACACCAACAAAGATTCCTCCAAGACCACCCATGGGGAGGACAGAGATGTATCAACATGGCAATGTTGGGGAGAAAGGCACAGACAGCAGATTAATTTTTATAGGATGTCAAGGAAGATCATGAGGAAGATTTCATGAGGAAGGGGGTCAATTCCTCCCACTGCAACAACCAAAAAATACCAGTATGTAGCCCTAACAAATTACAGCATTTCTGTACCAAGGAACTGCCTCTGATCTGGAAACCCTATAATTCGTAATCTGTAGGGAGTCTCTGTAGTGAATTGCTCCGAAAGATGTTAACCTATTGTTACTTCCATATATTCCAAGATTAAGTGATCTGACATTTGGCTGAATATAGAAGATCTGGGAAATCCCAGCCGAAATTTTCTGTTGCTAATAATATCATGCTCAGCTGCATTTCTGTGAAGTCTATATTTGGCCCAATGTATTTTCAAACATGTCAACAAACCACTCTATTATCAATCCTATTATTAAAATTGTAAATGAAAATCTACTAGAAAGTAAAATAGTTTAGAGTAATGGCATAGGTTGTGGCAAAACCGGTGTCTGGCATCAAGAACAGGTTTTCTGTTGTTGTTTCTGCTTTCTTCTGTCTTTAGAAAAGTTTGAATAATAAGATCATAGAATCATAGAGTTGGAAGAGACCTTGTGGGCCATCCAGTCCAACCCCCTGCCAAGAAGCAGGAAAATCGCATTCAAAGCACCCCCAACAGATGGTTATCCAACCTCTGTTTAAAAGCCTCCAAAGAAGGAGCCTCCACCACACTTTAAAAAATAACCTATCCAAAACTATTGATTTCATTGTAGGATTTGTACTCCAATGAGATAGAAAAGGAGAACAAATATACAAATATATTGTTGGAATAATATCTTAATAACAGAAAGGATGTGATTCTATTACTTCCTTGCATGTATGGTTACCCAATTTTGACCAGTTAAATTCAGTTCATGGTTGTACAAACATAATCTCAAAATTGTAACCAAGATTGTTTAGGTCCATTTCATAATTTTTTAAAAGCAACCTTCTAGGTTTTGCTGCACATTAATGTATGGAACTGACTCTCTTTTCTTGGTTTATCTCTAGCATGTGGTTTTCAGAGGTTGCCTAAACTAAAATGGCCTCTTAAACTACTCCATGCTTTTTGTGAGAAATCTAATAAAGTTGGGGTGGGAGATATGAGGTTTTTGGAACATTTCTTTGAAAGTTCCCAGAAAAAAAAAATAAGTCAACTAGGCTCAAGGTTTCTTACTGATTCACATTGTGTCTAAAGAAAGCAATAAGTTCAAAGAGGAAGTTTAGAAAACAGAGGAACAAAATCTTCTGTTTTCTAAAACTTATTGATCAATATGACAGCTGGGTGGTTGATGAAACAGAAGTGGCCATTTTTATACTTTGCAGAATAAAAGAGGAAAAACTCTATCCCACCCACAACTATGGATAGAGACAGAAGACACTAAAGACTCACAAACTTGTAATTGTGCAAACAAAATTAATAAATAAATGGTCAACAAGGAAGACATTTGACCTTAGATGACAGCCTCCAGTGTAAGCCTATACCATCCTGGAGAGAGCCAGAAAATCTCTCCTGCTGTCAGCTATTCAATGGTTACAGAACCAGGACTCCAAGTTTCTGTAGACTTCTGCTTGCTCATTCCTTGTTCTATCTATCACACTAATGGAGTGCTTTGGGAAAGCTAGAGAAGTTGCCTGGGAAAGAACAGTACAACTCAGAGATGCTATATGACTGACCTACCTCAAGACCTTCCATATCCCCTTGCACTTATCAGATATGTAGGTCCAGGTTAAATAGCCTCTCTCTGTGTTTTACAAATAATATTGTTCAGAAAATCCTCTCCAACTGTATTTTACCTAATAAAAACGAGGAATGAAAGAAAGAAGGTTCTAGATAACAATTTACAAAGTGCTATGCTATCTGAAATCCCATATTCAAACACAGAGCATTTATGGATTCTAAGGACATCTCAGACCCACATAGAACCACAAGGAGCACTTCTTCAGAAGATCCCAATATACAAAGGATTGTGCACCTGATGATGTAGACTTAGGTCTATGAAAGCTTATGCTAACAATGTCTTTCTCTTGAGTCTCTTTAATCTCTAAATAGCATTCCATAGCATGAGATCAGCTATTCTATAACTGGGCCTTTAGGGATTCTAGTCACATTTCAACCCCACATGGAACCACCTCCTTAGAAGACTTCAGTGACTGGGCAGGATGTGTGTCTTTGAGTATTCATACCCTATGTTTCTCATATTTTATTAAGGGAAAGAGGCTTTAGAAATGATAAACATTACAAGGCATAAAAATGGATAGTTTGCAAACTTTCACACTGTACAATTGAAGCAGTATGATACCATCTTAATTGCCATGGCAGCATCCTACGGAATCCTAAAATGTGTACTTTCACGTGATATTTCAAATTATCAGCTACTCTATTGCCTCACTGATCTATACATCATAAGATTCTATGGGATAAATACACAGGGCTTTATCACAATATGTTACTCCCCAGCTGTCATGTTATCATTGATAGTGACATATCATTTTTATTTAATCTTTATTTGATTTTTAAAAGAATACATTAAGAATAATAATATAGCATAAAAAGCAATGTGATAGTCTTTAGGTAGATAGATACTAGATAGATAGATAGATAGATAGATAGATAGATAGATAGATAGATAGATAGGTATAGATTAGTGTGTGATTGAAGGATGGGGAAGGGAGGGGTAGGAGGGGTAGGAGGATATGCAAAATGGGGGAAGAGCAGTGAAAAGAGATATAGAGGTTAGCCGATAGTAAGTAGAAAATAGAAAGATATATAGATAGATAGCATTAAAACAGATAAGAGTGTAAATGTCTTGACTTCCCAGTGTCTTCTCTGAGGTTCTCTCCCTTTCCTTTCCTTCTTCTGTTACTTTTCTTTTTTTCTCCCTCCCTTCGTTTTTACCCTTCCTTTCTCTTGTCTAAATAAATATTTTCATCCCCCCCCCCCTTTTATTAAGTATGCTGATTGTTTCCAATCTGTTTCTTCCCTTGGAGTGCCCTTCTTTTTAGATAATAGATAGGTAATGTTTTTTATATCTTGTATTTTTGTCAGCCATTCTTCTTCTTCTGGGGTGTCTTATTTTTGCTATTTTCTTGCATAAGTAATTCTAGCTGCTGTTAATAATAGAAATAGTAGTTTATCTTTATTTTTGTCGAGTTTCAGATTGTGTATTTCGAGGAGGAAGGTTTCCGGTTTTCTAGGGATATAAATTTTGAGCATCTCTTGTATGATTTTCTGGAACTTCTTCCAATAATTTGCTGCTTTACTGCATGACCACCATAAATGATAGTATGTACCTTCAGTTTCTCCTCATTTCCAACATTTTGAATTATAATTTTTATAGCATTTCCCTAGTTTATGTGGGGTCATGTACCACCTGTGGTCATCTTAAGCCAGTTCTCTTTTAACTCCATTGCACAAGTGTATTTTATTTTTTTTATGCTGTACCTCCTCCCATTGCTCTTTTTTGATAGATCTTCCAATATTTTCCTTCCATCTTTTCATGTATTCTTTCTTTTCCTCGTTCCCATTTGTCCATTCGAATAGTTTTTTGTATATTTCAGTTGTCAATTTACTCTCAGTTTTCATCACTTTATCCCAAAAGTTTCCCTGTTCTGTGAATCTTACTTCTTTGTCTTTTTTAAAAAATGCTCTTAATTGCCAATATTGGTACCATGATATCATTTGTTTTTTCGTTTAATCCTTGCTGTGTTTTTAACTTGAATTCTCCTTCCTCTCTTTTTAATATGTCTTTGTATATCGGCCATTTATTCCAGCCCAATACTCTCCTTTGAGATGCTCCAAGTAGAGATATCCACATCAGTGTTTTCTCGTATAAGCTTTTCTTATGTTTTCCCCACACTTTCAAAAGGGAGGACCGTATAAAATGATGACTATTTTTTTCCATTTTGGCCTTTCCGTACCAAAGGTACGAATGCCATCCTGCTCTTAATTCTACCCCTTCTAAATTTAATTTTTTTCTTTCTCTAGTTTTGCCCTATGGCTTATTCTTGGGGGGTTCTTCCAAATAAATCTCATTATATCTCTGTTCCATTCTTTGAATATTTTTGGTTTCTAATTATTGGAATGTGTTGGAATAAGAAGATCAGCTTTGGTAAGATATTCATCTTTACAGTTGCTATTCTTCCTAACAAGGATAATTTTATATTTTTCCAATTGTCTAGGTCCCTTTTTATTTTTTCCATTTCTCAATATAATTGTTTAGTAATAGTTGTAAATTATTACCCATCAGTACAATCCCTAGGTACTTTATTTTTGATACTATTTGTATATTCCATCTTTCTCTTAAATTATCTTGTTCTTTTTTGTGATATTTTTGTTATTGCTTTTGTTTTTTCTATGTTGATTTTGAATCCCAAGACTTCCCCGTAATTTTTTATTGTTCTTAACCATATCTCCAGATTTTTATTAGGTTCTTCAATTATCCCTATTATGTCATCGACAAAAGCTCTGAGCTTATAGTCCTGGTCTTATATTCTTGCTCCCTTTATTTCTTTGTCCTCTCTCATTCTGTCAAGCAGTATTCTAGAGTTAAAATTAATATTAGGGGTGATATCGGGCAATCCTTTCTGAATATTAATTGTCTGTCTCCTGGCCATTCGATAGTGACATATCATTGACATACCATTGAGCACCTTTGATATTGCACCTCTCAACATTGACACATTTGTGCCGATTTACCATTTTGTGGTCTCATGATTCCTGCACTAATGAAGTTTTTTTTCTTATTTTTAATTTTTAGTGCAGTTTTGTGTTTCCGGTATTTAAAAACAAAATAAGGCAAATATAAAACATATAAAATAAAAGGAAACCCTTGAGAATAGCAAGGAGGAATTGGGAGAGGAGGAGGTTCCCACCCACTGAAGTCAATTTACTGCTAGCATGCTGGCACAAAAGCAAAAGAATGCATTGCACTAAGGTAGATGATGGGAACATTGCAGAATTAGGAACTATTCTATTAAAGTTTACTGCTATAAACTTTCAGACCCATAATTGTGTAGTGTGAAAAAGTTCTTACAAGAGAGAAGTAGGAGGGTGTCGCACACCGGCCGTGAACCAGGGCTCTTTAAATATTCACACAACCACGGCTGGAAATAACAGTCTATTTATTGAAGTAAACAATGTCCAAAAAAATAACAGTAAACATGAAAATAGCCAAGGCAAAAAGCATTCGAGAAAATCCAAAGAAATGTTCCAAAAGCCTCAGGTTAATTAAGTTGTAAGGTCTCTGAATATAAAACCACCAAGAAGCAAGAGAACTTAAAACTGGGTTAGTCCCAAAAAAAGGCAAGCTCAAAGTTCTGTCATGAATGACCAAAAAATCATGAAAGCAGGAGTTCATGGAACTGCTTGCAGTAGAATCGAAAGTTGACCAGGAACTGAATTTCAAACCTTTACAGGGCTAATAACAAGATCTCAACATTCTAACATTTCTCTCCCTTTTCCAGAGTTTCATCACCTTGGCCCTGCACTGAAAATCACACAGATCCCTGCACCACCACAACCCACAACCCCTGAAGCCACAGAAGCCACAGGCCCAACAGAGGGACATCTAAAATCTCAAGAAATTATCCCTACTGCTTGTGTTTAGAGACCTAGAGTTCTTAGAAGTATGAACGCAGGATCCTCAGACACTTTTTTAAAAGCACAAATATTATTCTATATGTCCCTCTCTGGTCAAGACCACAAGTCAACCATCTAACCCTTCCACATACTCCAAAGAAAACCCTTGTTGGACAACCTAACCTTAGTTCAGGGCATTCTAATAAACCTGATCTAGATCATGGGATAGATTTGCTACAAGTATTACATCATTTCTTCCGACTTTGGTACATTTCAGCAAAAGAACCTATGGGAGGAAACTTTTAGCAGCATAAAAGGGTTAGGAATGATCTAAGAAGAATTAGGACAAATGGATCTAAATTTGGAAACAACCTAGCCTATGAGCCCCCTTCCAAGTATTTTTAAACATTAATTGACCTGCACGTGTTTAGCAGGGAATATTAAAACAAAAAGACAATGAAATGGAAGAAAATCCAGGCTTATTCATGCTTGGCTAAGGAATTGTTTTTCTTCATATTTCCACATAAAGAAACAATGCTTGATTTATAGTCATCAATGTTTATCATGGGTCATAAATATTCAAATGTTCCCTTAATAATTGAAACTGGTGTGGTAATGATTTGTAGCATTTTATTTAAGAACTACAATTCTATTTCAACATATATTTATCATTACTATTAATAAGTGTTATAACGAACAAGCTGAATGAAATGCAGACATGCTCTGGAGCTAGATTAACACATGACCATGGGATACTTTTATAGTCTACTGGATCGATAAGCTATTAGAAACTAAATATATTACAGAGACTAGGTGACACAGGGGAATAGTAAATGCCCTACAGAGATTGCTTAAGCACTAATTGGAATGCAGATGAGATCAATTGGGAACAAAGATGGTCACCACTTTAAGGAGCCTTCAAACTTCAAGTTATGGCTGCAAAAGGGGTAATGTTGTTCAACAGAACAAAACAAACAGCCATATAATATGTTGCAGAATCAAGAGTTCCTTGGAACAGTAGACTTCAATTTGTATTTCCTCATTTGGAGTTGTATTGTAGTACAGGAACAAAACATCCAACATTTTGCTGCTGTACTACAATGCAACTCAAAAGGAGGAAATGTAAATTAAAGTACAGATTCAGAATTAAAATATGCTTATGGACTTAATTGTTGCATGGTGAATGTTATTGTTTATTCGTTCAGTCACTTCCAAGTCTTTGTGACCTCATGGACCAGCCCATGCCAGAGCACTCTGTCAACCGTGGTCACCCCATCTCCTTTAAGGTCAAGGCAGTCACTTCAAGGATACCATCCATCCATCTTGCCCTTGGCCTGCCCCTCTTCCTTTATCATTCCATTGTCCCCAGCATCATTGTCTTCTCCAAGCTTTTCTGTCTTCTCATTATGTGGCCAAAGTACTTCATTTTTGCCTCTAGTATCTTTCCCTCCAGTGAGCTTCCGGGCATTGTTTCCTGGAGTATGGACTGGTTATCTTCTTATGGTTCAAGGCACTCTCAGAATTTTCCTCCAACACCACAATGCAAAAGTGTCTATCTTCCTTTGCTCAGCCTTCCTTGTGGTCCAGTTCTCACATCCATAGGTTACTATGGGGAATACCATTGATTTAACTATGTGGATCTTCGTTGCATGGTGAGTAGGTTGCCAGATCTCATGGCTCTGAGTTCCCAGTTTTCCTGCAGATGTAGAAGAAAGAATCATATCAAAGGACCTAGAGATTCTTAGAGAGAAGATTTGAATCAAATCCATAAATAATCTAATCCACAAAAGTAAAATCTTCATATGTAGAGGGCCAATTCTATGTATTTTTGCAGCCCTGAAGAGACTGTCATAGACAACATTTGCATTTCTGGGTGGACTGAAACACTGGGAAAGCTGGATTCTGTCATACTCTCTCCTCTCTCAGTAGATACAAATTTGGTGTGGGTATCAATATCTATGCAGATCAGGGAAGAGAGACTCAAAAGCCAAGTCCAACTAATTCTGGACTTGTTTTTTTTTTAATTAAAAAAGTACTGATATTTCAGTATTCTGGCCTGGTGTGATTAACTTTCTTCTAATATCATTGGATCTCACCAACAACATAATAGGGGTCAGAAAGAAATTATTTATTTATTTATTTATTTATTTACATCATTTTTACCCTGCTCTTATCACACACACACACCCCACAGAGGGACTCAGAGCGGCTAACATGGCAACAATTCGATGCCGTAATAAAATAAGTATAATAAAAAGATAAAAACATACATAGCATAGATTAAAACAACATTAGTTACAACAACATTAGCTACATAATCCAAAAAGCCTTTTCCATCTCAACAATCACACAGTCAGTTTCAATGTTCAGTGACATTATATTCATTGCCCAAATGCCTGAAATGTGCTGAGTTCATATTTCTGGATTCACATTTCTTTGAATTCATTTAGTGGGTTAGGCAGAAATAAATACATGCATACACGTGTGGAAATACCCATGAAATATAAATTTCACACCTCCTGAAATTACCAATGGAATGGAATCTATCTTGCCTCACAAATCCATTACTTGCCAGTTTAAAATAATTAGGCATGTGGGTTGGTTTTAAAATTGTACTGTTGAAACATATGAATTTCCAGAGAAGGAGAATTCAGCACACTCTGAGGGAGGGTATTCCACTGTTGAACAACTTTTGCCATCAAGACATTCTTCCTAATATTCAGGTGGAATTCCTTTTCCTGTCATTTGAATTAATGGCTCCATGCCCCAGGATTTTATCCCACATCCCCCCACTCCTGGGTTTAAAAACAGTTGTAATCCATGGAGGGAATGAAAAGTGATGGGGCCCATTTCATGATGCAGGGGGACTTCCTTTCAGTGCCCATCATGATTTGTAAGGGAAACATCTGAAACGGTTTTTTAAAAAAGGAAAGGGAAGAAGACGGTGTGAGATTGTCTCCGGAGCTCAAAAACCAGGAAAACACCAAAAAAATTACTATGGGATTGGAACTGTCTGAATCACTCACATTTAATCGATGTGGGCAAATGGGTTGTTCTATAGGCAGTCTCCCACCCAGCCTATAGCCCAGGGGTGGGCAACTATTTTTTCCAAGGGGCCACACGAGAGCCAAAAAATATTATGGAGGGCCGCACCTAAAGGCGGAACTACATGCTGATCTACATAATTTATTTATTTATTCACTTACTATATTTACTATATATTACACATCATTAATATTAACATATTAATATATCAAGAAATATTCATATATTATTAGTATTAATATCATAATTATTATATTATAGTATATATATATAAACATAATATATTGAAATTATAATATATCATATAACATTATATTATATTATTTATTATATTATTTTATTATTGTTATAAAATTATTATACAATAATAATAAAAACCACTAAAATAAAATAATGCTTCCTTTTAGTCCCCTTCGCTGGAGATTTATGCAGAGGCCAGGCAGGGAGGCAAGGCAGGGGCCCTTAGGTGGGCTGGATAGAATCAGCCAAAGGGCCGCATCCGGCCCCCGGGCCGCAGTTTGCCCACCCCTGCTATAGCCTATAGTCCCTGGTACCATAATGCAGGAGCCTGATCTTTGCACATTTTTAAAAAAAATTAAGGTAAGTAAAAGAGCTATTTAATGAGATTGCTACTTTTCTTCACCTTTAATGTTAGAGTCCAATCCTTTACAATGCCATGTTTTTGAAAGGGAAGGAGAGCTCAGGGAATCAATTCATTCATAGGATGAAAACACAGTTACGGGTAACCCAGAAAATTCAGATGACATGTGATAAGTAATGGATAACAGAAGATAATGATTTGCAATACCACAGGACTAAATGCTAGAAATCTGCTAAATCTTTGGAAGTCTTCTAAGTCATAAAAATAATTAAATCTGTACATCCAAATCAATATCCGACATGTGAGCTTGGCCTGCGCCAAAAACTTTAGTATCAAAACTTATCCAATACATTTTCCTTTGTATTTTGTAAATCTCAGAAGGCTCCCTCCCAAAGTCAGCTTCATTTTCATGGCAATCAAGTAAAGCAAAGCCAAAAAAGCTCATCTGTAAAGTATTGGCCTCTCACCAATAGGAGAGGGAAAGGAGGGAGAAAGCAGAGTTCCCTGGAAGAAGCAAAAAACCCCTGGGAAATGTAGTTTAGGAAGGCAAGGAGCCCTATGCCAAATAATTCAAAAGGCCCTGCTCTAAACTACATTTTCCAGAATTCATCAGCATCAGAAAGCTCCAATAAGGATAGGGTGGAGAGAGATTTTACCCTCGGTGGCCAGCCAGAATTCCTATTCATTGGTTAATATTCTACACTATGAATTTTGTTCCTGGGTTATAAATGTCATTTCCTAATTGGTTCTATCATAAAAACATTGGGAAAGTTTATTATACTACAAAATCTTTGTCTTTCAGGGAGAGACATCATGCTATACCACAATAATTTTTCAATGAATATCTCATCGAGTCTCAACCAATTCAACATAGTTTAGCCACACAAAGTTTCTGGTGTAGAACTACTACTTTCAAACTCAGGGCTATACCATTAAACAGGAAATAACACTTTCAAACTAGGAACGTATTTTCCTTATTATTAAAAAATATTGTTTATAAAGATTTTGAAAATTTGGCAAAACTCTGTGGATAAATGAAGCATTCTGAAATTTGGTGGGCTAACAGTGGTATATGTGTTCTAGCATTGTAGCAAGTTTCACCCCAATATAGTAATTAATTAATGATATCACTAATGTATCACTAATAATACTTTTGAAACACTTTAGAAATGAAGTGCCAGCACCCCTCCCTCATTTTTTAATGATTTTTGAAACTTTTTGAATTGATCACACATGCCTACACTGCACACACACACACAGAGGATAAGGTCCCTTGTCTCTGGAGCAGTAGAAAATAAGCCTGCTCCATCTTCAGTATGACAGTATGGCTATCATGTCTCCTCTCAACTTTCTCTTCTATGAGCTAAACATCCCTAGCTTCCTAAACTGCTTCTGATATGATATAACTTCCAAACCTTTCATCATTTTCATCATTGAGATACTGCTTTTTACTTGAAATGAACTATATTCTAAGCTCCCAGTGGAAATGACTAGCTTTTTCCCGTTGGCCTCAAAGGGGTTATAAGATCCCTTTGCATATTTGTGTAATGGGAAAAGTTCTCTGGTATGGTGTTGTACATTAATGTTCACCTCAAGGAATTGCACTTTTTTAAAAAAAATCCTTGGAAAGTAAAAAAATACAAGTCAGAAAGTTACAGACTTAAAAGTGATGCAGGTTTAATTAGGCAGCAGAAATCAAAGCTGCGATTGATGTTTCAGTGGAAAACAATCTGATACCAACTTCACAATGCAATCAAGCATACCAAGACAAGGTTATCTCCGAGATCACCCCATCACTACTGGAGTGGAAGTGGGGAACCTTCAAAACACTTTAGCAAATGTAGACCGCTATTGGCAGAGCAGGCGAGGATGAAACTGATATGCTGACATTGTGTTTGTAGAAAAGTATAAAATATCAAGGGATGTTTTGTGACAGCCTATACTCAATAATTGCTTCAACATCTAGCAGGCTTTGTGGAACAAGGTACCGTCCATATTGTGTTGATCTCCATGAAATGCCGAACCTCTGCAAATAGTAATTTTGTTTTGCTCTTGAGATGTTGAGCATAAAAAACCACTTTTGTTGAAGCCCCAGTATCCAAATGAAAAAGTCTCTTAATGGTTAAAATACCAGGGGGTTTATATGAAAGTGGAACACTTCATTTTATCTGCTTTCAAGACTTGCCCCAAAGGGAGAAAGACCCACAAGGAATTAGAGTGATTTTCCTTAAAGTCTTAGGAATGTTTTTAGCAGCAGTTGAGAAAAAGCAGTTATGATAAAACTGTCTGAAAAGCTTCCAAGCTGTGCATTTGAGGCCCAGGTGGCCAAAAGTAGAGCTTTAAAAGTTACTTTTCAATCCTGTGATGTCCATAATTCCTCATGGTTAATACTTCCATGCTGATTTAGGGAGTTTGGGAGTCGCTAATCACGGTTTTCTATATAATATTACCAAATCAGATAATTTCTATCTGCTTCCTTGGCAATGGTAATAGTTTATGTCTTGGTAATTTCCAACCTCAATTGCTATAATCAAGTGGTGTATAAATAATTTGTTTGACCATCATTTGTTTGACAATTTCTTATCTCACCCTAGCCCTCAGGTTTCTGCTCAATATTCTTTTCTGACCCATCATATCAATCATGTTACTCCACTTTTGAGATATCTTCATTTGTTACATATTGGTTTTAGGATTTGGCATAATTTTCTTATAAACCAGTGTGGTATAGTACTCTGAGTTCTGGACTATAGCTTTGGAGATTAGGATTCAAATCACCACTCAGCCATAGAAACCCACTGGATCACCCTGCCCAAGTCACATTCTCTCAGCCTCAGGAGAAGGCAATGGCAAACCCATTCTAAGGAAATATTGTCAAGAAAACCCAATTCACCTTAGAGCAGGGGTTTTCAAGCTTTTAAAGCCAGATGGGCCAGGCCAGTGGCATATGGATGGAATATTTGTGTGAACTAATAGGAAAAAAATGAGCAAATTCCTATGCACACTGCACATATCTTGTTTGTAGTGCAATAAAAGGCCATGTAGGCTGCTTGGTGACAGTGGAGCTTTTCAAGCAGCACATGTAGTGGGACTCCCCAAGCCGCAAGCTTTGGGGAGGCACCAAAGGCAGGGGTATTGGTGAACCCACAGGGCCCCTGACTGTGCTTCATGGAGTCCTAATGGCTCTGTGGAGCACTTTTTGAGAACCGTTTCCTTAGAGTCACCATGTCAGGTACTGCTTGTAGGGCATACAACAAAAACAAGTTGTTTAACCTTTGAAGCCCTATATGACCTCGTTTCCTTTCCCCCCAACCTTGGGATTGGCATTCTAGGAAGTCTAGACTTCTTGTCCAACCAAGGATTTTTTCTTCATAGGTTCAGATTAATCTTTCTTGATTTGCTGTGCTGTGTTCCTGGACTTGTTTCCCTGGACATTTGTGGGCTGCTCCTTCCATCACTATTTAATTTAGTTAATAAAATCATTGTTTTCCAAGCTTGTAAACTTTTTCTTTAAAAGTTTACAAGCTTGGGCTCTGCTGCAGGAGGGACCCTGGGGCCTGCATATTGCCATCCAGCTTTGCTGCCTGCTCAACCCTGGGCTTACCCACGAGGATACCTGCAGCCACACCCTCATTCCAGCCAGATGACCCAGCAGCTTCCAGGGAGTGAATATGGTCTCCCCACCCTCACTGCACTGCTGCTTTAATGGCCATGCTACCCATCACCCAGCTGGGTAGCCATGTAAATGAGGTACACAAGGACATGCTCATGGATGAATTATATCATTCATATTATGTGATCCATGCACAGACACTTTCAATTCCACTTATAAGCCATCTGAATTTTCCAGACATTCTTTTCAAATTCTTGAAGTACCTCAAGGGTATTGTGAGCATTCAACAATAATGTTTTCCAAAGGCCCAGATTATATTCACAGGTTCTTCCGCTTTCCCACTCAAGAAAATGACAAGTCCTGCTAAGTGTATCCTGGCAAGAAATAGTGCTGCTTATCCCCCCGGGGTCTCCTAATTTACTGCCCCCTGCTATTATGTTGAATATTAGGAAAAGAAATGGGTAAGTTGTTGATTATCATGAACATGGAGTTTTAGGGCTCAACTGGAGAGCCCTACAAACACTCATGGACACAAAGCAGAGACTGGGCTTACAGGGCATGGCCCGGACTGGATGTTTGGATTCTCTATTTTGGATCCTGATTTTAATAGGTGTGTTTTAATCAATTGTTTAACTACTGCTTTTAATATTTTTAATGTATTGCTTATTGTTTTTATGATGATGGCATTGTATGGTGCTTTCGTGAGGCCGCCCTGAGTTCCCCCTTCGGGGTGAGAAGGGAGGGATCTAAATATAGGAAATAAAGAATTAATAAATAAAAATGAAGTATAGACAAAACCACATTCCAGAGATTATTCGGGGTGCAGATTTTATCCTGGATGCTTAATATCCAAATCCTTAATGGTGAATCGTTCTTACCCTCATCACTGCTATATGATATGTGCACTTTACTCATTAGCTCTGTCCTTTAATGTTGTGGCATCAAATTATTTATTTATTTATTTATTGTTTGGTCTTGTATTCCACTCCTCCCTGCAGGCTCAGGGCGGATAACAACATATAAAAAGGCAGCATGTGCCAACCATGCGGCCTTACAATAAAAACATTAAAACATTAAAATTGCATGTCATATCACGAGGTGTCAGATAAGATACAAAGCATTTCCTTGAACCCGAGGCGCCGGTATACTAGGCAATTATTTAGACAATTACACTAGGCCGATGCGCCTAGTTGAAGGCTAGTCTGAAAAGGGCGGTCTTACAGCCCTCCGAAAGGGGATAAGCTCTGGGATAGCTCGGGTGTCCTCTGGGAGGGAGTTTCATAACACCGGAGCTGCCACAGAGAAGGCCCTTTGCCTGGTTGTAGACAGATGGCAGGAGCGGATTGATGGCACCAATAACAGATTCTGTTCTTCTGAACGTAGTGATCTCGGGGGAATGTACGGAGCAAGGCGGTCCTTCACCCTAGGCCGTGCAAGGCCTTAAAGGTTAAAACCAGCACCTTGAAGGCAATTCGGTACTCAATAGGAAGCCAGTGCAGTTGCCGAAGGATGGGCTAGACATTGAACTTTGCTATTTGTTGTCGGTTTTGATGTTCGTTTTATACACTGTTTAATGTTGTTTTTATTTTGTTATATTGCTTTTTGTAAGTATTTTGTTGATATGCATTTTAATTTGTTAAGTTTTAACTGTTCTGTAGGGTTTGGCCCCATCTAAGTCGCCCCAAGTCCCTTCAGGGAGATGGAGGCAGGGTATAAAATAAAATTATTATTATTGTATTATTATTAAGGGTCAGATGTAGTCAGAAACACTTTGGATAACCCAGGCTGCTATACAAGGAGGCAGTAGAAAGCATCATGTTTGTAATAGGTTAGTTCTGAAAACAAAATACTATAAGGTTTAGTAGTTTTATTCAAACAATAAAGTTGATTACAGTACATATTGTGGTTAGAACTGAAAGCTTAGCAGTTATGTAGAGCAGGGGAATGAGCAGAGGGCAAGCAAATGAAGGCAAGCATGTGATCGGGGGAGGCAAGTGAGCGGGGCGGGCAGATAAGCAGGAGCATTCAAGTGAGCAGAGTGAGTGCGCAGGCAAACAGGGATGGATGAATGAGTGAGGGGCAAGATGGTAAGTGTGCTAGTGAGTGGGGGCAGGATGGCTAATGAGCAAGCAAGGAGAGTGGGTGGGCAATGGTGCACATGCCAGAAGACAGGGCACTGTGTGCCAAGACTTTGGTGGATCTCAGTGGAATATGTGATTGGTCTAAGCATGGCCATTCGGCATAACACACCCTCCAGCCATCTCAATTTGGACAGAGCAATTCTGATCAACCCAAAACCATTCCATTTTCTAAGCCACTTAGAATTTTAAGTTATACTTTCTACCTTTGTCCTCAACTTGCTTCTATTGCTTCAAACTGAGTTGAAAGTCAAAGTAGTTTGTACTTTATCGAGGGAGGAAAGAATTCTGTATTCACAGATTGAACCATCCACAGCTTGAAAATATTCTTTCCCCAAATAAATTCCAAAAAGCAAACCTTGATTTGATATAGTAAAGGTAAAAGTTTCCCCTTGACATTAAGTCTAGTCATGTCCAACTCTGGTGGATGGTGCTCATCTCCATTTCTAAGCTGAAGAGCTGGCGTTGTCCGTAGAAGCCCCTAAGGTCATGTGGCCAGCATGACTGCATGGAGTGCCGTTACCTTCCCGCTGGTGTGGTACATATTGATCCACTCACATTTGCATGTTTTTGAACTGCTAGGTTGACAGAAGGTAGGGCTAACAGCGGGAGCTTACCCATTCTCTGGATTCGAACTGTCCACCTTTTGATCAGCAAGTTCAGCAGCTCAGCGGTTTAACCCACTACACCACTGGAGGCTCCTGATTTTATATAAGGGACACTATTTAGTATGACATTATTTATTTATTTATTTATTGTTCACATTTGCTAGACTGCCGCTCCACAAGGCTCACGGCGGTTTCCATCATAACAAAATACACAGCAAGCAAATACACAGAAACATCCTAAAACATCATAAAAACATTCTAAAAACAATCAATATATCATCGGGCATCTCGATGCAACAGTTAAAATAGCTAAAACAGTTACACCAAACTTCGGTACGAGGTGGCATAATCTGGTGGCGTGGTTTGTTGGTAAAGTGCCAGTCATTCACCGAACAGCCAAGTTTTGCAGGCCCTGCGAAAGACCACCAGATCATGCAGGGCCCACGTCTCGGCCGGCAGAGAGTTCTACAAGGTCGGTGCAACTGCTGAGGATGCTCTCTGTCGGGTGCTGGTCAACCTGTAAGACTTCGCACCTGGGACTACGAGAAGATTCTGACCCTCTGAATGCAGCGATCTTCTGGGTATATATGGGGCAAGCCGCTCCCTCAAGTACACTGGCCCCAAACCATGCAAGGCCTTGAAAGTCAAGACTAGCACTTTGAAGGAAATCCAGAATTCGATGGGTAACTAGTGCAACTCGCGCAGCATTGTATATAATGGGACTTCAACATCCATAGCTTTTGGTATCTATGGGAACTCCTGGAACCAAACCTCAACAATTATTCCATAGTGTGAAAGGCTTTCATTTTTAGGGCCACATGTCTTCTTATTTATTCAATAGATTTTCCACCTTTCCCATGGCATGGGAGAAAGAAAAACTGTGGATCACCAAATTATAATCAGCTGAAAACAGAACACACATCTCAAGGTACTCAGTAATGAATGATTTATTAATACAAAGCCCAGTGTATTTCAGTCTGTTATGTGCTCTCAAAGGCCTTCTTCAGATGCTATATAAAATCATAAAAAGAGACAACACATAAAAGCACAATAAAGCAAAGCATTACTTTCCAGTGTATAAAATCCTTATTACATTTGTACACTGTCTTGGCCCTATGCATGCCAATTTGAAGTTTAGCTTCATAAATTGTGTCTACAGAAACTTTCACACCATTTACTGGGAGAAAAGAATTCAGACCTATGATATGAAGGGCTCAAGATTAAAACAACCTTTGTGCTAAACAGAACTTATTTGTACTAGAGTATTTTGTACTTGCATGTTTTAAATAGCTTTTAAACAGTTTAAACTTTCAAATTAATAAAATTGCTTTTTAAAAGTCTGAGTTAACTTTTATATTAGATTTTAGCAGTGAATTATGGAAACTGGCAATAAACAATAAGTTGAAATGCAAGTTAAAAGAGGAATATAGAAAAAATGATTTTGATGAAGTCTGGGGAATATATTATTTTTTTGAAAAAGAACTTTAAAAGGAGATGGAAAATTACCTCCACAAGAGGAAATGAAATTTTGGACAAAGAATATAAAAAGAAATGGCTCAGGAGGAGGGGAGCACAATGTTGAATGATATATATGTGTTTGTGAAATTTACAGTAGATATAATGAGATTAATGGAGGGGGGAGATTAAGCCCTTTGAATATTATAAAAGGTAAAGGTTTCCCCTTGACATTAAGTCTGTTCGTGTCTGACTCTGAGGGGTGATGCTCATCTCCATTTCTTAGCCGAAGAGCCAGCATTGTCTGTAGACGCCTCTAAGGACATGTGACAGGCATGACTACATGGAGTGCCATTACCTTCCCGCCAGAGCAGTACCTATTGATCTACTCACATTTGCATGTTTTTGAACTTCTGGGTTGGCAGAAGCTAGAAATAACAGCAGGAGGTCTCCTGCTCCCCAGATTTGATTTAGTCAGAAGCTCAGTGATTTAACCTGCTGCACCACCGGGGGCTCCTTTTGGCTATTATATGTCTGCTCTATTTAAATGTATTGATTTATTTTCCAAAAATAAAAAAATAGAAGCAACAATTTTAGCAGTAACTTGAAAAGTCGGTATATATATATATATATATATATATATATATATACATACACACACACACACACACATACATACACACACACATGCACACACATTAGGGCTGTGCAATCAATGAAAAAATGTTTCAATCCTCATTACAAAATTAGGGGGCGCCAGTGAGTCATTTCTAAAGTGTTTCTAAGATATCATAAATATCAGTTTTGTTACTATAACGAGAGTACTATTTTATTAAGTAATTGCACAACGGAGGGCCTCTGGGGCTCCTTTCTCATTCATTTTAAAATTATTATGGTGAAACTTGCTACAATGGTAGAACATATTACACTATTACCTCCCACCCCACTCCCAAAGATTCAGAACGTTCCACTCTATTGATTTTTGGAGAAATTTTTAGGTTTTCACAAATATCTTTTATGAAAAAACAAACTGAAATAGCTATATCCTTGAATTACTCTACAGTTACATAGCACATCTCCTGATTTTTGGATAATTTTAAATTTTCATCAAATAAATACAGAGAGGCTTGTTTTCTGCTGCCCTGGAGACTAGGACATGGAACAATGGCTTCAAACTACAGGAAAGGAGATTCCACCTGAACATTAGGAAGAACTTCCTAACAGTGAGAGCTGTTCAGCAGGGGAACTTTCTGCTCCAGAGTGTGGTGAAGCTTTTATTATATCTGTGGTGGGGGCTCCTTCTTTAAAGGCTGGATGGCCACCTGAGGTGCTTTGAATGCGATTTTTCTGCTTCTTGGCAGGAGGTTAGACTGGATGGTCCACAAGATCTCCTCCAAGGAAGGAAGGAAGGAAGCAGCTTTGTTGTGGTGGTGGTAGTAGTAGTAGTAGTGTACCTTCAAGTCATTGCCACTATATAGGCCTTCCCTTGTCGACAATCTGGAAACTCAAGCTAGTGCAAAATGCTGCGGCTCGCTTGCTGGTGGGAGCATCGGCAAGAGAGCATGTTACTCCCATCTTACAGCAATTGAACTGGCTACCAATCGAGTACCGAATGGTCTTCAAGGTGCTGGTTTTGACCTTTAAGGCCTTGCATGGTCTAGGGCCAATGTACCTGAGGGACCGGCTTATGCCGTATGTTCCCCCGAGATCACTGCGCTCGGAAGAGCGAAATGTATTAGCATTACCAACAATCCACTTCTGTCATCTGTCTACCACCAGGCAACAAGCCTTCTCAGTTGCTGCCCCGACATTATGGAATACATTGCCGGATGATGTCCGTGCCATTGTTGAGCTCATTCCATTCCGAAGGGCATGCAAAACCATCTTATTCAGGCTTGCCTTTAATTGAATTCCCGGATATGTAACCGTCCATTGTTTATTGCTTATGACATTTTATGCAATTTTATCTACTGTTCGTTGTTTTATTGCTATTGTGGTACACTGTGTGTTGCTTGGTTGTATGTAAACCGCCCCAAGCCTGCCGGAAGGAGCGGAATACAAGACCGAATAAATAAATAAATAATAAAATATGAGAACCCTATCGCAAGGTTTTCTGGGACTGCAAATGGGTGACTCACCCAAGATCCCCCAGTGGTCTCGAGAGTCCTAGGCCCCTTCCACACAGTTTCTGCTTTGAACTTGAGCATATGGCAGTGTGGACTCAGATTACTCAGATATTGTGGGATTTTCTGCCTTGATATTCTGAGTTATATGGCTGTGTGGAAGGACCTGTATTCCAACAGTCATAAATGCAATACATAATATAAGGTCATATAGGTTTACAGCAAACAGAAAGAAAAGTACTGGAGAAATACCCCATTTAGAGAGCCTTCCACAGAACCAGCTAGCTGCCAAATATCTATTTAAAACAAAAGATCTTTATATGCTGGTGGAAGCAGAGCATTTTGCTGGAATTTATTTTAGTGGCTATTTGGCCTTTTCTTTGCTACATATACTGCTTTAGGTAAGTGCTATAATCATATTCTGAAACCAAAGTGCCATTTTAAATTTGATTGGGTTTTGTCACCCTCTGATCTTTAAAGGGAAAGTGGTATATAAATACTTTACATAAATTATTGAATCAATGGGATAGCCCATTTATGAAGCAAGTTATCTGTCTGTTGGAAAGAGGCTATCACAATATTTTTAGGTCCTTATCTCAAAGACGCTATGACATATGGCCAAGGGAGAAGGAGATGCCAAGAGAATGCATAGAAAATGAATCGGGGTGCAGAAATCCCATTGTTGGAAAGATCCATTATGTTATCTTTATGGTTCCAAAATAATATCCAAAACTCTATTGGGGAAGAAAGACAAAACATATGAAGCATCTCAGCATTTTCCATTTTTAACAGAAAGTCTCTTCCTCACCTTGTGAATATGCTTTTTCCCTCTTTTGGCAAGAGGGAGAACATTAGCCTATCCAAAAGGGGAGTTATAAATTCTGCCTGTCTGGGAGATCAGCACATATGTAAAACCTGGCAACTCCGTGGAGCCATTAAGTAGATAAACATACAGATATTCCACCAGGACATACATCGGCTGAAGCCTCCGCCTACTCAACAGCACACTGTCAGCTCAGTGTTTGTAGCAGAAGAGGAAAGCAAAGACAAGAGTCAAAGGAAGTCAATTACAAGTAATACCAATAAACACTTCCTCCTCGCTTTTTCATACCATCTTTGGATGTGACAAACATCTAACTTAAAATGAACACTGAACCAGGCATGGTTCCTGTTGTGGGATGCTTGTACGAGAAGCAATTTATAGTTTCCAAATCACAATCTCCCTGAACCACTGCAAGCTGGATAGCAAGTGTACCAGAAGCAAGCAAAAATGCAGTAAAGTTCATTCACAGCAAAAAGATGCTTCAACCCTGTTTATCAGTAGTGCCTAACTGCCAGAATCTGACCTTATCTACACACTGTAAAGTAAACTCACGGATTCAGGTTTCCATCCAAATATCCGAAAGCTTTAACCTTCACAGCTGCAATATGTACAAATGTACAAACCGGATACACAGATACACTTTTCTTGCACTTACAAACAATCAGAGTCATCTGCTAATCACATACAACATAGGCCACCAAGTTACACAGAAGAGAGAAAGATGGATCCTTGCATGCTCCTTATATAGCCACCTGCTGATAGGTCATCAGTATCCTTACTGATGCAACCCTTTTGCAATAACCCTCACATTGTTATGACTCAGCCATTACCACATCCCTTTAAGTATTGCATCATGATTCCTTCTACTATTATTGTGTTTATAGATGTTCATGTTCCCGAATTTGGACACCACTGTGTATTGGATGTAGTTCCAGCTATTGAAAATCTGTTCAATATTTATTCGCTATCACAACGGACTTTGTATGTTCCTGAAACAGGGTGTAAGCTAAACTACAGCGGCTCCCAAATCATCACACAGATTCATTGGTAACTTTACTGAGTAATACAAACAGGATCCAAACCAGAAGTGGCGAGCACCTCTGAGACGCACACAGGCCCGGATTAACACCTTTTTGCGCCCTAGGCCACACTTTGGAATTACACCCCCAGCCAACCTATAACCCCCCCCCACACACACACACACACACACACACCACTCAGACCCACACTTGGCTGGCTTTCGCCATGGTGCCGCCGGAGCAGAAGAGAAAGGCAAGTAGGTACCACCCTGCCACCTCCAAGGTCCCCATTCCCACCGGCTGGAAAGCTCCGCTGTGCTCTGAAGGTCTTCTCGGGAGTCAGGAGGCTTGGGGAGAGCACAGCGGGTGCAAACTCGCTCCAAAGGTGTGCACAAGAGAGAGACAGACAGACAGACAGAGAGAGACAGAGAGAGAGAGAAAGAGAGAGAGCACACGGGTGAGAGAGAGAGAGAGAGAGCACGTGCGAGGGAGAGAGGGAGCACGAGAGAGCAAGAGAAAGAGTGAGAGAGAGAACAAGAGAGAGAGAGAGAGAGCGCGTGTGAGGACTAACCCATTTATGCTAGGCCGAGGCCTGTGTAGCAGTTTGGCATCCATGGTAAGACAGGATAGCCAGGAAAAGGGGAGTGGCTTGGAACCTCCTCAGAGAGAGAGAGGGAGAGAGAGCTGCCTGTGAGTGGCTCAGAGTTAGGGGGAGGAGCCAGCTATCTTAGGAGGGAAAAAGTGTAGCTTTTTCAGTCTGTTGTGGGATTTGAGAGTGAGCAGTAAGTGAAGACAGGTATCTTGGAAGGCTGATAGGAAAAGTTCTGTGAGGAGCTGACAGGCAGTCAGACACAGGCTTTTGATCTCTAGGGTTTAGAGATTGGCTCACATCTCTGGGAAGCCAGCTACAGGGAACTCTAGAAGAGGGTTAGGTAGCTAGGGTGCTTCAGAACGTCTGAGTGGATGCTTGGGGAACTAACTAAAATTTAGTTAGTTGGACTACTCACTACTAGTCTGCAAATTAGAGTGAGGAAGTTTAGGTAAACAAGTTGTGAACTGTCTAGTTTTTTTATCTAAGTTTTAAAGATACAAGTTTAAGAAACCACCAAGCTCTAGTACCATTCTGTATAACCAGTTATGCATTTAGGCCTTTTAAAGTTACCTGTTACAACAATAAACATTTCTTTTAGCATAGGAGCCTAGCTTATCTCCAACTTTAACAAAAATCCTAAAGACATTTTAGGTTGGTGGCAGCGTTACCAGAACGGCCAGTGGTCAGGAAGGGCCAGGTCGTTACATTTTGGTGGCAGCGGTAGGATCTAAAATAGAAAGGTCCACCCTGCCCCCAAGAACCCAAAGGCCAGGTCGTTACAGCGCGCAAGGGAGAGAGAGAGCGTGTGCGCGTGCGCGACAGAAATGTCTGTCTGGCGTGTTCTCCCGCAGAGCGAGGGAGGATTCAGGTTGGGGTCTGTGTAGCTTTTGTTCGGCTGCTCCCAAAGGCAGGAGAGCCAGACCCTGGCCTTGATCCTTCCCTCCCTCCTGCGGCTCACCTTGGCCAAGCAGCCCGCTCCGGTTTGGTCCGAGAGCGCAGGAGCGAACCTGGGTTGGTGTGGTCTCATGCTGGGAATCTGGGAAAGGTCCACCCAAGCAATGCCCTTTCTCTCCCCTCTCCCTCCCTCCCTCTCTTCCTTCTTTACTTTCTTTCTTTCCTCCTAGTTGCCTCCTTTTCCTCCTTCTCCCCTCCCTCCCACCGCCCTCTCCTGGACTCTGCCGCTCAGTTCTGGCTACAGTCTGCCACCGGAGGAGCCGGGCGAGTCGCCATGGAGACGGCTTCCCCGGAAGCCAGGAGGAAGCAGCCCAGAGAGCGAGAGACGGAGGGGATGGAGCAGAGACTTTGCCGGGAGAAGGAGCGAGGAGGGGCATGAGAAAAGGGGAAAGAGGAGTGCGAACCAGGGTTTTTTTGGTCCTTGATATGCACCCCCCCCCCCTCAGCTTGCGCCCCTAGGCCATGGCCTCGTTGGCCTTATGGGTAATCCGGGCATGGACGCACACATATATACCCTCCCACAGATTCAAACCCTGTGTTCCCGCTTCCCCTTTCCTGCTGGAACTTTCACGCCTGAGCCTCGGGCCGTTGGAGTTCTCACGGTGGCTCCTTATCTCTTGTTATGGCTAAGTCAGAAACCCGGATATTGGGTGCTAACGTCTTGGCCCGGAATCCCGGTTCCTGACACAGGGACTCCTATTGATTGTGCATCCAATGTAGTTCCAGTCAGTGGAGACTTTCCTACTGTTTATTGACTATAAATCTGGATATGCTTAAGCCCTGAGGAAGCCAAGGTGAAATGGATTCTTGGGGCCATATTGTACTGTATATTCCATTGGCCTACCTTTGTACTGATGCACATCTACATTGTGGAATACAAACACTGATATTTGCTACACTGACGTCTTGGTGTTTTTTCCTTGAGCTTCAAGGGACACATTGTAACTTTCAATTCATTTATACATCGATTTTACACCAATTTGCATTTTCCATCTGTTTAATCTGGTCTGACTATGTGCCGTTCCGAGCATTTCAAGCAACCCCCCTGGTGGGTTATCCCGCATCGACTACTCAGCTACTCATGCCTGGAGCGCGGAGTGCCCTCCAGCTGCCTGGGCCTTCAACTCCCAGAATTCCTGAGAATTGAACAAGCTTGATAGGACTTCTGGGAGTTGGAGGCCCAAACAGCTGGAGAACCGCAGTTTGAGGATACCTGGTTTAAGGGAACCCTCCTGACTTTTGACAAGCTGACAATTTGGCCAGTCACCAATAGAATTAACCATTTTGATAATTAAAATGCCTTACAAATGACACTGACTGACATTCTATATTGCAGTTACACATTCATGGAGTTACAGATCTCTAACTGCTCAATTTTCAGTAATATTGGATATATACTCTTATTGTAAGATTACATAAATTCCCCTTAGCCCACCTTAATAGCACAACCAGAGCAGGTGAAGGGGGTCTATTGTGTTGCTGATCACGGTACTAGGAAGCTGACTTGCCAACCCCTTTCCACCAGTGTGCGAGGTTGAAACAATGAATTTTTCAACTGTATTCCAACTGTGCCCCACTTTAAACAAAGTTAGGTTATACTCTGCCTGGTGTAGATACAGCCTATGACTATTAGATCCCTTTCATATGTAATGTTACCAAGCAGTCAACAGATATCAAGTGAGGGAAAGAGGAATGTTTGCACCAAACCAAAATCCTCCTACTGTTTAACTAGTGAAAATTACTAAAACACTTTAGCACTTTGACTATAACTCCTAAATAATGATAAAGACAGGTTACTGGAAATTGGTGAGAATCCGATTCTGAAATGTTGCATGAGTTCAGATGTGACACATAATGTGGGGGAAGAGGAAAAAAACAGAAGGGAGAAGAAGGTAAAGAAAAGCAATTTTTTTAAAGGATTTGCATGTAAAGCCTGGAAATATGTAAGTAAAAAAAAAGAACTGGAAACTCTTTATTTTTACAGAGACTCTTCTCTCCCTATCCATTCTAGCTAAATCCATTGTTGCTTCTTTTACATGTTAAGGTACCTGGTTTACAAAAGACTTATTGTTTAACTCTTCCCATGGGTCCTGGGGCTTTAGACATTACTGAAGCAATACAGGAAACATTTCTGCAACAATGACTTCCATGCTATTAAGTAAAATCAGAAGAGGACCTTCAAGTAAGCATGGGAGCAATTTTTCCAGGATGGAAATTCATACCATTTTGGGAATGTAGGAAGGAATTGTGTAGCAGAGGTTGGCTGCCCAATGGGAACTGTCACCACTGTGCTGAGTTTGTTTCTACCCAAGTATAGAAAGATAAAACATGTATAGTTTGTTAAAATGAGTCAATTGCTCACTGGTAGAGCCAACTGCACACTGAAAACCTACTATTCAACTCCTGCCAGCACCAATGATAAACAAAAAGGAGCCCTACTTAGAACTATAGCGAACCACTTCCAAATGGTGTCAAAAATATTGGTATAAATGCAATAGTCATTGGCCTCAATGAAAAGCAACTTCCTCCAAAACTGTAGAGAATATTCTTATTTTTCTTTCTTTTCTTCTTTAAAAAAACTTTTCCCCTATCCTTTGAAGCAAAATATTGTGCTGAATCTCTTATCGAAGTCTTTGTAATCCACTTCAAAAGTTTGATGGGGTTTTGAAGTCATTTTCTTCCCGTAAGTAAATCACAGTTTTCATTGCATTTCCAATGTTCAAAGTAGCACCCCTTCAGCTGCTATTATGATCACTTTCAAGATGGACAGATAAGTATGTACTCCAGCATGTATGCAAAAAAAGTTCTTGGCAGCTTTAGGATCAAATTTCACCCATTTTATAGGTTGCTGTGGCAACTGATCAGCTCCGTCGACATTTTGTGCTATATTTTTAAAGAACATGTTTAAATCTAATGTAAAAAATGCAATTCTTAACATGAAAAGAAAGAACAGCTGAGGGTTGGAGCAGCACAAGCTGACATGTCAGACAGTAGCCAGACAAAGCGACGCAGGCGCCGTCTGACCAAAAAAAGGAAGGAAGGAAGGAAGAAAAAAGCAACAACTGAATGCTGTCAACAAAATCCACAGTACAAGCCAGCTGTTCGCTCTCATCAGAACTTGGAGAGTGGGGGAAGTAAGATGGAAATTCCAGAGTTGAGATTAAATTTACAAATGGGAAGGGAGGGTGGGATGCTTTCATTTGGAAGGACTGCATGAGATTTCAGAGAAAACAGGGTCCTTCATCCAAAATGGACTGGCTTTTTTCTGGATGAAGTTCCCTACCCTGTGAAGCAAAGCTTGCAAACTATGAGTTGACTAAAGAATCTACCACTCAGTTATCAGGGGCTCTCTGACACAATGCTAAGATTCCATTTTAACTGCCATGGCAACATTGTTGTCGTTGAATCTTGGGTTTTGCAATTTAGGGAAGGGGTTTTTGTGTCAGTGTATGTCAGGGGTGACTTGAGAAACTGCAAGTTGCTTCTGGTGTGAGAGAACTGGCTGTCTGCAAGAACGTTGCCCAGGGGATGCCCGGATATTTTGATATTTTATCATCCTTGTGGGAGGCTTCTCCCATGTCCCCGCATGGGGATCTGGAGTTGATAGAGGGACTTCATTTGCACTCTTCCCATATTCAAACCTCTGACCTGTCTTCAGTTCTGCCAGCACAGGGTTTAACCCACTACACCACCGGGGGAAGAATGATTTAGTGTGGTAAGCACTTGACCTGGCCTCCAGAGAGTAGGGTTCAATTCCCTGCCCAGCCATGGAAACTAGGCTTGTTTGATCAAGGAAAAAATGTTTTAAAACTCATTTTGGATGTAGGGGGCATTTTGAATTGATTTGTTGTAAATCACCCCAAGTCGCCTTCGGGCTGAGAGGGAGCAGTATACAAATATGCTAAATAAAATAAATAATAATTTCCAAAATTTGGAGGCAGCTGCTTGCCTCCAAACACTGATTCATTTCCGATTCACTTCCTGGATCCGGAAAAAAGATGTCGACAGTGGCTTTGAAAGGGCAAGGATATTTCCGGGTTCCCAAATCAATTCAAAATCGCTTCAAAAAGGAATTTGATCTGAATTTAATCCGAATTACGAAGATTCCGACTGGACCTAACCATGCCTAATGGAAACCCACTGGGTGACTTTGTCTTGGTCCCACACTCTCAGCCCCCAAAATGCCTTAGGATCACCATAAATTGGCAACAAGAGAGCTCTAATGCCTTACCAAACTACAGATCTCAGGATTCCACAAAAGTGAAAATGGAATTGAAATGCTATAATTATCTACTTTGAATGGGCAACAGGTTCCTGTAGAATCATCATGTTGGATGATTGATTAGTTGATTTATCGTTACCAACTGCATGCTGTTTTTTAAGGCAGGGTTGGTGTCCTTGCCATTTGGGACTACTGTCTGGACTGCCCCCTCAAAAGTCCAAAACATTTGAGGAACACTCCACACAGTGGAAATAGTGGGTTTGCCCCACACCTTCCAAGAAGGCACAGAATAAACCCCCTAACAAGTTAATTTGTGACAATCCAGGGTTTTCCTGGTTTGTGGTGAATGAATTCATTTTCTGTGGGACTTCATCTGGATGCCCTACTTAAAATCTGGGAACTCCTGCTTTAAAAAGGCTGTCTGGATTTACCCTAAGATATGAGATGATAGCTATATTTAAATATTTGAAGGGATGCCATGTAGAAGAGAGCACAATCTTACATTCAGCTGCTCCAGAGAGAAGAACATACATTTATTTATTTACTGTATTGCTATGCTGGCTTTCTCAGCCCAAAGGCGACTCATGAATGGATTAAAATTACCAAAAAAAGAATTCCACCTCAACATTTAGAAAACATTTCTAAAGTAAGAACTCTTCAACAGTTAAATAGACTTTGCCTGAAGATGGTGGATTGTCTGTCTTTCAAGGTCTTTATAACAAGTTTGGAAGGTTATCTCTCAGGAGTACTTTAGTACTTTCACTGCTGCTCCTTATTCCTTCTGATTCTTGAGACAGCTACCTCGTTTTTTTTTTCTAATTTTGAGAACAGCCCCATAGAAATGCATAATGCACTTTCATTTTTCCTTGGATTACTCAAGTGTGTGTGTGTGTGTGTGTGTGTGTGTGTGTGTGTGTGTGTCTATTCAGGTCCTCTGTCAAATTGTAAATGCATCTACCATCTGAATGAAACTATATATAGATTTTTGGTATACAGGAACAGACCTAAATGGCGAATACAGGAAAGGATGCATGCTTAAATTAACACATTACATGTGGTTGATCAGGACTGGAACATGTAAGCATTCACACTTCACTGTGCTTACCAAAGTCCATTTTAACAGAGTTATCTTCTTTGACTATTACTAGATTGAAAACTTCGGTCTATTCCATGACTTTTACTAGAGGAAGAAAAGGCATAATAAGGTCAACTGGCCATGCATCAGCTAGCAATTCCAGCATTCATATCAAAATACTAGCTTAGCATCCAGTAGAGAGATGGAAGGATGAGCTCTAGAGAAAGCAGAGGATTTCCCCTGTGTATCTCAATTACAGCAGCATGTGTGCTGTATTTCATGGTGAAAAGCTTGGGCTATTCAGCATTCGGAATATCTCAGCGACACCTGTGGCTAGCTAAGCCAGACTGTGAGCTAAATTACACATTGTGGCCTGTGGTGTGCATTCATTTGTAGACATCCTGGGCAATAGCCAATTGTTAAGAGTTCAGAACCAGCTCCCTCAGGACAATTTGAACTATCGGTCTTACTCAACAGTCATGCCCTTTGAATATTTCCCTACCACCAAGCTAAGACAATTGTAAGCAGAA
The DNA here is from genome assembly GCA_030556195.1 of Anolis apletophallus. Taxonomy (NCBI): domain Eukaryota; kingdom Metazoa; phylum Chordata; class Lepidosauria; order Squamata; family Anolidae; genus Anolis; species Anolis apletophallus. Next base: position 171,889,327 of record JARBWK010000004.1, read on the forward strand.
GGAAGTAGTAACTTGAGAAGGAATCAAGGGCTGCTGGGTATAGATTCCAAACCACAGGGGGCAAAGCCAATCTGTTCATTTTAACTATGTTGAACAAAAAATGGTTGCATTACATACTTTGGTGGAAAAGCATTGATGATGGACATCCTGCATTTTAGGGATGGAAAAGACAGATGTATTGCATAGACTACAAACAAAATTCAATTTGTCTAATTCATAGTCAGGAGAATGTTAGCAAATGCCTGCATATATCTTTGTGTGTCCCTTAAGAAAAGTTCACAAAATGCATACACTTTTTTAAACAGACAAAAATACAAAAAAAATTGTGCAGAAAAGAAATAAAGTGCGCAATTTAATATATTCCAGGGTTGGTGCAAACCTTGTGATAGAAATCAGAGAACCTTAATGAATTCAGGTAGTACTGATTTACACACTTCTGTTCACCAGTTATAAGACACATGACTAATATGCATTCTTTTCTGGAATGCTATATAATGTAGAAGACAGAGATATGCCTATCCTTCTGCCCTGCATGCCCAAAAGTTTAGAAAAAATGAGCTTACATCTCATTTAATTCTAATTAGAATAGAATCATTGAATCAGTTTGATTTACCTATGTGTTCATTCACTATGTAACAAGTAATTTAATGTGTTTGTTCTCACTGAGATTGCCTTATCATACAGTTTTCAAGGAAAAACACATTCAGAAGTAGTTTACAAGTATCTTCTTCTGTGCAATAAATGTCGCTGTCGCTGTTGTTGTTGTTGTTGTTGTTGTTTTTGCTTTCAAGTTGCTTCCAACTTTTGCCATCCCTAAAATGAACCTATCATAGCTTGGCAATATTTGTTCAGAATATAAATTATAAGCTAAAGATTCAAAGAATCATGGAGTTGGAAGGGACGTTGTGGGCTATCCAGTCCAACCCCTGCCATGAAGCAAGAAAATAGCATTCAAAACACCCCTGACAGTTGGCCATCCAGCCTCTGTTTAAAAGAAGGAACCTCCATTACACTCCAGGGCAGAGAGTTCCACTGCTGAACAAGTCTCACAGTTAGGAAGTTCTCCCTAACAGCCTTTTCCTGATCTTGGAAGTTGTAAATTAAAGCACTGGACATCCTGGATGGAAGAAACCATGAGGACTGTCATCCAACTTAATTGGGGACAGACTAAATCACAGTAATATTATGCCTATTTATTTTTGTTTTGTGCTTCCAAGTTATTTCTGACCTATGTCAACCATAAGACAAACTATCACAACATTTACTGGGCAGGATTTGTTCAGAAGAGATTTGCCACTGCCTTTCTTTGTCATTATCTTTGAGTGATCTTTCATCAGTGTTGCACCCAACACAATATTCCTCCATCTCAGAAGTGGAAAAAAGAAGATAATGCTTAGTATGGTCTCCACAGTGACTGTCCCTTAGGTAGTCAATATCTTCCTCATTCCTGATGTTTTACTGATTTTACTGATTCTACTGATTATGTTGTAAACCGCTCTGGGCTCCGGAGAGAGCGGTCTACCAAATCGAATTTATAAATAAAATAAATAAATAAAAAATATTTGCCTACTGAAATAGAACATAGATCATTGTTTCTTGTTTTCAACCCTTTCAGAAGAAGGTGGATTTAATTCGGACTTTGCCCCCCATAAAATTACCCTTTTAAAAAATAAGTTTTCCAGCACTAACTGGCTCAGAATAATTTCCCTGGAGAGTTTCTGATATGACATAGGAAAGATTGCTCTTATCATCCAGAGAAAGAATATAGAATACTACCAAACTAATACAAGCAAAGATAAATATGGAAACATAACTTTCCAACCAATATACAGAGGAGCTGTTTTCCTACCTACACACGTTTCTCAGTTTCCATAATTAAACATCTTTTCTCCTCTACTCACCATTTCAATTTTTTTCATTCCACCTCTATCTTTTTATGGCTCAATTTAACTAGAATCCCACATAGACACAAAGAATGAAGCATCACATGCACACCAAACATTAATATTTCTGATTATTCATCACAATGACTGGTTATGACTGCCCCAGTAACTAACAAAACATCAACCACATGAGTTTTAAAACTTCGAGTGATAATACTAAGTGGCTCAATAAGAGTGATTTAAATATTTGTATTTATTCTTCTTTATGCACCACATTTTAACAATAATGTTCAGTGAAAAGATTACTATTTGTCTGGAATTGAACTCTTCAAGAATTGTTATATATGTCACTTATATTTAACAAAGTAGCATCTCCTAGCCAGCCCTCCAACTCCCTTCCTGCTTTATAAAGCAGCAGCTATTTTGAGCGATGCAGATCTGTTTCCCTGTCAATCAGGATGCGGCAGATTGATCTTCCCATCCCACTCTTTTCTGTCACTTCTATTGTGACAATCAGAAGCAGGATCTCTATTGAAACTAATTCAGTCACTGTAGATTGCTCATAGAAAGAAGGTGGAGATGTCAGTCTGCTCAAGAAGAACAGATCTTAATCACGCAGCAACTGTAACTCAGATAGGAAAGACTGTCAGACTCCTACAATCCCTACATATTCCCTACACTATTGCTACAACTATGAATATGTAGAGATGATGAATGCAAATCAGTTATGAATATGTAACTAGAGGTAACTTATCATGAATTCTAGCCAATGAATTTTAGTTAGCTTCACAGATATATACTAGATAGACAGACATAAAGGGTCAAGGTCTAGAATCAGGGACTAACAATGTGTAACTTTACAATGTCATAGTTATGTTTCTACTAGGACACACAACCCTTCTAATGAATTGCAGTCATACATATTGGGGCATACTGTGTGCCCCAATTGTACAGTTAGAGTTCCCATTGCAAAAAATGTTCCATAATGTTCTGGTTTCCATTATGCAATGGATCTCATAGCACTCTGATGCTCATTGTGCAATGGAACCCATCGTCTAACAGCAATGCTGTTAGCTTCATTATGCAATGGTCCTCACAACACAGCTATGTCTCTGCTTCCATACTGAGAGGATGAAAATTGTACTATGTTGGAGTTCACCTTCACAATATAATAAATGAGTTTATAATTATATAAATGCCTAGCAGGATGCTATCCAGGGATTCCTCTATGTTTTAATGGTTGTTGTTTTCTTCCTTTTTTACTTCCATCCTTCCATCCTTCTTTCCTTCCTTGTCTCTCTAATACTTGGCAAACTTTCTGTGTTTTCTTTGCTTGCTGCCAAAACAAAGGTCACAACAACATCTGTTATAGAACTCCAATGTGCTGATGACAATGTCATCTGTACACATTCAGAAGATGTCCTACAAGCCACTCTAAACACCTTCGCAGAAGCATATGGGAAGCTTGGCCTCTCATTGAACATTGAGAGAACCAAAGTGCTATTCCCAGCAGGCACCAGCCAATCCCTCACCAATGCCAGATATACAGTTAATGGTGTAACGTTAGAAAATGTTGACCATTTACGCAACCTCGGCTGCCACCTCTCCACAAAAGTCAAAATTGACACTGAACTACAACACCGCCTGAGCTCTGCAAGTGCAGCATTTTTCTGAATGAAGCAGAGTGTTTGAGGACCAGGACATCAAGGTGCTTGTTTATAAAGCCATTGTCCTTCCAACCCTGCTATACACCTGCAAAACATGGACCATCTACAGACGTCATACACAACTCCTGGAATGAGCCCATCAGCACTGCTTCCAAAAAATCCTGCAAATTTCTTGAAAACACAGGCAGACAAATGGCAGCATGCTGGAAGAAGTAAAGACTACCAGCATTGAAGTGATGCTCCTTCACCATCTACTCCACTGGGCTGGCCATGTTGTCCGAATGTCCAATCACCATCTCCCAAAGCAGTTACTCTACCCTGAACTCAAGAACAAAAAACTGAATGTTGGTGGACGGGAAAATAAATTTAAAGATGGGCTTAATGCAACCTTATAAATTGTGGCATAGACACTGAGAACTGGGAAGCCCTGGCCCTTGAGTGATCTAACTGGACCAGCAGTGCTGCAGAATTCAAAGAGGCATGAATGGAGGGTGAAAGGGAGAAATGTGCCAAGAGGAAGGCACGTCAAGCCAACCCTGACCGGGACCACTTTCCATCTGGAAACCAATGTCCTCACTGCGGGAGAACATGCAGAGCAAGAATAGGCCCTGCTCTCGCTCCCGCCTAATTCCCAGGTGCGGTTGGTGGGGACGAGAGATAGGGCCTTCTCGGTGGTGGCCCCCCGCCTGTGGAATGCACTCCCTATCAATGTACGATCCACTGCATCCCTCCTGGCATTCAGGAAAAAGTAAAATCCTGGCTGTGGGACCAGGTGTTTGCTCACCAGCACTAGGCAGCATAAGAACATAAGAACATAAGAACATAAGAAGAGCCATGCTGAATCGGACCTCAGCCCATCTAGTCCAGCATTCTGTATCACACAGTGGCCCACCAGTTGTACACGGGGATCTCGAGCAGAAGGGAGGGCAAAACCCTGACCTGCTCCCGACCCCCACAACCAGTACCCAGGGACATCCTGCCTACCTCAACCAACTCCGAGGTGGCACTTGAATGTCCTTTTCAGTAACTACCGATACACTTGGTATCCATTAATCTGTCTAATCCTGCCTTGAAGTTGTTCAGGCTGACAGCTGTCACAACCTCTTCTGGAAGTGAGTTCCATAACCCAATGACCCTCTGGGTGAAGAAATATTTCCCTTTATTAGTCCTAATTTTCCTACCTTGGAGCTTCAGGGAGTGCCCTCTAGTCCTAGTGTTTTGTGACAAAGAAAATAATTTTTCTTTATTCACCTTTTCTATCCCATGCATGATTTTATACACTTCGATCAAGTCACCTCTTAAACGCCGTCTTTCAAGGCTGAAAAGACCAAGGCGTTGCAACCTGGTTTCATAAGGGAGCCGCTCCATCCCTTGGATCATTCTTGTTGCCCTTTTCTGTACCTTTTCCAGTTCCGTTATATCCTTCTTAAGGTGCGGAGACCAGAATTGTACACAGTACTCCAAATGTGGCCTTACCATAGATTTGTAGAGAGGTAATACAACATTTGCTGACCTATTTTCGATTCCCTTCCTGATCATGCCAAGCATAGAATTTGCTTTTTTCACTGCTGCTGCGCACTGGGTTGACATCTTCATTGAGCTGTCCACCAAGACCCCAAGATCCCTTTCCTGGTTTGTCTCGGAAAGCTTTGACCCCATCAGTTGATAAGTGTAGTTGGGGTTCTTTGCCCCGATGTGCATGACTTTACACTTGTTTAGGTTAAAATGCATTTGCCACTTTGTTGCCCATTCACTCAATTTCGAGAGATCTTTCTGGAGCTCTTTACAATCAGTTTCATTTTTAACTACCCATTTTAGGACTGGATTTTAAATAGAAGTAGATGAAGAGGACCAATGCTTTTATGGACTGAACATGGTTTTAATCTGGAATGAATGTGTATGATGCTAAGGCAACTGTTTTAATGTATTTTAATATATCTTAACTGTTGAAGGGTTTTTTGGGGGTTTTATATTGTTATTATGTAGGCATCGAATTGTGCCGTACAGTAAGCCGCACTGAGTCCCCCCTTGGGGGTTGAGAAGAGCGGGGTAAACTCCTGAAATAATAGGGCTCCACAACCACTACAGACCCACTGTCAAGCCAGCACATCTGGAAGACAATCATCCTCAAGCTACGAAGGATTGTCTAAGTAAGTTGCTGCAAAATAGGATTCCATCTTGAAAAGCCCGATATTTCCACAAGATATGGAAAAATCTTTCAATTTCATTTTATTGTGCTTTGCAAAATTACACTGACATTCTCTCCCACTCCAAAATTAGTCCAAATATGTTTTCTCTCAAACAAATAAATGCGTGGGTACCTTGTGCTTATTTTTCCTCTGTGCACATCCTCAAAATGTAACTTATGTGATTCTAACAATAGAATTTGGAACCATGTGGTGCTTGCGCAACCTTCTTCCAAAAAAAGAACTTTTTCATACTTGGCTGCCAAGATAGATAAGTGCTTCCACAACTGGCAAAAACCAAAACAAAAGCACATTAGTTTATGTCTTTCAAACTTAACTGAGAATTCCCTCAAGTGGCTGCTGTTTTTGTCATTGTTGATAAGTAGTGGTTGAAAGAGACTCTCAGATCAGAGGTAGACATTCATTTCACTTGCTTGAATAACCTAAAATTGAATCTCCATTTATTGCCAAAATTGTGTGGGTGTGCTCTCATTGTGTATGTACATATTTGCTGTATTAGTTTTATTTTTTAAAGAGGTACAATTCTTGACAAGCTGTATTATATGACAGGATCATGTGGGAAACCACATGAAAGTTTCATATTTGTAGCAAATACTAGCTAGATAACTTCCATATGCTTATAATTTGATTTTGGGCCATGAAAGAAGATTTGAGGTAGAGATATAGTCATGAGCTGAGTGGTATTGTTAGCAAGCCTATCCACAGGAAGCTTATAATGGCATGAGTCAAGAGTAAGAGCAACTGGGGGTCATGAGTCAAGAGTGACCAGGAGTTGTTTAAATTGGGTTTCTATCTATGAGAAAATGGCAGAGTCCAGTAAACAAAATCATCATTACTATTATTGTCATCCTTGTTGTATTTCCTGTCCCACGTTTATTTGCAGTTGCTCAAGGTAGCATGCTAGATTCTCTTCAATGTATTTATGGCCATATCAGTTCTGTGAATTGAGGTGAAATTGATGTCTCATCTACACTGGTAGGGTAGCCTGATGTATTCTGAACCAGAACCTCATTGACCTCATTGGGTTTTTACCTCCTCTGAGTCACAACTGTTCTTAGCCAGCCACATCATCATGGCAGGAGGTTGGACTGGATGTCCCATGAGGTCTCTTCTAGCCGTGTGATTCAGTGATTCTATGGTCATCTCTGCTGTGCATGTTTAGCCTGCAGAAGAGAAGGCTGAGAGGAGACATCATGGCCATGTATAAATATGCCATAGGGATGGGGGAGCAGGCTTGTTTTCTGCTGCCTGGAGACTAGGACGTGGAACAATGGCTCCATACTATAGGAAAGGAGATTCCACCTGAACATTAGGGAGAACTTCCTAACTGTCAAAGCTGTTCAGCAGTGGAACTCTCTGCCCCAGAGTGTGGTGGAGGCTCCTTCTTTGGAGGATTTTAAACAGAGTCTGGCTGGCCATCTGTCGGGGGTTCTTCGAATGCAGTTTTCCAGCTTCTTGGCAGGGGGTTGAACCGGATGGCCCATGAGGTCTCTTCCAACTTTCCTCTTGTGTATGATTGATATTTTGATTTTATAAGGAACAGCAAATGGTATCTTTTGTTTCTTGCATTCTTGCTTGTCCTATAGTAGTTTCAAGGTAACTTCCACTCAAGTATTGCTAAAACCCTCCAGAGAATTGCATTCTTTTCTCAGTTGACAGGTGGGTGTTGTTTTACTTATATATTTTCTAAAGGTCTCAGCCTCTGCAACACATTATGTGGAAGCCAGCATTCAAGAAAGTGTTCCCTTCCCCAGGGATGTGCTTTCAGAAGACACAGAGAAACAGGTGCCTGCCATTTTTCTGTTTTTTCCCTCGCCTTCTTTTGAAAGGAGCTCTATTTTAGAGAAAAGGCTCAATTAGATGTTCTTGGGTACTTTCCTTCTTCTTTTTTTGAATTGGGCTTTTAGCTGAAGAAATAATGTCCTTTAGTTCTTAATTTGGAAAATGCCTACAAAAATAGCAACATCTAGCATTATTTCTACATATCACCCACCATGGGGAATAGGAGACTACAATGGCAATTTCTGTGACTGTTGCCATCAAATATTTCCAGGACAGCTGCTAGAGTAAGATAAAATGCAGTTCTGGTCTTGCCAGCACCGTAAGCAAAAAGGAAGGAAATCAGAACCTATTAAAACAGAAGGGAAACCTTCATGCCCTAAAGCTTAGCTCTTTGGCACCATGCCATCAAAACTGCACAAGTGCCCAAAACTGAACACAATCATCTGAAAGATTCTGCCTTCCAGAAGCAAAAAAAGAAAAAAGAAATCTCACAACATCCCAAATTGTTTGAATATACAAGGAACCCCCCATCCCAATTGCAGCCAAGTATCAAGTTAACATCAAATTGGTTTGTAGTAATGCCACTTAAAGACTAGAGTGAAACACTCCAGCGTAGGTTAAGATAGGAGGATGGAGCCAGGGCACGGAGCAGACAGAAGGAAGCAGGAGCAATATGTGCCTAAAAGAGCTGAGACAGGAGACTGCCAAGACTAATACGGTTGAAGATTAGCTTTGGCTGTAAATAATTTTGAGCAAGTGTGCAGAGATCCAAAAATGGGAGACTCTGAAATTCCCATAGAACAGATCAGCACTTGATTATCAAATACTGAATCAGCTTATGCGGAGAGAAAGAAAATGGACAAGTGTTGCGTGAGTAAGAAAGAAAGGATGGAAAAAAGAAGAAATGCTGTGCTAGGGTGTGAGGTGTAAAGTGTGGACATATCTTATTATGCAGCCAACTTGTATCTTTTGTTTCATTCTCTCCTTGTTTTAGAATAGCCCATATGCATGTAATAACATGGGATCTTCTTATATGGGCTTGTATTCAGGCAGCCCTTTTTAAAACAAAAAAGGAGCATATGAATACAACCCTACGTATATAAGAAGATCCCATGTCATTACATGCACATGGGCTATTCTAAAACAAGGAGAGAACGAAACAAAAGATACCTGTTGGCTGCATAATAAGATATGTAAACTGCTCCGAGCCCTCGAGGAGTGGCGGTATATACGTTGGTAAACAAATAAATATCCCTGCCTATTTGAGACCACATCTGGAATACTGTGTCCAATTCTGGGCACTACAATTGAAGGGAGATGTTGACAAACTGGAATGTGTCCAAAGGAGGGTGACTAAAATGATCAAGGGTCTAGAGAACAAGCCCTAAGAGGAGCAGCTTAAAGAGCTATGCATGTGTAGCTTGCAGAAGAGAAGGCTGAGAGGAGACATAATGAGGGCCTTTTATAAATATGTGAGGGTAAGTCATAGGGAAGAGGGAGCTTTAAACTACAGGAAAGACGATTCTGCCTGAGCATTAGGAAGAACTTCCTAACCGTGAGAACTGTTCAACAGTGGAACTCTCTGCCCTGGAGTGTGGTGGAGGTTCTTTCTTTGGAGGCTTTTAAACAGAATATGGATGGTTATCTGTCAGGGGTACTTTGAATGCAATTTTCCTGCTTCTTGGCAGGGAGTTGGGCTGGATGGCCCACAAGGCCTCTTCCAACTCAATGATTCTATGATTCTATGAAAAGCTACTCGGTGTTGTCTGGTCTATGCTTTGTGAACAGAATTATGGACTGTAACCAACTGTTTTTCAGACCAACATGGAAACATTCCCCCCCCCCCCCCTGTAGATTTTCTTTAAAAAGACATTTCAATAGTACCAACAAGGGAGAAGACAGAGAGCAGCACGGAGACATTGAAGAGTGATTTCAAATCAGGGTGATGGCTTAATAAAGACAAGTATTTAATGGCATGCATTGAAAATCACAAATCAATTTCAAAATTATTGTGACCAGACAACCAACATATACACTCATTTCAACTAGCCACACCTTCTGGTTTTTCCTTTAATTACTGAGAAAGGAAGCTATTGAACCTGGAAGATCTATCGCTGGGAGAGCAACAGCCATATTTTCTACTTTAAAGGGAAGCAATAAACCCAGGCTAGGTTACAAGGGAGGTCAATAAGAGTTGACAATGTGCCTTTGAGGTTTGATAGAACTGTGAGTTTGATCTATAAATAAAAGGAAAGAAAGAAAAAAGTTTTCAGAAAACTAGTTGGAAAAGAGAATACGTCTTTTCTGGTGAGGATCTGATTCAAAAGGATTTTATTTTAAAAAGCATCTGAAAAGGCAAGAAGGAAAGTACAGTGGATTGTCACCCTTCTGAGGAAAAATCCAGATTTCTATTATAGAGCGAAAAGGAGACAAGGATAGGTATTCTCCAGAAGATAAAAATGTCACATTGTGTTCCCCTTGCCCTCCAGACTCAGGCTATTATCTTGATATAACGTATGTTAGGGTGAATCTAGACCAGAGTATAAAAGAGCAGTGTGCCTCAACATCATCCTTCTTGTTTGGCCATCCGCCTGCTCTCTCATCCTATAGTCCAGAGCACATTTCATAGGTAATTTTCTTTAGGGATAGATGAGAGTTATTTGCTCCAGTCTCCTCTTTCCCTTGTTTATAAAAATATAACTGAATTTTTCACTTGCTTTATGGTGGTTGCTAATGGAACAGCTTAGGAAGATTGGCTTAGGCCAGTGGTACATAACATGTGGCCCTTCAGGTGTTTGGGACTCCAACTCCCAGAAGTCTTAGCTAACTTGTCCAATGGTTATGAATTCTGTGAGCAGAAGTCCAAAACACCTGAAGGACCACAATTTGTGCACCACAGTGGTGGTGCAATGCATCACACTGAGAGTGACAACTATGGAAAAAGTTAAAGGATTGTTGTTTTCATTTATCACCTATACTCAGGGGTAGGGAACCCATGGCTCGGGAGCCAGATGTGGCTCTTTTCATGATTGCATCTGGCTCTTCAGAGCAGCCTGGGCCTCGGTTTCCCAGCATGCAGCTTCTCCTTCTCTCCTTCCTTTTCCCTCCCCCCCTCTCTCCTTCTTTCTTTCCTCCATTCTCCCTCTTCCTTCCTCTTCCTTCCTTTCTTTCTCCCCTTTCACCCTTTCCTTCTCTCCTGCCTTCTTTCATCCATTCTCTCTCCCTCCCTCTTCCTTCCTTCCTCTTCTATTCTTTTTCCACAAATCTTCCTTTCCTTCTCATTCCTTTCTTTTCACTTCCCTCTCTCTCCCCCTTTCTTTTCTTCTTTTCCCTTCATTATTTTACTTTTTCCTCCCTTCCCATTTCCTTCCCCTTTCCCCTCCTTGTCTCTCTCCTGCTTTTCTTTTCTTCTTTTTCCATAGAGTGTTCTTTACTTTCTTCCCCTCCCCCTCCCTCCTTTGTTTCCTCTGTCTTTCTTTCTTTCCCCCTTCCTTCCGTCTTCTCTTACTTCCCAGAGTCCTGAGCATGCCTTTTGCAGAGCCAGGTCTGAAGTGTCCCGTCATTCTGCCGGGGAAATCCTTTTCTCATAGTATGTACGTATATACTCACATTTAGTTGAATTCAGTCTTAAAATATATTATATATATATTATATGGCTCTCACTGAAATAAATTTCCAAATATTTTGCTTTCATGGCTCTCTGAGTCAAAAAGGTTCCCGACCCCTGTATATACTGATGGGTAAAGGATTGATTTCAGGACTGGCAGAGATAGTTGTACAAAGTCGGATTCTGGGACACAAATTGACTTTTGCATCATGTCTTTCTTTCAAGATTTGACTGGGGTTGAGAGCAAGAGTGGCTTCCCACAGAACATGTCTGGCTGCAAAAAGAACTGTGGTCCCCCAGCTTTTTTTCTTTTTTGAACTTCAACTTCTATAAGCCCCAAAAAGCTTGGTCAACAGTCAAGAATTCTGAGAACTGAAGTCCAAAACATCTCGAAGATCAGAGTTTAAAAAACACTGCTCCAAATATAATATTCAAAATAGACACTTACACACTTAATACAATCTGTTACTCAGGTTTCGGGCAGATCACATCTTCTCTAATCGCTTCCATTCATATCTATTTCGAGCACAAATTGACCAGTGTACCATTGTATGACCATATTCATCTCTCACATAAGGAATGAAGCAGACCATCAGGAGGATGAACAAGAGATCTTGTCCATTCCTGCAGGTACCATGTTGCCATGGCATTACTCCAGAGCCCATCTGTTCTGTGCATCACGTGGCCTGCAAAGTGATGTTTGAGTTGGGCAACATGGCGTAGAGGATCTTTCACTTTTGATATTTTGGAACATCCTCGTTATGCAGTCTGCATTCTCTTTGGGTTCTGAGATACATCCCAATCAGCCATCTTTCAAGGGAGGCATGCACAACCCATATTTGTTCCAAGAGAGCCTTTGTCATTGTCCATGTCTCTGCACCATTGCATAGGGCAGGTAGCACTGTTAAGTCCTTCAGGAAGAAAGGAGCAAGGAATGTTCAAAATAGGTGGAAATATAGCACAAAAATTCCACCGTAAAGAATTTACCACCCTGTTTAAAGCCAGTGAATGTCCAGGTGAGTACACCTGTAGTCCACAATAACTGGCAGGGGAAAGCCAAGCCAATTCAAAGAAAGACAAATGGAAGAAGGGCCAAGATGATCCAAAGTTCAAAGGGGAAAAGCAGTCCTAAGCAGTGTTCAAAGCTGAGAGGAGAATTGTTAGAAATATTAATCCAGAAGTATGTGCTGAAGGTCTGAGAGCCAGGAAGACAAATATGATGGGCAGAACTGCTTGGAGATCTGGGAACTGTTATTCTTCAGCAAAGGACTAGTTTGGGTTGAGCTAGCCTTATTAGCTCAGGTTTTTATAATTAAAGAGGGTCAGGATGTTGCCTGACCCTTTGTTCTCTGCACTTTTAATTTTCATCACTAAAGAGAATGGCTTGTCATTGTCTTCTCCTGATGTGGATTGGACTTTACTGCTGGCATGGCAGGATTGCTAGTCTTCTCCAGTTCCAATTCGGGGCTATCATTCTGGTTCTCTTCCTCTCTTTGTTCATCTGAGGAGGTTACTTCTAAATACATACATTAATATTCTTGTACCTTGGTGAACTAAGAACATGGCCTTTTACTGATGCACTTGGGGCCTATATTTTCTTACAAATCTACACATGGTCATAATTTCAAATTATCTTAACTGATTAACTGTCTTTAAATGTCCTTGTTTTAACTTCTTAAACTGTTCAATGATCTTTTAGTCTTTTTAAATCATTCTTGCAGTTTTACTTTTATTGCACACCTCTCTGAGATTCTTGATTGGGGGGGGGGAGAGGAGAGGAGTAGGAGTAGTAGAAAATGATATGTTTTATTTACTTAGGACTTCTTTTGGGCTGTGCCATTTCACCGGCAATCGACAGGGAAAGAGAAGACTTGCAGGGTGACTTGTAGTGCCCTGTGCACCCTCCTTCCTTCAACCATCATATGGTGGGGACTGGACAGGGTGAATTAGATAGGAGAAAGGGTAGCAACACACAGCAATGCACTGCCCTTTCCCCCATTATACAGGGAAAGGGGGAGGAAAGTGAGGATATCTCCATCAGAGCTACCCATAACACTTTCCTCCCCACTTTGGGAATAATGTGGGTGGGGCCTGCCATGCAATGTGTGATGGCCCATGGGAGGCCACGTCCAAGCCGAAAATAAAAGTGTCAAAACAGGACTATTTTGCCGAGTGTGAAGAGGAGTCTGATTTTTATTTTATTTTATTTTATTATTCGGGCTTCTATGCCGCCGACTCCCTGAGGCTCGCGGCGGCTTACAGGAACCGAAGGCACAATAAAATACAAGCAATAAAAACAATTTAAAAACAGCAATAACACAGTAAAATAATACACAATTCAAGAATGAGCGGGGCCTACTCACTGAAGGCCTGCTTAAACAGATGAGTTTTGCAGGCCCGTCTAAACGGGAGCAAGTCCTTCATGGCCCGAGTTCCGGCCGGGAGGGCGTTCCACAGCGTAGGAGCTATGACAGAGAACGCCCTCCGGCGGGTAGATGTCAATCTTGCGAGCTTCGCCGAAGGTATCTCTAGGAAGTTGGCATCCTCGGACCGTAGTGATCTCGAAGGGCAGTATGGGGTGAGACGGTCCCTCAGATACGCTGGCCCCAGACCGTGCAAGGCCTTAAAGGTGAGAACCAACACTTACCCTGCCTTTTCCCCAGTATAAAGATTAAGGGTAGACGATGATGATGCAGACTCATATGAGCTTGTTGACTGTGGTTTCATTTGTATGCGAAGAGCTTCTAATTCAATTGAATCACTCTGGAAGTCCCAGAAAATGTCTAGAGAAGTGTTCTCTCTAGGCTTCCAACTTGATTTATAGGTAATTTCCACCAGTGCTGAGGCCCAGAGAAGTTGTTTCTCTAGGCCTCCAGCACAGGTGGAAATTGACTTCCAGGGTAATACTATTAACTGCTTCAACCAGAAACCCAATACACTGTTGATTTTTGGTAGGAAAAAAGGCTTTCCAGATAACACAAAATCATATTATGTAAAGGGAGCCCCCGGTGGTGCAGTGGGTTAAACCACTGAGCTGCTGAGCTTGTTGACCGAAAGGATGCATGTTCAAATCCAGGGAGTGGTGTGAGCTTCTTCTGTCAGCCCCAGCTTCTGCCAACCTAGCAGTTCGAAACCATGCAAATGTGAGTAGATCAATAGGTACCACTCCAGCAGGAAGGTAACGGCACTCCATGCAGTCATGCCAGCCACATGACCTTGGTGGTGTCTACGGACAACACCCACTCTTTGGCTTAGAAATGGAGATAAACACCAACCCCCTAACTTAATGTTAGGGGAAAGCCTTTACCTTAAAGCGTCCTGGAACCGATTCCCTAATATAATAATGGGGCTACTGTGATGATAATGCAACTCTTTCATAGAGAGTCCAAAAGTACAGTTAGCCATATTGATCCAAACTCCTTCTAGCACTTTTATTGTACCTAAGAATATATGCAAAATTGACATAGAGTTAAGAAGTTCAGTTATCTCTGTTTCTTAAGCTGAGTAATCGCCTTACTACGGGTAAAATGAAGCATTTTCAGTGAGAACTGTAGCATGCCTCTCACAACAAAGAAGGGGGGGGGGCAGGCCAAATACACACCAAGGTAGGTGATGGGAATGTTACTATTGGAACACAACAGCAATATATTGCAAAGTTTTCCTTACTGAATTGCAGCCATCTAATTTCTTCTCCTTGACCTTCTCTGCAAGAGATTCTATTTTGGGATTATTTTTATTTTTACTTTTTTGAAATGCAGGGGAAAGGGCTGACAGTGTTCAGATGTGTTTTTTTGTAGATTTCCTTTCTTTTCAATTTGTCCAGTCAGGCAATGGGTTCCTTGAGTATTTATATGCAATGTAAAGTCTACAATGTGTCAAAGAAATTAATTAATTTAAAATGCCAAGAAAAGGGGATGGGAATGAAAGACATTTGATGAATAACACTTTGGTAAGTACAAGTTGAGTCGCCCTTACCCAAAATGCTTGGGACCAGAAATGTTTTAGGATTTTCCCCCCCAGATTTTGGACTACTATAAGGTAAAGGTAAAAGAGAGTTCCACCGCTGAACAGCTCTCAGAGTCAGGAAGTTCTCACTAATGTTCAGGTGGAAACATGCCCACGTCTCTCTTCATAGGGCTTCTTCTCCAGACCCTTGATCATTTGAGTCACCCTCTTCTGGACACATTCCAACTTGTCGACATCTTCCTTCAATTGTGATGCCCAGAATTCGACACAGTATTCCAGGTGTGGTCTGACCAAGGCATAATGTGTCCTTCTATTAGTTTGCCTTCCTCCAGCATGATTTTCCCATCACTAGCTATTGAAAGGTAAAGCCCATCAATAGCTTTCAAATTCTGTAACATTCCCATCACCTACCTTGGTGTGATGGGTCCTACTTATGTCCGGTGTCAGGGCTGGGAGACTTGAGCTTAGGAGAAGTTCAGGTTCCCAGCCTGCCATGAGATTGCACCGACCTTTGCCCCAGTTCCTTGGTGGCCTTGGCTCCAGTTACATAAAGACTGTGCTGAGTCAGACGGGAGTGATGTAATATGTTTTCCAGGTGTGTGTTTTGGGGGGCTGCGGAGGAAGTCTGTAACTCCTCCGAGCCTGGACATTGGACAATTGGACTCATAACGCTGACTCATGGACCCATGAGGTCACATCCCTTCGGACTATGGGATATGCTGACTCACCCGGATATGGTGCAACCCTGCTTGGACATTGCATGGGCAATGGGAGGGGGCTAGGGGTATATAAGGTGTGTTTGGGTGGCGGGCCAGTGCTTTTGCTTCACATGTGTCGTACCTGCAATAAAATCGTGTTGGACCGTACTTCAATCTACGTGTGATCCCTACCGAGTGTTGGAGAGTCGTTACATCTGGGTCAGCATGCCAATAATTATATGACATCAGGTTGGGATTCCTATCTTATCATCCTCTTCCTCCTCACTATTTCCAATCTGTTTTCCTTTTATTTTATATATTTGACTTTTTGTTGATGTTGTTTTGAATGCTAAAATCACACAATTGTGCTAATCATAATAAATAAAGTAACTGCAATGAATGTGTGGAAGGATGATTGTGGGATCATGGAATGGTAAATTGGTGTGGTTTTGCTACTGAAAAAGGTGTGATATTCAAGGTGCTCAACCTGCTCTGCATCCATTATCTATGCTAACATGACTGCAGTTAAATAGCAGCTTAGTGTGATATAGTCATATAGGTGAGAAGGTGTTGGGTGTGTAGTGCTGAGTCTATGTGACTATGAACATGCTAGGAGAAAATGAAGATTTTTCTTTGAAGACGTGCATACAATGAATTCACCATATTAAAATGTTAAGGGGAGGAGGTGAGAGGACTGCACGCCATGTGCTCTTGCCACTTATTTTAGATGAGAGCATTGCAAATAGATCTCCTTATTTAATTCTTAATCAGGCAGGGAAGAGACTGCCCACCGGCACCATCTTAGGCCACAGGGTGTACCCCTGCTGTTTTTCTTGAGAGCAAGGCTTCTTAATGAACCTGACATCCATAAAAACCCTGCTGTTTTTTCAAATAGTCCATGGGCATTGTCTATTGCAAATTCAGGACTGCTTGCTTTCTGAGTGGCCTTGGCTGAGGGGCATTCCCTTCTATGAAAGAGCTGGGTCATGATGAATGTCTTAATTAAAACAATGTG
This sequence comes from Anolis apletophallus, assembly GCA_030556195.1. NCBI lineage: Eukaryota > Metazoa > Chordata > Lepidosauria > Squamata > Anolidae > Anolis > Anolis apletophallus. The sequence goes on from JARBWK010000004.1 coordinate 171,906,152, forward strand.
ACATATCACACAGCGAGCTTTCAAAGTAGAAGCCTTCCCCCATGTATTAATTGCACAATATATATTTTTTTCTTTCTGCTGAAAGGTAGTTCCTTCACTAGCTAAGGCTGCCATCCTCATAAAGGTAGGTGCTCCTTGTTAATTTCATATGTAGAAATTAGACGTGGAACTGGACTGACTATATGAGGTCTTTTATACTCATGGCTTTCTTCTATAGAAGCTTGGAATCTATGGTGTTATTATTAGGGACAACTACCCTAAAATATAGTGGAGCATACAAAAACCAAACAGGATACTTAAAGTTGAGCAACAGCACACAGTTTACAAAGGCGTAAAATGCCATGTGATGTGGCTTTAAAGAATTAAGAGCTTACACATTCAAAAATGAGGAGTCCAATCTTGAAAAATCACAAAAGGATTATTTACAATAATAAACAGTAACTACATTTCTTTTTGTAAAGAACTGGGTCTGAGCTACTCTAACACCCATCTCTCCTAAGGTATCAAAGAGAGAGAGAAACCATCCAAGCACTACATTTCTCTGACACACACAGAGATATCTCAAAGCACATAGCACATACAAAGATGTTAGAAGCTAGAGTCATTTTTTAAAGGCTTGCAGTAGAAAAGTATCTATTTTAATATTATTAATAATAAATAAATAATAAAATGTATTTCTATACCTAGGAGCCCCCGGTGGTGCAGTGGGTTAAAGCACTGAGCTGCTCAGGGCCGTAGCCAGGATTTTGATTTGGGAGGGGCTGAGTTTGATTCGGGGGGGGGGGGCTGAGTCTGAGTGAGAGAGGGTCTACTCTACCAAACCTTTTGTATGGTTATCCCAATATCACCCCCATGCATATGGGATATATTGAGCATGGTGATCAGATCATGATATGAATACACATAACAGTTTAAATAATATACCAGTAAGGCATTCTCGTGGACCATTGTGAGAATTTCGGGGGCTGAAACCCCTCCCCCCCCCCTTCCCCGGCTACATGCCTGCTGAACTTGTTGACCGAAAGTTCGCAGGTTCAAATCCGGAGAAAGGTGTGAGCTCCCGCTCTCAGCCCCAACTTCCGCCAACCTAGCAGTTCGAAACATACAAATGTGAGTACATCAAGAGGTACCGCTCCAGCAGAAAGGTATGCAGTCATGCCAGCCACATGACCTTGTAGGTGTTTATGGACAATGCCAGCTCTTCAGTTTAGAAATGGAGATAAGCAACATCCCCCCCCCCCCCCAGAGCTGGACACGACTAGACTTAATGTCAGTGAAAAACCTTTACCTTTACCTATTTCTATGCCACCCCATCTCCCTGAGGGGACTCAGAGCAATTTACACATAAGAAGGCAGCCATTCAATGCCTAAGTGAGTACAAAACATTTTACAAAATAATCAGAATGAGAGCAGAAACAGACAGAGAGAGAACAAAATAGATACATTTCCAACTGTGATGCAGGAGACATGGGGGAAGAGAAACCCTTAGTCTATACTAAACTAACTAACTGCTCCTCATTGAGGACTTCTGACTTGGGCAGTGTAGAGTTGAATTCCAACAGTTATGAGGTGCTAAAGTTCCATGCAAGGGGAATTTTTCCAGGTATGGAATTTTTGTAGTTGCTGTAGTTCAGGAAAGCAGGCAAGAACTCAGGGAACTCTAAGTATGTCACCAAACTATAAACCACAAGAGTTAATGTGGCATCAAATAGAAATGATTATAGTGTAGAATTAGTGTGTGTGCATGTCTCCTTCTTTTATATATGCATACTGCTTTCATCCCCCCCCCCCCCTGTATTTTTCTCTTCCACATACACACCTACACACAGGCTTTTTTGAAATACCTAGAATGCCACACACAAAGAATAATGTGGCTTTATCAATATTCCAAGTGAGTTACCAGAATGTGAGAAGATTTGAATGTCATTTTACATATGTAAAATATCCAAGGGGTGTGAATTCCAGGACTTTGCATGGATATGCAAAACAACAAATAACAATGAACCCTAGTGAAAAGAAGAACTTGTAGTCCAAGAATACTATAGAACTGTAGTAGAGGACCTAGAAAATGCATACAGGAGGATGCCTGCCATAGATGCAGGCAAAAAGTCAGGAGAGAATATTTCTAGAACATGGCCCTACATCCCAAAAAACCTACAACAACCCACTGATTCCAGCCATGACAGCCTTTGACAACAGTATTGAGTAGCCTTGCAGCTGCAAAGTCAATCAGCGAGGGTATTTGCATAGAGGTGGTCTGGCTGTTGTGCCTGGAGGCACCCAGTGAATTCAGCCATGAAACTTTTGGCAATACATAGAACAACTGTGAATTCCCCCATATCATGAGGAATAGTCCATATCATAAAGGATTGGAGGAATGCATGAAAGAAGAGGTCTTCTAACATTTTGTGAGGAAACACCATAATGCAAAGGTACCCTGGATTCCCTCCCATGAACATTATAGCCCAGAAGAAAAGAAAAAAAGCATGGTGACTAAGGTTTTGTTCATGCTATATGAAAAGATAGGGACCTCAGAAAAGATTACGGGAAACATATTGTCATTCTGTGTGTACATGCCGTCTAGTCAAATCTTGACATATGGCAAGCCCATCAATTTAGTAAGGTTTTCTTAGTGTCACACCCCAGCCAGGTACAAGGAACAAACCAGACCAACGGCATGTTAAAACCAAGAAAGCAGAGAGGATAAAAAGCAGGCCTCTGCCGCAACCTTTCTGTGAACCCCAAGCAAGCAAGGTCAGGCGCATCCCTCCGGCTTCACAGGCTGATAACGGGGCCTGGAACCATGAAACAACAGATACTCCCAAAAGGCCAGATGTTTGCCCTAACGAGCTTGCATTCCAACGAGGCTTTCCAACGAGGAAAGAAAGTATTCTCACCCGATCCTGTGAAGGAACTTCGACACAGCTTGCGTCTTATAGATCAAAGGGATCGGGGCCTATAAAGGTTCAGCCCGGAGGGGGCTCCGTATCTCATGCCAACGTTTCAGCCACCTCATGGAACTTTGCCTGGAAAGCCTTCCTGTTTTGGACACTAGTTCCTGCTAAGCTCTGTTTCAAGCAACGTCTGGATTTAACCAATTGTGGCCTCAAGATTATTACTGCCTTTTTGGACTCTTAAAGACTATTGCTTTACTTCAACTGGATGTTGGGAGCATCATTGAACTCTTCTATCCTTGCCTTCTTTACCTATTTTTACTTATTCTAAATAAAGCATTTAACCGCAGTTACTGTGTGTTGGTTTACTAAGGGTCCATCCAAGTCAGGTCGCAACACTTAGGCAAAGTGATAGAGATAGGTTCGTTAGTGAATTCTGAATCCTCTGAAATATGGCCATCTGAGTGCTTCCAATGTCTTACCCAGTTCGCATGCTAAGGTTCTTTTCACCTTTAGAAAGAAATTAAGAAATGAATGATGCACAAAAAATACAACTTTCCCTGCCCCTTTCTCCCTTTCCAGGAGACAGATTCCTGTAGAAGTGCAAACTCCACTTTACACCTGACACCTCCACCCACTTTGCCACCTGGGACAGGAGGATTCCTTCTGCTCTGGAATAGTTATGGATTTGACCCTTCCAATAAATGCTTGAAAAGAATTGCAGCAAATCTTGCCAGATGCTCACAATCAGTGTGGTCTGCTAGACAGAGTATTGGAGGTTTCAGCACAAGTTCAAATTTCTGCTCGTTCACAAATTGACAAGTGCCTGAGGAATATTAATGCCCCATCCCAATGGGCTGTTGCTATGATGAATGAACTCAGAATTTTAAGGCACTTTTCACCTAAACATGACTGATAATCTACAACTGATTAATAACAACACAGGGAACACAGATAAGGTAGAAATGATGGATCTTTTAATGTGTCAAAGGGTGACATTGTAACAGAAAGGGGTGGATTTTTCAGGGTCAGGTTCAGAAACTAATGACCACATGTGGGTTGGCAAACTTTCAACCAAATTGGTTTCAAGAAAACTTTGAAATTAGTTATTATACAGAGATGAAAGGATAAAGAAACAAAGGAAAGCACTCTTGCTCTCAAGAGTTGTCACAGACATAATAGAGGGGTGACACAGAGGAGGAAAGTATTCCCTTAAGAGTTGTGTAATGTCTCCATGTACAAACATGCCCTGCTGTGAATCAGTAACACACCATACAAATAGGTAGTTTGATAGAGTTTTAGCCCTGTTGAGGTATTTTCCTTATGCTCTATGTCATTTTCTTATTTCTATTTATTCTTACGGGCCTTCCACACAGCCCTATATCCCATCAAGGCAGAAAATCTCACATTATCTGAGAGTGGACTCAAATAACCCAATTCAAACCAGATATTGTGTCTTGATATTCTGGGGTATAGGGCTGTGTGGAAGGGCCCTAAGAATCCATAGAAATAAGAAAATGACTTTGTGAATTACAGAAATGCAAAAAAAGAGAGAGAATTTTTCTCAACCTTAATTCAACCAAAATTAATTTAAAAGGGTGCCTTTGGTCAGCCTGACACCCTGGATGGCAGGCCAGATAGTACTCCAATTGTTTCCATCATGCCTTGAAGCCCTGGTTGCCTGCACTCCCCTTGTTAAGAGATCTTGTGGTGTCGCCCTGGGCAGTTGGACCCCTTGCTGATCCCATGAAGACTCAGGTCCTCCATGGTCAGCAGGTCTCCATGGTCAGTTCTACCACCTCCGTCAGGCTAGGCGACTGGCACCCTACCTGTCCAGGGATGACCTGGCCACGGTGATCCAAGCGACAGTCATCTCGAGACTGGACTACTGTAACACTCTCTACGTTGGCCTTCCCTTGTCGACAATCCAGAAACTCAAGCTAGTGCAGAATGCCGCTGCTCGCTTGCTGGTGGGAGCACCAGTGAGGGAGCATATTACTCCCATCCTTCGGCAACTGCACTGGCTTCCTATAAAGTACCGAACTGCCTTCAAGGTGTTGGTATTAACCTTCAAGGCCTTACACGGTCTAGGGCCTGCGTACCTGAGGGACTGCCTTGCCCCGTACATTCCCTCGAGATCACTACGTTCAGAAGAGCAAAATCTGCTACTGGTTCCATCAATCCGCTCCTGCCATCTATCCACAACTAGGCAGAGGGCCTTCTCTGTGGCGGCCCCAGTATGGTGGAACTCCCTGCCTGACGCTACCCGAGCGATTACAGAGCTCGGTCATTTTCGAAGGGCCTGCAAAACCGCGCTCTTCAAACTGGCCTTTGACTAATTGATCTGCCCTGAGGGGTTCATGCCTGGAGTTTTTGAAGATTGAATTTTATGGATTCTATGTACACTGGTTATGTTTTTATGTTTGAGGTTATGTATGGCTGCAGGTGTATGCGCAGCACGTTTTTAATGTATGTTGTAATCTGCCCCGAGCCTGCAGGGAGGAGCGGAATATAAGATCGAATAATAAATAAATAAATAAATAAAATGAGACGTGCCCTAGAAAAAATGCTCGGCCACCATGCAATTTGGAACATTTCAGGTTTTCATTAAGAAGCATGGGAATACCTGTCAGGAATGGAATCTCTATGCCTTGGGCCAGAGTAGATTCCACTCTGCCATGAGTGGGATGATGTTCAGCTGAGTCAGAAGGATAGGACTGCAGCCATGAACTTTGCTCTACTTCTCTGCTAAGGAACACAATGGGATTGTGAACTTTGCTCCAGTTACCAGGAGGATATGAAGTAATATCCAAGAGGACTCTGGGTGGGAAAAGGACTACTGGGTATGCTGAGTCAGGGTGGCTGATGTAATCTTTACAGGATGTTGCATAGGGAGGAGTGGGTATTTATGGCTTGTGGTGGAGGGGCTCGGGTGTCTTAGCTTTACAAGTTTGCTGTACTACAATAAGTCACCATTGGAAGACGGAGGACTTTTGGCGTGTCTTTTCTGGTCGAATTGGAGTTCCTGACAATACCTTCATATAAAATCCATGTACTGTGAAAGAAGGCCTCCTCCCCAAACTCTGGAAACCATTTCCTCCAGAGTTTAGTTTGGCTGCCTCCTGGCTGTCTTTTTTTTCTTTCAAACCAGCAAGACAGAAGCTGAACAACAGTCCCAAGACTTCAACTGAATGCTCAGCTCAACAGAAAAAATGAAATGCTAAGATACAGAATGGGAGATGTCATGAGATGGCAAAAAAAGTGTAACATGTAAACAAAGAGCTGGGCTAAAGTACAACAAGCAGTAAACTGGCAATAAACACAATCAAACTGTATCCAAAAATCTATAATCAATATATAATAAATTGTACATACGTGTACCGTCCAGGTGACCAATAACTGGATATATATTCCAGGAGCCAAGGGAGTACAAAGAGATATATGTAGGCACATTAAGGAGTCCACATTATATAAGTCCGTATCTTCACAAGAGTTCCATTTGGAAAAGGAAGAGTTCGTATATAAAGTCTCCAAATGGTGAAATTAAAGTCCAATGGTTCCAATAGAGCGGTAAATAAAGGTAAATAAATTATAAATCCAATAAGGTACAGTTGAAGAGGATTGGGAATGAAAGTTCTCCAGAGGGAAAGATTCCAGGATGCAGAGATCGCAAATAGGTGTCTCCTAAAGCAGGATAGGGTTGCAGCACGCCAACGGGGAGCGATTGCGTGGATAATGCTCAGGGGCGGGAAATATCAGTAATCTCGGGGAGGGGTAGAAGGGATAGTAGACATAGGCCATGTGAGAGAAAGAGGCAGAGTCGAAGAAAGACTCGCCCCCCCCTTCTGACCTACGAGCTATCCCTAGGCACACGGGTGGTGTGTCTCCAATTATCTCCTCTCCGACTCTGGTGCTAGCAAATGCCAGGTCTTTGCGCAATAAGACTGGGACCATTAGAGATTTCCTCCTGGATAAGAATGTAGATCTAGCCTGTATTATGGAAACATGGCTGCAGGAGGGAGACGAAGTCCTTGTTCACGAATTAACATCTCCAGGGTATGTGGCTAGTTACCAGACGAGGACAGAGAGATGGGGGGGGGGGGGGAGTGGCCATCCTCAGTCGAGACAAATTTAATTCCAGGACGGTTCCGACCACGAACATCCCAGGAATAGAGTGCGCAGGTCTTGTGTGGGATTCCAGTGAGAGTGTAGCCTTTCTGTTGGTGTCCCGAGCACCCAACGCTCCAACAGAGAGTCTACCTATGCTGCTGGAGATGGTCTCGGAGTGGGCATTGAGGTTCCCTAAACTTATTGTTCTGGGGGACTTCAATGTCCACGCCGATACCACCTCCCCTTCAATAGCAGCCATGGACCTAGTGTCTACCATGGAAACACTAGGACTCTCACTTTGTAAGACCGGTCCCACACATCAGGCCGGGCACACCCTGGATTTCATCTTCGCGGCCGGAATCCAAGTGATCCCAACCTCTATAATAGAGGTTCCAGTCGCATCACAGTGTCCTGGAAGTCCGACTTGAAATGGCCCCTCCGCCCGGTAGGGGTGCCGAACCTATTCTGGTTCGCCCGAAGAGACTTATGGAACCCACTAGGTTCCTGAACGCTCTGAGGGATTTGGAACTCACCAGCGACTCGGTTGATAGGCAAGTGGAACTCTGCAACACCTACCTTTCCGCTGCCTTTGTCACGATGCAGGGTCTTGGCCCAGCGCCTTAATCACACACACAGAGACAGTAATCAGCTAACTATTTATTGAATAATAAGAAACAGGTGAAAAGGTGAATTGTCCATATAAAGTATCAAAAAGTTCAATCCAAAAGGTAAAGGGTCCATAAGTAAGATCCAAGGCAAACGTGGCAAAGGCTCCGCAAAACTATGCGGATCAAGGACTTGGTCCGTGGCAAAGAACAAGGCAAAGTTCATGAACAAACCCAAGCAACATCTTGGCAAGGCTTGAGCCGGCAACTTGGCTCCGTGGAACTCCGCTCGCTTCACTCCTCTTAGAATAGAAGTGGCCGAGCTACTGAGGATCCTCTCCCACGGATCCTATACTTAATCCCCTTGGCGAGGCCCCCGACGCTCTAGGCTTCTGCGCCAATCTGTGCTACGGGATCTAGCACCTCTCTGGCGCTCTAGGCTACGGTGCCAATCCCTCCTGCTAGACTCAATGCTCCATCTCCTATCAAAGCTCCGTCCTTGCCTCCCAGCACCTGCATCGCTATCTTCATGAGAGCCGAACTCCCTTTCAGCGTCCATGGGCTCATCCTCCACTGTTTCCCTGATCCTTTCCTGTGACCCGTAACCACCTGGTTTCTCATAATGATCAGAATCATCACTCTCAGGGTCAGCCTGAACTTCCCAGCTAGCATAGCCGTCAGGCCATTCATCATCCCAGGCCAAGCTCTCTGTGGGAGAGGAAGGCCCAGCTAACTCATCAGCCCCTTCCTCCATGTCCTCATCAACTGCAGCTGGCCCTAATGCAAGTGGGACCCCCAGTGCTGCCCCCTGCCCCCCAGGCACGAAAGGGAACTGGGTTGCTACAGCCTTAGACGAGATCGCCCCCAGACGTTCTCTCGCCCCCCGTAGAAATCGCTCACCTTGATTTAGTTGCGAGTGATGAAACGGAGGAAGAGACAGCTAGAGGACGTGTGGCGATCCCGGCTGTCCTAAATGATAGGAATTTGGCTCCTTCAGCTGAGGCTTTCCAGAACTATTTTGCTGACAAAATCTCGATACTCCGCCGAGACATCCCAGCCACATTTGATACAGTAAGTGAACTCGAGTGTCAGAGCTGGAGGTTCTGAGCCTTGAGGGAGGCTCAAGAACTCCCAGTCTGCCATGACCGGGAAAAGCCTGGCGTGCAGGACCTTGGGGAAATCCCGGGGATGATGCAATCTCCCGGGAGAAGTGCTGAGTCAGGACGGATATGATGCGACCTCTTCCGGACAGTGGACATTGATTGACATTATGCTGACTCAGCAGGGATATGACGTAATATCCATTGGACAGTAGTTTGCTGAGTAAGGGAGGGTGATGCAACCTTTCCCGGACGGGTTGGAGGGGGTTGAGTATAAAAGGTGTGTTTGAGGCACAAGCCAATGCTTTGGCTTTACAGGTGTTGTACCTTCAATAAAATCTCGTTGGATCGAACTGCAGTTTGTGCGTGATCTTTACAGAAGATTGGAGCGGCCTCACAGAAGCCAAAGCCCGTTTCAACTGTCCCAGTATGGAGAGGTTGGCGTTAGAAGAAGAATATTATTTAGATACCTGGAATCTTGCCCCGGAGGAGGTCCGTAGGACGATGGAGTGGGAATGGACCACGGTGGATCAAGTGGGATTTCCAGATGAGTCCAGCGAACGAAAGATGGACTCATCCCACGCTTTCTAGATGAGTCCAGAGCAGCAGCGGCGGCGTCTTGGCGTGCGTCCGTTCAGGTGGACCAAGGGATTCTTCAGGACGAGCCCAGAGAAGTGGGAAGATGGAGGATGTTTCCCACTCAGGTGGGCTCTAGAAGAATCGGAGGAGAATCCAGAGAAGTAGGAGGTCGAGGCGCTCCTGTTCAGGTGGATCTCCGTGGAGTCGGAGGGACCAAAGAAGCGGCGTGGGGTGCGTCCGTTCAGGTGGACCCGGAGGCGACTCGAGGCCGGAGTAAGGCACGACTGCCGGCGAGGGGTAGTGAGACTACCGAACCCGAATCCCCAGGGGAGTTGGAGGTGTTGCGGTGTAAGATGGAGGCCATGGAGAATACCCTCCGGTGGGTGTCCAGAGAGATGTCAAGGAAAGAGCAAGCTCTGGATTCGATGTGGAGCGCTCCTGGTGGAGGGGATTTTACTTATTACTCGTGGATGGATGGTGAGAAACAGGATGCTCGTCCTAGATCTCCTTCGGGAGTGTGGACAGGAGTGAAGAGACCTGGTGGAGGTGGATTGAATCCTGTGAGAGAAAAGGAGCCCAGTCGGGGTGTTGGCGAAAGGCGTTCCATGGAAGGCTCGCAACCGGCGGGTTTAGGAAGAGGGATCCGGCTGCCAGAGGAGGGTCTTCGGGTGAGAGAACCCATCCCAAGATTCCAGGAGTATGGTAGCAGGCCTAGGAAAGAGCCTTTTGGGTGGAATTCGAAGGGGAAGCTTGCAAAGTGGCATTCTTCGTGGCAGCTGTGAGTGACCATATGGAAGATTATGGACATTTATACCCAAGTGAAGGTAGCCGGGTCCGAGCAGTAGGAGCAGTGTTCAAGGGAAGAGCTGCGGATTGGTATGTCCAATGCCATGATCGTCGGGACCCTTGTTTGATTTCTACGGGCGGTGAGGAATCGGTTCCGAGACCCCTTAGAAAGAGTGAAGGCCAAAGAAGCGTTGCGATGTTTGACCCAGGGTTCAGGGTCGGTGACGGAGTATGCGGAGGAGTTCATTAGCTTGGCTGGGAAGGTGGCGGAATGGTCCCCAGCGACATTGCTGGAACTCTTTAAGGATGGTCTTCGGAGGGAGGTCCTGGAGTGGTGCCTACACCGAGATGATCCGGGGAACATTGACGGATGGATCCAGTTGGCTGGTAATGTCGAGGGGATCCTGGCTCAGGTGCAGCGTCGGAAGTCCCAGACGACAGCGGTGGGGAGATTCCGTGGTTCCGGATATGGTGCGGGAGAAGGACGAGGTTCCCATGGAGAGCCCAGGCGTGTCGGAGCCAATGAGGGGAAACCAGGTCCTGTGAAGAAGCCGGTGATGGGCAGAGGCCTCTGCTTCATCTGCTCTCAGCCGGGACATTTTGCATTACAGTGTTGGCAAAAGAAGGTGCCGGACACCAAGCGTGTGGCTGTTGCTAGAGGGGTATTAGGAGACAAGGTGGAACAGCTTACTGCTGGGGTGAGTGGGAAGCCCCGGAGTATCCACTGTTCTCTAGACCTGTGTAAAAAAGGGGGCTATGAAGAGCATCAGGCTTTAGTGGATTGTGGGTGCTTGGAAAATATGATTTCGCCGAGTTTAGTTGAGTCGTTGGAATGTGATACTAAAGTTATGCCCGCCCCAGTGCATTTTTCTCAATTGGATGGATCCTTTATTGAGGGGGGGCCCATTTCCTTTGAGCACGAAGGGATTAAAAGGTCGAGTAGGCTCTTGGGAAGGAGAAGTAGATTTTGTGGTGGCTCCCATTAAAGGGCATGAAGTGGTGTTAGGGATGCCTTGGCTTGAACAGGCAAATCCCAAAATCGATTGGAAATCTGGATTGTTAAAGTGTAACCCAAGGGAAGAGGGTGGTATTCAAAATAAGTTACAAGAGGTACCAAAAGAATATTGGGATTATAGCGATGTGTTTGACCCTGTATTAGCAAAAAGTCTCCCTCCCATGCGGAATGTGCAGTGCAGGGTTGAGATTAAGGAGGGGGCGGTATTACCAAAGCCAAAAATCTATGCTATGTCGGTAAGGGAAAAGGTGGCATTATGGAACAAATTGATGACTATTTGAGTAAAGGGTTTATAGAAAGATCAGAATCTCCCATCGCAGCACCAGTGTTATTTAGAGAGAAGAAGGATGGGAATTTAAGGTTATGTATAGATTATCGGGGCTTGAATGCTATAAGTACTACTAATTGCTATCCACTACCTTTGATTAAGGATTTATTAGGTCAATTGGGTGGGGGTCGGTATTTCACCAAGCTGGATTTAATAGATGTTCCATATGGTTAGGGTGAAAGCTAGTGATAAATGGAAGACGGCGTTCTCGTGCCCTCGGGCTATACCAATGGGCCGTCATGCCATTCGGTTTGGCCGGGCGCCCTGGCATTTTCATGCAATTAATTAATGAGGTGTTACATCCCTTTTGTATAAGGGGGTGTTCGTATATTTGGATGATATTGTGGTTGTAACGCACACCGAGAAGGAGCATGTGGCATTGGTCCGGGAAGTGTTAGAGAGGTTGAGGCAGGCCAAGTTATATGTGAAGTTGAGTAAGTGTGAATTTAGTAGGAAGCAAATTGATTTTTTGGGGTATCGCATCAGTGAAAAGGGGGTCTCTATGGATCCCACTAAGGTTGAGGATGTCCTATCTTGGGAGGCTCCGCAGACCCGGAGACAGTTGCAAGCTTTCCTGGGCTTGGCTAATTTTTACCGGACCTTTATCGTAGATTTTGCTGATATCACACTTCCTCTTACAGATTTGCTTAAAACGAAGGGTAAGGGGGAGACTAAAGCCACGAAGTCCCCTGGAGCCAAGTTATGCTGGACAAAGGAGTGTCAGTGTGCGTTCGAAAAGTTGAAGAGAGCTTTTACTAGTGGGCCGTTGTTGTTGCACCCTGATACGGAGAAGCCTTTTTGTAGTTCAGTGCGATGCATCCGCTTGGGCTTATGGAGGTGCGTTGTTGCAGAAAGATGATCAAGGGAAGTTACGGCCATGTGCGTATTTCTCCAAGAAGTTTGGGGAACAGGAGAAGAGGTGGCCAGTTTGGAAGAAGGAGGCGTTTGCGGTCCGTTGTGCGTTACAAACCTGGCGACAATTTTTGGAAGGGGCGGTCCATCCGTTTGTGGTGTTGACGGATCATCAGAACCTGCAGTATTTAAAGGCGCCGCAAAAATTGTCACCGAAATTGGTTAGATGGGCACAGTATTTTGCTAGGTTCAATTTTGTGTTGAAGCATATTAAGGGTAAAGAGAATGTGGTAGCGGATGCTTTATCTCGATACCCTGCAGTGGGGACCAACCCTCTTCCTGGGTTGGAGGACGTATTTACTGAGAGTCAGTGGGGTTTGGCTGTGCAGACTAGGTCTCAGTCTAGTGTAGTTAAGAAAGAGGAGAAGGATATGGTCGGAGGTTGGGAATCAGAGTTGCAGAAGCATTATGCCGGAGATGTGTGGTTGAGGCAGCATGCAGAAGAGTGTAAGTGGTTGGAAGGAGTTTGTTTTGTGAGATCTAAGATGTATGTTCCTCAGGGTTTGAGAAGGAAGGTGTTGGAGCTGAATCATGCTCATAAGACCGCGGGTCATTGGGGAGTCACTAAGACCCTTTTGGCGGTAAGGAACCGATTTTGGTGGCCCGGTATGAGGTCTGAGATAAGGGATTATGTGCAGAGTTGTGAAGCTTGTGCTAGGGGGAAGGCTCCTACGGCTAAGCCGCAAGGACTGATACAGGTGGTGGCTTCTCCAGTTCGGCCGTGGACTCACTTGAGTACGGATTTTGTAGGAGAACTGCCCTCGAGTAGAGGATTCCGGTTTATCTGGACAGTGCTGGATTTGTTTTCTAAGCAGGCTCATTTTATTCCTTTGAGAGGGTTGCCTTCGGCGGAGCGATTGGCTGAGTTGTATATTCAGCATATATATAGGTTGCATGGATGCCCGGAGCAGGTGATTAGTGACAGAGGAGTGCAGTTCACGGCTCGGTTTTGGGAGAAGTTTTTGGAAGGTTTAGGGGCGGATAGACGGCTCACTACCGCTTATCATCCTTGCTGCAATGGCGGTGTAGAACGTACACAGAAATCGCTGGGTAGCTATTTACGAATTTTTACTAGTCGGGAACAGAATGATTGGGCAGATTTGTTGCCGTATGCGGAAATGGCGTATAATAGGTCAGTCCACTCCTCTACTGGGAGGACTCCGTTTTCTATAGTTTATGGACAGGAGATGGTCCCCCTGCCGCAACAATGTAGGTTTCCTGAGGAAGAAGGAGAGGAGTGGAAGGTGAGAGCTCAGGAGGAATGGAAGGAGGTGACGGAGGCTCTGCGAAAAGCTCAGGGGTCTTATAAAAAGTTTGGTGACCGATGAAGACAAGAGGGAGTGGAATACCAGGGGGGAGATTTGGTTTGGCTTTCTACACAGAATATTAAATTGGGATTGCCCTCTAAGAAGCTGAGCCCAAAATATATAGGCCCATTCCGGGTGGCTCAGAAGGTCAATGAGGTATCCTATAGGCTGATTCTGCCGAAAGGGATGAACAAAATTCACCCTACGTTTCATTGTAGTTTATTGAAACGTTATGTAAGCCCGCTGATGTCCAAAGATTGAATGGTGTTTTGTCCCTGCAGGGGGAGGACGAGGTGGAGGAGGCCACTATGTCAGAGCTGGAGGTTCTGAGCCTTGAGGGAGGCTCAAGAACTCCCAGTCTGCCATGACTGGGAAAAGCCTGGCGTGCAGGACCATGGGGAAATCCCGGGGATGATGCAATCTCCCGGGAGAAGTGCTGAGTCAGGACGGATGTGATGCGACCTCTTCCGGACAGTGGACATTGATTGACATTATGCTGACTCAGCAGGGATATGACGTAATATCCATTGGACAGTAGTTTGCTGAGTAAGGGAGGGTGATGCAACCTTTCCCGGACATTGCGGGTGACGGGTTGGAGGGGGTTGAGTATAAAAGGTGTGTTTGAGGCACAAGCCAATGCTTTGGCTTTACAGGTGTTGTACCTTCAATAAAATCTCGTTGGATCGAACTGCAGTTTGTGCGTGATCTTTACAGAAGATTGGAGCGGCCTCACATCGAGACTCCGCCGCCACTCGATGGGCCCACCTTCACCCGTTTCCAACTGCTGGACACAGCAGCTGTCGATAAGTTACTTGCTGCAGCTAGACCAACTACCTGCTCCCTTGATCCGTGCCCCTCCTGGCTTGTTAGATCTTGCCTGGAGGGGTTACGAGACCCCCTGGGAAATATTATCAACAGCTCTCTTGAGCAAGGAGTGTTCCCAGGGGGTTTGAAAGAGGGAATGGTAAGACCGCTGCTGAAGAAGCCGAACCTAGATCCTTCGGCTCCCTCAAATTACCGACCTGTTTCCAACTTGCCGTTTCTAGGCAAGGTGATTGAGAGGGCAGCAGCGGATCAGCTGCAGCGGTTGTTAGCTGACACAGCTGGACTTGATCCCTTCCAGTCTGGCTTCTGTATTGGGCATGGGACGGAGACCGTGCTTGTCGCCATTACAGACCAACTTCGCCGCCAGCTGGACCATGGCGGATCAGCCCTGCTCGTGTTGTTAGATCTCATGGCAGCGTTTGATACGGTAGATCACGCATTGTTGACCCACCGTTTAGCTGTGACGGGAGTTAGGGGGACTGCCCTTAAATGGGTGGCCTCCTTCCTCCAAGACCTGGGACGTGTGGAGAGGGGGGAGGAGGTCTCTGGGAGACTACCATTAAGTTGTGGGGTCCCCCAGGGAGCCATCCTCTCCCCTTTATTATTCAACATCTATATGCGTCCGCTGGCCCAGCTGGTTCGCGATTTTGGTCTGGAGTGTTATCAGTACGCTGATGACACCCAGCTGGTGCTGAGAATGGACGGCAGGCTGGACACCGTGCCCGATTGTTTCCATCAATGCCTCAAAGCCGTGACTGGATGGCTGCGTTCCAGCCGGCTGAAGGTGAATCCATCGAAGATGGAGATACTGTGGCCCGGTTGCCCTGGGCTGGATGAGTGCCGGTTGCCCTGGGCTGGATGGCGAGCAGCTAAGCCCGTCACTTTCGGTAAAAAGCTTGGGGGTCCAGTTGGACCCATCGCTGTCCATGGAGACCCAGGTCTCCATGGTCAGCAAAACATCATTCTTCCATCTACGACAGGCTAGGCGATTGGCATCCTACTTGTCCAGGGACGACCTGGCCACGGCGATCCAAGCAACGGTCATCTCGAGGCTAGACTACTGTAACGCTCTCTATGTTGTCCTTCCCTTGTCGACAATCTGGAAACTCAAGCTCGTGCGAAATGCCGCCGCTCACTTGCTGGTGGGAGCACCGGTAAGGGAGCACATTACTCCCATTCTACGGCAATTGCACTGGCTACCAATTGAGTACCGAATTGTCTTCAACGTGCTGGTTTTGACCTTTAAGACTATGCACGGTCTAGGGCCTGTGTACCTGAGGTCGCCTTACCCCGTATGTTCCCCCGAGATCACTACGCTCAGAGGAGCAAAACCTGCTAACCATACCATCAGTCCGCTCTTGTCACTTGTCCATAACAAGACAACGAGCTTTTTCAGCAGCAGCCCCTGTACTGTGGAACACACTCCCATGTGATGTCCGTGTGATCCCAGATCTTATTCCCTTCCGTAGGGCATGCAAGACCACTCTCTTTAGACTCGCCTTCAATTGAAACCCGGAAGTTTAATCCGCCTGCCTGACCACTGTTTTATTCGAATTTTATGTAATTTTAATGTTTTATGCACATTGTTGTTTTATGTATGCTGTGTGAACCGCCCCGAGCCTGCAGGGAGGAGCGGAATACAAAATCGAACAAGTAAATAAATAAATATCGGCCACACAAACCGTTTCGCATTATAGTGTTTTTCAGGAATATCTGCGTCCAGATGGAGTTTTCAACCTATCATAACCCTGCTTCCAACGAATCTTTCCCTCTGGAGAACCTTAATTCCCGATCCTCCTCAACTGTACCTTATTGGATTTATAATATATTGGGTGCGGAGTGTCAATTCTGGCTTTGTTCCTATTGGTGTTCCATAGTAAAGTTTGCAGTGATTCCCAAGACGCTTCTTGTGTCGTCATTTGCAAGCGGCTATAGTGAACTGACAAAAAGCCAATGGGATTTTGGCCTGCATAAATAGGAACATAGTGTCTAGATCCAGGGAAGTCATGGTATCCCTCTACTCTGCCTTGGTCAGACCACACCTGGAATACTGTGTCCAATTCTAGGCACCACAATTGAAGGTAGATATTGACAAACTGGAAAGTGTCCAGAGGAGGGTAACTAAAATGATTAAGGGTCTGGAGAACAAGTCCTATGAGGTGTGGCTTCAAGAGCTGAGCATGTTTAGCCTGCAGAAGAGAAGGCTGAGAGGAGACATGATGAGGGCCATGTATAAATATGTGATGGGAAATCACATAAATATGTGAGGGGAAATAGCATAAACCTCATTGAGTCACCTGAGAGCTGAGAAGAGCAGTATATACAGTAAATAAATAAGTCATAGAGAGAGGGAGCAGGTTTGTTTTCTCCTTCCCTGGAGACTAGGAAGTGGAACAATGGCTTCAGGAAAGAAGATTCCACCTGAACATGAGGAAGAACTTCCTGACTATGAGAGCTGTTCAACACTGGAACTCTCTGCACCAGAGTGTGGTGGAGGCTCCTTCTTTGGAGGCTTTTAAACAGAGGCTGGATGGCCATCCATTGGGAGTACTTAGAATGTGATTTTCCTGCTTCTTGGCAGAATCGGGCTGGATTGGATGGCCCCCAAGGTCTCTTCCAACTCTATGATTCTATGATTTTATGATTTTCTCCTTAGAATAACTACAGTTATTCCCCAATTTTGAAGTTTCTACAGCAAGAGATAGGAAAGAATATGTTACCCCCATGGAAAATCTGTATACCCATTTGTTGGCTCACTTCATGCTCAGTAGTTACACATCTAGCTTCCTGATGAGACTACCTTATTCAGTTATTTAAAACAATGTGCATTTGATTGATTTCACACCCATCTGGAAACAAGTGGCAACCGGAAGCCTTCACAATGCTTCCCCCATTGAATTGGGGGAATACTTCCAGCTTGCATTTTTATAATTTCAGAAAATGTATTTTTATTCTACATTGTGTGTGTGTGTGTGTTCATATTCATAAGCCCCAAAAGAAGGTAATGAAATTCCCATGTATCTGGTAGCAGAACTGTATGAATAATGCAATATGATATTCATTTCTCCCTTTCTCCTCTCACTTCCTCTGGTGTTTCTCCACAAAACCAACTGCTACATAGTATGTATAGCTGTCAGTTCCCTCGATCTAAAGACTGAGTAGGATCATTTAGTCGGATGTTTCCCATTAATAACTGAATGACTCAATAGCAGATAAAATGCTTAGCACAACATACCTGGAAAATAATAGGCTACTACTGAGATCATAACAGTTTGATTGTTCAATTCCCCTGTATTTCAAGATGGTTTGTAAGAGTATATTTCAAGCACAGTCTGCTTAACCTGCCTGAAATTCTACTGCTCACAAGCACAGGCTTTGTTACATTTGCATGCAAGTTCTTTATAACTGCTACAGCAGTTAAGACAAGTTCCAGAAAACACTGATAACATCTCATCAGTAGATTCTTATCCCTAAAAAAACCCCTCACCAAAAGCACAGAGATAGACATGGTACAAAACACATGAAATCATATCTGAAACTAGTCAAAGCCTCCAACCTCAGGGGGCTCCCATCAACCTAAACACTATTATGCCACATCAGATGTTGTTGATTTAATCTTATTTTCAGATACTAAGCCAGATTAGCACTTTGATGGTAGACTACCAACATCGAGTGCTGTTATGAAAAGGATTTAAGTCCATAATGGAGCATGTGTTTTGCACCCAGAAGGTCTCAATTGCATTCCCACAGCATCTCCTGGTAAAACTAGGAAAGACTTCCATCTTTATCGAATCCTGGACAGCCATTGCCAATCTGGACTGAAACTATTAGCCTCAAATTTAGCCTTTAGATGAAGCAACAGTCTGACCCTATAGTGTCATATGTTCTGGTATTCCTAAGTTCCTGCATGCTCTTTCTTTGCACTCCTCTATCCAAGCAGACACAATTAATACACTTTATTTATATTCCAATCTTCGCCCCTAGGGGACTCAGAGCGGATTACAGTATTTACATACATAGGCAAACATTCAATGCCTTTACAGTCATATACAATGAGACACATAACCACAAACAAAGGCAGGGGCTTCTCCTTTCCTTTCCAGCTTCCAGCTCATCTCTGGCTCTGGGAAGGTGCTTTCTCCATTTTCAAGCCAAGGAGCCTGCGTTGTCACCTCCTGGTTGCGTGGCCAGCAAGATTGCTTGGAGCATCTCTTTGCCTTTTCCCACCGAAGCAATATCTATTTATCTACCCACATTTGCATGTTTTCGAATTACTAGGTTGGCAAGAGCTGGAGATTGATAGACAGGAGTTCACCCTTATCTCACAGATTCAAACTGCAATCTTCAGGTCAGTAGTTCAACCAACTTTCAGGTCAGCAGTTCAGTAGCACAAGGGTTTAAACAATTGCGCCACTGTGTCAATAGGTTACATTGTCTTCTCTCTTTATCGTGCCATGGCCCTGGTGCTTTTTTGATTTCATAAAGCTTAAGGACCTCATTGCATTCATTTCTGACTCCATCATTGGAAACTTTTAAACAAAGGCTGGATGGCCATCTGTCAGTGATACTTTGATTGTGCTATTCCTCATGGCAGGAGGTTAGACTAGATAGCCCATGTTGTCTCTTCCAACTCTATTATTCTGATTCTATGATTCCATCCTAGGATGCTTCCAGGATGGAGTCCACCAGAGCCAATCACATGACTCAGAGCTACTTCCAGTGGGGCTCTGTCCTAGCTCCTGGCTATAATATAATTCTGTTTTTTGCCATACTGTTATTTGTTTTTAAACTTTTATGTTGCACCTTTTAAAGTTATTTGGTGTGGAGTGGAGAAAGGCGGGGTATAAATAAGGATAATGAAATAATAATCCTAGGCCAGAGCACAGAGAACACAGGAGGCTCCCCATGTTCTCATTACTTAGAATGGGGCCAGCATAGGAGGAAGCCAGGTAGCAATGTATTCCCTTGTGTGATGTGCAAAGGAGCAAGGAGGACAATGCCCCACAGATTTGCCATGGTGCCTGAAAATTTCCCCCACTGTTGCCTGTGTTATGGACCTAAGTCACTTTCTCTTCTGATGTACAATACAGTCAGAACTGCCAATGATAATTTTTTTACCATCTTGGCTGCTGCTCTGTGGTCCAGGAATGTTGCATGTAGTTTTTCCTGCTAGTGGACATCATGCCTAAAGAGACCTAAAGAGACCATTGAATGTTTGCCTATGAGACACATAACCACAAACAAAGGCAGGGGCTTAATTATGTATTTATTTATTTATTTATTTACAGTATTTATATTCCACCTTTCTCACTCAGGGTGGATCACAGTACACATATACATGGCAAACATTCAATGCCGTTTTTTTTTTACATTCACAGAGGCCATTTCAGCAGTTTTTCCACTTCAGATCCTCCTAGAGGTTGCTCGATTCGGCCACAGGGGGAGCTGTTGCTTCATCTACTTTCTACTATGACGCTGAGCCTTTTTGATTGTAGTATTTCCTCCTTGCTCCTCCGGCATTTTAATGGTGTCATACATTAGCCTCCCCACTTTAAGCGGTCCCTAATTTTCTACTCACAGCTCACAGCTGTTTTCGAACTGCTTAGATTGACAGTGAGCTGGGCAATTTCTTTTTAACAGCTTTTTTTAAACAGCTATTAACAGTCGGGTGCTCAACCCCGACTCAGGCTTTGAACCTGCCACTTTTTGGTTAGCAGTGATTTATTGTAGCTGATTAACCAGTTGTGCTACCAGCTCGGCAAATGTGGAAATTCCTAAGAAACTTCAAGCTCGTCTGAAATATGTTCATCCACACCAGCAGAAACAAGATGTTTTGCTGTTGCATGACAATGCCTGGCCACATATCAGTTGACAAACCCAATGTGAGATTGAAAACTTAGGTGGGAACAGTTGCCACACTCACTATATAGCCCCGATATGGCACCATCTGATGACTTCCTATCTGGCAAATTGAACTTCTACGTGGAAAAAGATTTCTTGTGGCAACTGCTAAACAGTGGCTAGCAACCTCATTGTATTAGCACCCCACTTTTCCTGGCATCCAAGAGTAAAGAAGGTGCAGCAGGGCAAATCTCCCTCCCATGCATAGCTCCCTCCCAGAGATGCTTTCCCCTTCACATTGGGAAAGCACTCTCTATTGGAGCCAACACAACACAGAAATCCTCCCCTCTTGAGAATGAAGTGTCCGGTGAGAACTTCCACTCCAGTTGGAGGAGAGGCTTTCACAGGAAGCTCCTCTACATTGGAATAACACACTGAGAAATAAGTCTCTCTGAATAATCAGACACTACATCAATAAAGTAGCAATATATCAATATAATGCATATAATATATCAAAACATTTAAAAGAGCAATCCAATTCCATACATGGGAAAATACATCAATCAATTGAGAATTATCATATACAGTACACTCCAAGTGGAAAACATCAATGCAAAATACAGCAGTCATGCATACTAGGCATGAGAAAAAAGTTATGAAAATTAAATGATTCGGAAGGGATTAGTAAGAAATGCTACTTTTGAGTATTTCCGCATCTGGAACGCCAACCAGGAAGTGGACTTTCTTTATAGAACTTCGGGGGCCAGGATTTTCTTAAGTATCGTAATAAGGTCGTAAGGGGGGGCACCCTCCTTCTCTCTCACCACCCTCCGCCTCCCTTGCCAATAAGTATTGGCAAGGCAAGCCCTAAACTCGCTCCTTCTTTCGGCTGGAAGCCTGGAAAAATGTAAACAGAGAGGTTTTTACTCTGCAAAGTAAACAAAGGTTTCTGCAAAGGAGGGCACTTTGGATGAAGTGCCCTCCTTTGTGGATTTACTCTTGAGTAAACCTCTCTGTTTACATTTTTCCAAGCTTCCCTGCCCCTCCTGCCTGCCAGGATCTAAAGCATCAAAGAGTATTGGGGTAGTTGCATACAACACGTGAGAAACCAACCTAATGTATAATAGAATGAATGCTAACTTATAGAGTAAGTGCCTAATATTATAAGTAATCCAACTGGTCATATACCTACATTCCATGCACGTGCAATAATACAGCAGTAATAGCAATGGGTATAAGAAGAGGTAGGGGTTAACAACATAAAATTCAAACCGAAGTATTCTGACTCTGGTCCCTCCTCAAGCGGTGCAAACTGCAAACGGCTCTTCTCTATGAGCCTGGGGGCAGCCTCTCCCGGGAAAAGCCCGGGCACAGCGTTTGCTGCCTGGGTGCACATACATATTCTTTGGGGGAGGATTTGCTGCAGAATCCTGGGCTCATAGAGAAGAGCCCGTTTGCACCGCTTGAGGAGGGACCAGAGTCAGAATACTTCGGTTTGAATTTTATGTTGTTAACCCCTACCTCTTCTTATACCCATTGTTATTACTGCTGTATTATTGCATGTGCATGGAATGTAGGTATATGACCAGTTGGATTACTTATAATATTTAGGCACTTACTCTATAAGTTAGCATTCATTCTATTATACATTAGGTTGGTTTCTCACAGGATCTAAAGCATGCCAAGCCTTGATGCGCTTTAGATCCTGGCAGGGGAGGAGGAGTGGACGGGCCCTCCCTGCCCCTTCTGCCTGCCAGGATCTAAAGCCTTGAAGAGGCTTCATGACGGACCAACTTCAGCCCTCCAGGTGTTTTGGACTTCAACTCCCACCATTCCTCACAGCCTCAGGCCTCTTCCTTTTCCTCTCAGCCTGGGCAAACTTGGGCCCTCGCTCCCTCAGGATCGGGGTGAGAGAGAGGCAGCGAGGAGCGAGGGGGGGGCCTCCTCCTCCTTTTTTTGCTGCTTCCAAGAATAGAATACCCCCTCCCTCCCTCCTTCCCTCCCTCTTTCCTATTTGGAGAGTCCCATCTAAAATTCAGTGTGATTTATTCAAGTTTTGGCCTACAACTCCCAGAAATCCCAGCCAATTTACCAGCTGTTAGGATTTCTGGGAGTTTTAGGCCAAAACCATCTGGAATGCGCATGCGCTGGCATACGAACTACTAACAAATTTCGTTAGTAATTACGTTACATTTTAGAAATTTTTGGAATTTTTTTTGTAAGTCTTTCTATTACTAAATCAAAAAAAATCTCCCCCCCATTAGATTTTTGATTCCCTATTTTTGGGTTCTAAACCATGCCTAATGCATACAATATAAAGCCCTCATCAATGCAAAATACATCAGTAAATACATACAAGAGAAAGCCCCAGCAGAATGAATATAGAGTATAAACAGGGTAAATCCCAAAGTTAATACAGGCTCAAAATACATATAAGGTTAAACCCATCAAGGTAAACATAAGTACAAATAAATACCCAGAAACCCAGGTGAATAATGACCACCGGAGGAGGCCAGGAGGCGTGTGCGCTAGCCGCGTCAGGCTAAGCGCGCCAGATGGAGAAGCCAGGAGGTGTGTCCGTTTGACATCAGCATAATGGGACGTCGCTAGTGAGTGACGTAATGTAGTTGCCGCCTAGAGATCACGTCAGCGGGAAAGAGCGTCGCTCGTCAATGACGTGGCGTGAATAGCGCTCAGATTTAAAGTATAACTTTTAAAGGAAAAAGGTTCCAAAATAATAGTTCAAATGATCAAGGGCAAGCATGCCACAGGAGCAATTAATGCCAACAAGGGTAGGACCTCCGTGGTCGCAACGAAGCCGCTGAAGCCGATGGAAACCCACTCGGAGGAAGGGGGGCCAATGGGGGAAGAAAGCAAGCCGCAAAAACGCCAAGGCGCCATAGCACCGTCCTGCAGGTATAAATGCACAGCTGTATAGCCTGTATTGTGGCGAAATATAAAATATAATTGAAAATCAGTGGCAGGCTTGTCTAAACTGCCCAAGCCCCAAAAGAATCGGTGGGTAGAAATGGAAAGTGGCTGAGGTGAGATGAAGCAAACGCCTACGGGAATACCGCCACGCTGCACCCGTTTCAGACCTCAAGGGTCCTTCTTCAGGGCGACGGTCAACACAGACATGTCTGTGGCTTCAAATAAATCTCAATAATCTGAAATAAAGTATAATAAAACCTAGCTCAGAATATACACAGTCACAGGGAGAAGGGTGGTAACAAAGGTAGGGGAGGTAACATACCTATATGGAGAAATCAAGTGACATCAGTAGTGGGTATGACTGCCATACGGTAGAGAGGAATGAGAGGGTGGGGTATAAATAACCCTCAGAGCTCCTCTACATTTATTTATTTATTTCGGGATTTTACCCCGCTCTTCTCAACCCCCAAGGGGGGACTCAGAGTGGCTTACAGTACGGCACAATTCGATGCCCACATAATAACAATATAAACCCCAAAACACTTCAACAATTAAAATACATTAAAAATACAATTAAAATACAACTACATTAGCACCATACACATTCACTCTGGATTAAAACAATGTTCAGTCCATAAAAACATTGGCCATAATCACCCACTTTCATTAAAAACCAATCTAAAATGCTGCCTTGTGCTGGTGTACAAATGCCTGGTCCCACAGTCAGGATTTTACTTTTTTCCTGAAGGCCAGGAGGGATGTGGTGGATCGTACATCAATAGGAAGCACATTCCACAGGCGGGAGCGAGAGCAGGGCCTCGAGAGCAGGGCCTCCCCGGATGATCTTAGATTACGAGGTGGGACATAGCGGCTGATGCGTTCGGACAAGTAAGCTGGGCCAGAACCGTATAGAGCTTTAAAAGTCAAAACCAGCACTTTGAATTGAGCCCGGAATTGGACAGGCACATTGTCTGATGGACAGCATGCCCATCTGATTTCCAGCTGGAACGGAAGCGTTGTAGGAGGTAAGTATAATGAAGTGGTTAGGCTAGTCGATCAACAATTTTACCGTGGAGGTAGTGCCAAGGTGGTGTAAGACTGCTGAAAGGGATAGGGATTATATGAAAAAGTGAAATTTTGTTTCTAAAGCATGTATCAATGTATGGTATAAATAGCAAAGATGTAGAATAAAATGGGGGGGGTATTAAAATGGTTTTTGGGGTGACCTCCATATCTAGTTTCCCCTTTGTGTTCTATCCAGTATATCACACCAGAATACATTCCATCTGTTCATCATAGTAATTGATGGCTCCCTAAACTGCTTTTGGAGAAAAATGTCAGCCCCCTGGATAGCTTTATTTACATTCATACTAAAACCCAAAGAACATTCACTGTCCCACTGTCATTGTTGTTCTTGGCCCTATACTTCCCTTGCAAATAAAAGCCATCCTGGTTACTAGACTTCCATGCGACTCACTTCTTAAAAGATGGCAATTAATTATCACAGCCCTCCAAAGAGAAATAAAATTTAGACTCATTTTTTTCCAGCCCACAATTTGATTGTGTCTTTGTTCTTTGGCGTTTGGTGATCTAATGTTCTGTAACAAACGTCTCCCCAATGCTTGGATTTCAAAGGCTGCTTTAACAATTTTACAACTGCGCTGACGACAGGAGCAGCAGAGAGCTAAGTGAGCCTGCTAAATAGCATCCTTCTTTGGAGATTCATCCCTAATTGGAGACCTCAAGTTAATGAATTAAACAGAGTTTGAATTTCATTTTATTTTTTTCTTTAAAGGAGAAGAGAGCTTTGACAAGCCTGTCATCTGGCAGGAATATCCTGTGCTCACCTAATGAAATGTTGCTTCTTTTATTGTTGTGTGCCTTCAAATCATTTCAGACTTACGGCGACTCTAAAGTGAACTTATCAGGTTTTTTTATTGGCAAGGTTAGTTCAGATGGGGCTTTGCCTTTCACTGCAGCTGAGAGAGTACGATTTACTCAAGGTCAGCCAGTGGATTTCTTTGGTTGAATTCAAATCCTGTTTTCCAGAGTTCTAGTTCACCACCCAAACCACTACATTGTGGTTTTCTAAAGGGATTGGAATCAACAGCTCCTAGTTTACGATGCAAATAATGTCTCCCTCTAGCCTGAAGTGGGAGTTGTTGCTGCTGCTTCTAGTGACATTTTACTGAGTGACCATGAGTTTCTCTAAACTGCAAGAGATGAGTAAGATCTTCCACTTCTAATTAACAAGTCAAAATACAGGCTCCATGTTACAATTACAGTTACGGCCTGGATTTGGCAGCGACCTGTTTCTGTTCTAAAAACTGGCTGAGTTTTTACCTTATTTATTTTATTTATTTATTTATTATTGAGGCTTCTATGCCGCCGACTCCCGGGGGCTCGCGGCGGCTCACAGAGCCAAAGGCATGACAACAAAGGGTTAAAACAAAGGGTTAAAACATAAAACAGTTAAAACAATAGCACCTTGAGAACGAGTGGCTCACCAAATTACCAGGGTCACCTTCAAAGTCTGGCAGAGGCCCAAGGGGAAAAAGAAAAGCATACACAGACTCTATTTTATAGAAGGTATAAACAGTTCATCATGGCCATTCTATGGGGTTGCGGGATATGCATCCGGTCTCAATCTTAACATTCAGCATCCAAAATCCTCTAAGCAGCATTTGGAACTCCCCAAGGTTTGGTCACTGGTTCCGATATATTAAGTGCTCTTTTACAACAGTGATTTTTCAAAGGCTTTGTAGAAAGATGCGAGAACAAGAGTTTGAGATGAAGCCTCAAACATGAGGACATAGCATAACATAGTAATAATAATAATAATAATAACTTTATTTCTTGTGAGTCGCCCTCCACCGTTGGTGCTCCGGGCGACTTACATCATTTAAAAAACACAGGTACATCAATTAAAAACACAGGTACAGAGAACCATAAAGGGCCCAGCCTCCAGGTTATCTAGTCAATCCCCAAACGCCTGGCAGAAGAGCCAAGTTTTCAAGTCGGACAGGAATCTGGCTGGGGCCAATGTGGCCCTGAGAGCAGGCGGAAGTGTATTCCAGATCACAGGGGCCACCACAGAGAAGGCTCTCCGTCGGGTCTTTGTCAGCCGGGCCTCTCTCACCCCTGGGATAGCTATACGGTCACCATTTATTGCACGCGCTGGTCTTTCACTGCGTTGGTCTGTCAGCCGATCGCCCAGATAGGCTGGTCCGGTTCTTTGCCGTGCAAAGAACCGGACCAGCACTATTCTTCCTTGCACCCTTTCTACAAAGCCTATTTACACTCAGTTCTTCTGGGCTTGCAAGATAATGTCTAAAAACCATAGGCCAAGAGCTTACATTCTCAATTTGTGGCATAAATCAATGTCCATGGAGTTATGTGCAAGCTAAACAATTTGCATGTTATCCCAATAAAAATGGGAAATGTATAGTGGCAATGAAATTCCAAAATGGGAAATGTATAGTGGCAATGAAATGGCAATGAAACCACACTTCAGTTCTCTCTGCAATCCCAGTGAATCCAATGTTAACCTGGAGGCACTAACAAGATACAACAACACATGTAAGGAAAATCCATGTGAACAATCACAGTCTGAATACAATGACTACTCTGCCAAAAAAAAGTTTAATAAATATGCTAAATAACTTACAGAAAACTTATAGGATTCCATCCAGTGCAAGTTGAGTATCCCTTATCCAAAATGCTTGGGAACTGAAATGTTTCATATATTGGGTTTTGGAATACTTATATTTACATATACAAACATAAAGAGGCGGAACCCAAATCTAAATATAGAATTCATTTATGCTTCATACACATCTTATCTATATAAAAAAATGTAATCTTCGTTTGTGAGATTAACATAACTAAAAAACCACTGTACAAATTGATATGAAATTTGGACACTACACCCCTAACAGACCAACTAGTGACCATCACTCATAAACCCCTCCCATCACATTGTTGGCTCACGTTCACCTTCCTGTCCACAAGGACTCCAAGACCTTTTACACACTTACTGCTCTCGAGCCATGTGTCCCCCATTCTGTATCTTTGCATTTCTTTTTTTTTGCTTAAGTAGAATATCTTGCATTTGTCACTGTTGAACTTCATTTTGTTAGTTTTGGCCCATCTCTCTAATCTGTTAAGATCATTTTGAATTTTGCTCCTGTATTCACAATATTCCAGGTGTGGCCTGACCAAGACAAAACAGAGGGGGGGAATCAGGCTTGAGCTGACCGGCGCCACCATCTTCCACCTTGGCTCCCTGCTCCCAGGTGCCCAGGGAAGCGGTCGTCGACTACACACCCACAGACTCGCAGGCGGGCGGCCAGGGACTCCCAACGGCATCCCCTTTTTACGAGGTTTGTCGGAAGCTGAGCCCCCCACTGGCCCCCGGCTCTCAGGCCCTCCCTCCGCCGGGGCCCCTATTGCAGTGATCTCTGGCATGGGGTATTGTCGCACTAGGCGCAGGCCGAGAGCGCGAGGCACCCTGAGTCGTGTCAAGACCCGGGATGCCTCCGACCTGCGACCTATCCCGAAGTACACTGTTGACAGGCCTCCAGTTTCCTCCCCTTCGTCCCTGGTGTTAGTAAATGCGCGCTCAGTCAGGAACAAAACAGCAATGATCCAAGACCTCATTGAAGACCATCAGGCCGACATCTGTTGCATCACGGAGACCTGGCTGCAAGACAGCGACATCACCTGTCTCCAAGAGCTAACACCTCCTGGCTACGTGCTTACTCACCAGAATAGGAATGGGAGGCGGGGGGGGGGTGGCGATCCTCACCCGCGACCTATTACACCTCAGAGCGGTCCCTGCCTTGGAGTCAGATGGGATTGAAAGTGTCGGCCTGATGTGGGGAGCCCCGGAGAGCACAGCTTTCTTGCTGGTGTACCGTGCACCTAGCGCACCAGCGAGGAGCCTGTCCCTGCTGCTTGAGACTGTGGCAGAGTGGGCATTGAGGTTCCCTAGACTTGTGGTGCTGGGGGACTTCAACGTCCATGCCGACACAGCCTCCTCACCATCTGCAGCAGGGGACCTTGTGTCGACCATGGCGGCACTGGGCCTCTCACTCTGTAAGTCAGGCCCCACACATCGAGCTGGTCACACTCTCGATCTGATCTTCTATGCAGGTGTCCAAGTGTCCGTCACCTCTGTTACAGAGGTGCCATGGTCGGACCACTGTGCTCTGGGAGTCCGGGTTGAGCAACTGCGCCCCCGGCAAAGGTGCCGAGCCAATTTGGGTTCACCCGAAGGGACCTATGTCACCCTCTAGGTTCCTGAACGCCTTGAGGGATCTGGAGCCTGCCAGCGACTCGCTCGGTGAGCTGGTGTCCACCTGGAACCATTCGCTGTCCTCTGCTCTCGACGAGATCGCCCCTAAACGCCCTCTCAAATCCCGCAAATCCTGTTCCCCCTGGTATACGGAGGCCCTTAGATCCATGAAGCGGGAGAAGAGACGGCTAGAGCGCATGTGGAAGAAGCTCCGTGACGGGCCATCGACATCAGGTTATAAGCTCTTTATGGAGGCTTATGTGCATGCTGTCAAGGAGGCGAAAAAAGTCCACTATGCTTCCTTGATAGCGTCTGCAGATTCATGCCCGGCCCAACTGTTCAGGATAATTCGGCAATTGACGATGGTCCCTACCATCCCAAACAATGACAATCTGGCCCTTTCTGCCGAGGCTTTCCAGAATCATTTTGCAGACAAGATTGCGTTGCTCCGCCGGGACCTCCCTACCACAATTGATACAGTCCAGGAGCTGGAGACTCCGTGGCCCTCCGCCGGGTCCACCTTCGACCGGTTCCGACCACTGGAACCGGTGGAACCACTGTCGCAGCCCTTAGACCGACCACCTGCTCCCTCGACCCGTGCCCCTCCACGCTGATTCGAGCTTGCATGGAGGGGTTACGAGGCCCTCTGTTGAATATAGTCAACTGCTCCCTTGAACAAGGAGTTTTTCCAGAGGAGCTTAAAGAGGCGGTGGTCAGTCCATTGCTGAAGAAGCCCGGGCTAGACTCCGCGGCTCCCTCCAATTACTGCCCAGTGTCCAACCTTTCATACCTGGGCAAGATGATTGAGAGGGCAGCAATGGACCAGCTGCAGGCATTCTTGGATGATGCAACCTGGCTAGACCCCTTCCAGTCCGGCTTCCGTTCAGGCCATGGAAACTGTCCTGGTCTCCATCACAGATCTACTCCGCTGCCACTTGGATCGAGGCGGATCGGCGCTGCTCGTGTTATTGGACCTCACGGCAGCATTTGATACTGTCGATTACCAACTTTTGACACACCGCCTGGCGGTAGCGGGGGTGAGGGGGACAGCCCTCAACTGGCTGTCCTCCTTCCTCCAAAACCACCTGCAGCGAGTGAAGTGGGGAGGGGTGGTCTCCGGGGGTTCCCCTCTACTCTGTGGGGTCCCTCAGGGGGCCATTCTCTCCCCGCTGTTATTTAACATCTATATGCGACCACTCGCCCAATTGTTGTGGAGTTTTGGGCTGGAGTGTCACTAGTACGCTGATGACACCCAGCTCATTCTGAGGATGGACCCCGGGGTGGCCTCCGTACCCGATAATTTCCATCTCTGCCTTGAGGCCGTTACTGGATGGCTGCGAGCCAGTAAATTGAAGGTGAACCCAGCGAAGACGGAGATCTTGTGGCTGGGCCGCCCGGAGGGGCTAGAGACCTACTGCCGACGTTTGATGGCGCGGCCCTTTGCCCACAACCATCTGTGAAAAGCTTGGGGGACACCCAACTGTCCATGGAGGAGCAGATTGGCTGCGCCTGCAGGACAGCTTTCTTCCATCTGCGTCTGGCAAAACGTCTGGCTCCTTACCTCTCCCGCTGCGACCTGGCCACGGTGATCCAAGCCATGGTCATCTCGAGGCTCGATTACTATAATGCGCTTTATATTGGCCTTCCCCTGTCGGTGATCCAGAAACTTAAGCTGGTGCAGAACGCTGCAGCCCACCTGCTCTCAGGAGCTCTAAGATCTGACCACGTGACGCCACTCTTGCGCGAGCTGCACTGGCTTCCAATTGAATTCCGGGTCATCTTCAAGGTGTTAGTTCTAACTTTTAAGGCCTTGTATGGTTTGGGGCCAGTGTACCTGAGGGAGCGACTTACCCCTTATGTGCCTGGGAGATCACTGCGCTCTGAGGGGCTCAACTTACTAGAGGTGCCCAGCATCGGAGTCTGCAGACTGGCCACCACGCGGCAGAGGGCATTCTCTGCAGCCGCTCCAATTCTGTGGAACGGCCTCCCCGAGGAGATCCGGGCCATTCGGGCCCTCCTGCCATTCCGCAGAGCGCTAAAAACATGGCTTTTTAGATGGCATTTGGCCCTTAGCCAATTAGCTGCTATGTTGTGTTTATGGTCCTACTTGGCATGCCAATATTGTTAAATTTGGCCTGCCGCATGTTTTTACAGGGGGGGTTCATTGTTTAATGTGTTTTAATATATTTTAATTGTATTTTTAATGAATTTTATGTGCATGCGTCTCTTCTGTAAACCGCTCTGGGCACCAGAGAGAGCGGTATAGCAAGTCGAATTTAATAAATAAATAAATAAATAAATAAATAAATAAATAGCTTGACTTCCCTGGATCTAGACACTATACTCCTATTGATGACCTTAAAATGTTCTCTTTTGCCACTAATTAAACAAATCTTAATGAAACAATTACAAAGCTTTGGAGATTTGGGTTACTAATCAGAAGAGGACCCCTCTGAGTCTTTACGAAAATATGTGGGGTCTGTCCAAATCTCCAAAATAAATTAGTAACTGGATTTCAGTAATTTCATGCGCCTATACGCTACCATAGTTTATATGATGGTAGAATGTAAAGCATATCCACAGCCAAAGATCTAAATTCACAAAATAGATACCTAGTCTGCTACTTAGTTCAGTGAGGTGTTTTGCTTCATTTTTTTCAAGTGGGATGGATATTTCCTCTCCAATTTGCTCTTTGTAAATGCAATACTGACTTGGAAGAAATCATTTCACAACCGTCTTAGCTTGATATGGGAGAATGTGGTTCTTTGTCTTCTTCAGTCACTTCAGTCAGGAACTATGCCTGAAAGATAATTCTAAGCCAACTCTTTAGACATGGTTGTAGGCTGTAAGCTAAGTGACAATTGAAATATGATAATGGAATACATCTTGGACATAGATGGTGAAGCTATGGATTTCGTAAGATTTTTTTAATGAAGGGAACACTCAGAGTTGTTTTAGCTAATTCCTTATTGAATATAATCTACCACGCATGGTATTCATTGGTGGTTTCTCATCTAACTGGTAACCAAGGCTGACTCTGCTTAGCTTCCAAGATCAGACAGGATCTGATGCCTTTAGGAGATTTAGCTCCTCTCAAATACATCAACAGCTGCTTGGTAAATCTTAAAATCATAGAATCTGAAAGTTGGAAGCTACCACAAGAATAATATAAGTACAACCCCCTGCGATGCACGAATACACAACCAAAGCATTCCTGAAAGTAAGATATCCCATGGAAGCAATGCATTCTTGTTGGGAAGTTTTTGGATGGGCAGGTTGCATTGAACAAAAATGGTTTAAAATATGTCCAACAAGCATCTCCATCAAGAAAGTGACATCCACATAACATTTCTCACATCCAGTTTTGGACTGAGTCTTTTTTTGTTTCCTCATTGAGTGGCCTAGCAAAATTAGAATGAAACAATAAGATTTTGTCAGTTTTGGAAAATCATCCTAAAGAATCAAATAAGGATGTATGAGAATTATGTGAAAGCATCAGGAGTAAGTGACTGAGCTTGAAGTTGGAGATTGAACTTGCTTTGTAATTTGAAGGTGGCGATCTTTGCGCAAAGTTGACTAGGAAAATGACATACTTGTAAGAGTTACGTGTAATGAGGTAAGCATGCCTCCTAATTTAGTCCAGAAAATAAATTGTGTCCTAGAAATGAAAACTTAAAGAGAGATAGAGAGATATATACTGTCTAAGACTCATGTTCCAACACTGAACAACATGAAAAGGAATGGAAATGAGTCACAGATATCAGACTTTTCACCTGACTAGCCTCATTGGCCATCTGCTATTGCTTAAAAGCCACCTGCAAGTATGGAATAAGATACCCACATTACCAGCTGTTGCATTTCTCTAATTCTTCAAGTAGAAGGGGGCCTCATGCATTACAGTTCATGTCCCTGGAAAGAAAAATGATTTAGTCAATCATGGATAGTCAATTCAATTGGCAATCTATGGCCTATGTGCAGCCTGCAAAGTGATTTTATATTATTTCTGGTAGCCCTACCAAATTTTTCAAGTGGTGGTAAAATGTTGCCTTGATTTTCATCTATATAAGAGACAAAAAAAACACTTTCCCTCAGGAATCCTGAGAAAAGGGAAGATTGTATGTGTACGTGCCTTCGAGTTGCCGATCAACGTATAGTGACCTCTTGAATTTTATAGATTTGTTAGACAAGGAACACTTAGAGATGGTTTTTGCTCGTTATTTCCTTTTAAAATATAGCCTTCTTGATGTTGTTATAATTATTTTGTTCCTTTGGGTCATTTCTAATTTATGGCAAACCTAAAGTGAAACTATGATTGGGTCTTCTTGGCAAGATTCATTGGGTTGTGGCAGGTTGCTTTTGCTTTCAGTTTGCAGGTACTCCTAGATTCAGCATTGAACCTGATCCAGGTTTCTCCAGTGGTCAGGAGTGCCATTGCAAATTTAAAACTAGTGTACAAAGGGAACCCATTCCTTGAGACACTGGATGTAGCCAAGGTCGTACATGTCTTAGTTATATCCCATTTTGATTACTGTAACAAGATCTACAGATGGTCAAAAGAGCTGTGACCTGATCACTACAGGGAATGGATGACCCTCCTGGTGCAGAGGTGCTGTGGGGTGTTTTAGCTATGTGAATAGTTTTTAAATTGATTTTAGCTATTATTTTAAATAGTTTTAATATTTAATTATATTAAATTGAATAGTATATTGCATTGCTTTTACTGTTAGCCACTTTGTGTCTCTTTTTTAGAGAGATAAAGAGGGATAATCATCATCATCTTCATCATTTTACTGACACAAAAACACGGTATGACAGCAAATGAGATATATAATGGATTCTGTATCATAAAGTCATTATTATTATTGTCACAAATACTTGTGCCACAAATATCATCTACCTGCAACAAAAAATCTGGTGGGTTCACAAGCCTGAAAAGGTTACGGAAAATGGCTTTGGAACGCCCTCCCTAGGGACATCAGATCAGCCCCCTTCCTCCTAACATTTTGAAAGAAAGTTAAGACCTGGCTGTTTGAAAAGGCATTTGCATATGAAATATAATTGTTTAATTGCACCTACGGAATGATGACAATGTGATGGAAAGAGATGTTAACGAGACGCTGTGAATTGTATTTTTATGCTTTAACTGTTAATTGCTAGTTGTTTTTTATGGTTAGTGTTTTAATTGTTTTAATTGTATTTTATCTGGAGGGCAATAACTGCCTATGTAAACCGCCTGGAGTCGCCTTTGGGTTGAGAGGCACGGTATAGAAGTGTAGTAATAAATAATAATAAACATGTCAAATTACTCTGGGACTTCCAGATTCAAACTGACAGAGTTTTGGAGCACAGTACTCCTGACCTCACGGTTGTGGGGGGAAACTGTGTGGACCATCAATGTTGCAATCCCAGGCAACAGCAGAATCGAAGAGAAGCAACTAGAAAACTATACACGATATGAGGATTTAAAGATCAAACTGCAAAGACTCTGGCACAAGCCAGTCAAGGTGGTCCCAGTGGTGATCAGCACACTGGGTGCAGTGCCTAAAGATTGGTTTTAAAGAAAATAATAATGATCTGGAAGATGTAATATTTGGAAGGAATAAAAAATTAGTAGGGAAAATTTAAAAAATATTACTGAAATGGGAAAACAAAAAAGACCAAATTAAAAATGATATGGAAAAATTGTCAAGAAACATAGGATATAGAATATATCTGGAAACATGGAAATCAATATGGAAATATAATATAAACATATCATTTTTCCTTAAATATAAAATTGGATTAAATTGATTTACAGGTGGTATTTAGCTCCAAAAAATTTGGCCAAAATGTATAAAAACACCAAACCAAACTGCTGGAATTGTGGTGAAATTAATGGATCCCTTTTCCATCACTGGTGGACATGTCCAAAAGCGGAAAAATTGGATGATGATACATAAAGAAATAGTTGTGTTTTGTTTTTTTTACAAAAAAGCTTCGTGAGGAAACCAGAGTCATACTTGCTAGGTATAGTGGATACTGATTTCCAACCCCAAGAAAGAAAAAATGTTTATCCTAACAACTACGGCAGCAAAAATGATATACGCAAAATATTGGAAAACAGGGGGGGGAAATCCGTCGAAAAAGGAGTGGATTTTAAAAATTATAGACACAGTACAAATGGACGGCTTATCAGAAGCCCTAAAAGAAAGGAATAGAAAAGAAGGGACACCCCAAAAATGGGACTGGAAATTATTACAAAAGTATTGTAGATATGAATGTAATTTAGATTTAAATTTAAAATGGATATGATATCAACCTTAGAAAATTAAGAATGATTTTTACTTTGTGTTCTTATATTATAGGCATAAGTTTGAAAGGTTAAGAAAAGCAAGAGTATACCCAGGAAAAGAGAAACATTGTAACTGAATATAATTTCATAGAAAGAAAATGAAGCCACTATTTCCTCACAACTTCTGTGCACATCTACAAGGATTCAGATTTGGATTAGCTGAATCTGCTTCTTTGCTTTTCTTTACCTTTTTGTCTTTTGATCCTTTTCTATTTCTTTCTGGGTAGAGATCCAGAATTTCTTATGGTATTGTTGTGTATTGTGTATATTTTAAGTATTTTATTTCTGAAATTTCAATAAAAATTTATTTAAATTTTTTTTAAAAAAAAAAAACAACCTTGGCCTGCACTTAAAAACAATCGGTGCTGACAAAATTACCATTTTTCAGCTGCAAAAGGCCACCCTACTCAGATCTGCATGCATTATTTGCCAATACATCATACAGTCCTAGAGACTTGGAAAGTGTCTGATGTGTAATAATAATAATAATTCCTCTGAGGTTGAACAGGGATTCCAACCCTGGCTCTCCAGTGTCCTAGTGCAACACTCAAAACATTAAACAACCCTGGCTGTCAGCATTCTTGGATGGTGCATGGCTGCTTATAAAACAATAATGATAAGATATGGGAAGGAAAAGCATTTCCATACCACTCTGATGATTTCCCCTTCCCCTGTAAACAAATCTACTTTACAAATACTGTATGTATTGATTATTCTATAAAAGCTTGGTACTTAATCCATTACCTTGGAACTTGGTTCTCTGCTACTGACTATTGATTTCTGCCTAAAGGCTCAAGGAAGCAGTGGCTGCATTTGCCCTTTGTCTCCTTTGGCTCACAGGAATGTATTGTAAGATTTGGAGCTCTCTTGACTCAGGAC
Source organism: Anolis apletophallus (assembly GCA_030556195.1). Classification (NCBI taxonomy): domain Eukaryota; kingdom Metazoa; phylum Chordata; class Lepidosauria; order Squamata; family Anolidae; genus Anolis; species Anolis apletophallus. The sequence continues at coordinate 171,941,891 of JARBWK010000004.1, forward strand.
TCTACCACACAAAACTGCTACTCCATGACAGTTGCACAATTATTGGTAACACATACATACAAGTTCTTTCACAGAATTATTTGAACTTTTTATTGCTCTCCTCACTTGCACAGGTATCCAATCTGTGGTTCTGCAATCATTCTTCTCGTTTCCCTCATTACCACACCTTATTAACAAGCAGTGACTATGTAACTTGTTTATTTTAATTGTGTAAGTCGCCCAGAGCACATTTTGTGGAGGGCGACTCATAAGAAATAAAGTTAGTTAGTTAGTTATTATTTATTTATTTAAAACTTTTATATCCCGATCTTCTCACCACAAAGAGGGACTCAGACCGGCCTTACAGCAAAAATCAATGCAAAATATATACATTAAAATACATGAATAAAATACATGGATAAAACATTAAAATACAATTAAAACCAATTCAACAGATAAAATCAACTTCAACTCAATCCATTATGTGGTCATTAACTCAATCTCGGTCTTTATTCTGGGAATGCTTCCTTCCAAAGCCAGGTTTTTACTAGCCTCCTGAAGGACAGGATGGAGGGGGCAGATCTGATCTCGCTCGGCAGAGAGTTCCATAGTCGAGGGGCCACCACAGAGAAGGCCCTGTCTCTCGTCCCCACCAGATGCGCTTCCGAAGGTGGAGGGGTCGAGAGCAGGGCCTCTCCAGAAGATCTTAGCATCCTTGATGGTTCATAGGCGAGAACACGTTTGGACAGATTTTTATTATTATTATTATTATTATTTCTTCAAACTTCTATACCGCCACTCCCTGGAGGCTCGGAGCGGTTTACAGTTTGACATAAAATACATAGTGCACGAACAAAACAATACAACACAAGAGGGAGGTTCTACATCTAAGGCAGGGGAGGGGCGACCAGGGCTCATGACCACATGGGTCAATGAGCTATCCAAAGGTCTAGCCAGCAGTGGCTCGACCATCGAACGAGGGGAGCCTAGGAGGGTCCCACAGGTCCAGCAGTGTCCTTAGAGTCCCCAGATCCATTGGGAGACGATCACCACAAGCCTGTGGGTCCGATCTCCCCGTCACCAGGATGTCAGATCTCCTGGGTTGGGGGTTTGCCAACGGAGGCACTCTATGTCTAAAGTTAGCATTCCAGAAGGTCCTAGCAGGGAACCTCCTGGATGCATCAAGGCCAGTCCTCACGGACCTCTCCCTCCTAGTTCCAGGGGCTCTGGGGGTCCCCCTCTGCAGAGAGGTCCAAAAAGTCTTGAAACGGAGGGACTTCTGAGGCCTTACCACCTCCGATGAGGGTCGCCCCTTCATCAACGGAACGGTGGGAGGCCTGGCTCTGGGGGCTCAACCTCCGTGAGAGGGAGCCATTTCAGCTGCGAGCTCAGCCCTGCTTTTCCGCCTCCGGCGTCGCCGCCTCCTCTTCCGGGGGGCTTGTTGCTTCCGGGGCGGGTCCACGTTGGAAGCCAGGTCCTCCAAGGGTGGGACTTCTGGTGGGTGGCAGCTTCTGGGTCCCGTTCCTCTTCCGGGTCCAGGCACATGGTCCTCATTGGGGGCGAGGTCCTCCAAGGGCGGGACTTCCGGTAGGCGATTGCTTCTGGGTCCTGCTCCTTCTTCGGGACCAGGCAAATGGTGCAGGAGGGCATCCTCAAGGCCAGCCACCATGCTGGGCCGCTCCAGCTCCAGTTGGCTCCCCCAGCTTCTTGCGGCGTGGCGCCGGCGGGCGTGGGGGTTCCAAGGGAGAGCCAGGACGGCTGAAATGTCCAGATCAACCACCAATGGATCAGCCAAAGTCAGTGGACCCTCCAGACTCATCTGAGGGTCTCCAGCTGTCTTCTCGGCTGGAAGTAGGTAGCGGGTTTCTGGTCGGTGGGTTGGTTGGTCAGGGCGCTGTGCCTGGTCCGTTGTCATCAGTGGCCCCCCAGATGACTCAACCGTCCTTGGGGAATTTTCGCCGGAGATGGCTGGTCCACCTTCGAGGCTGAGGGCTCGCCTCTCTTGGTCTGGCCCCAAGCTCTCGGTGGGAAAATCCCACGAGTTGTCCCAGGCAAAGTCTGGGTCCAGAGGGGGTTCTTGTTGAGGTAACTTGTTGGGGACTGGGCCGATTGTTGGGGTTACAGTTCAGGAGTGGTACCTGAGGTTCATGGGGGCACGGCATGCCCATTCTCTCTAGTAGGTCCCCAAATCTCCTTCTGAATTCCTCAATATGAGCCGCTAGCTTGTTATATTCCGCGATTAGCTCCACAAGCTGGTTGGAATCGGGCTGATCAACTGGGCCGGAACCATATAGGAATTTATAGAAAACCAGCTTCCCACACTTCCACTGCTTCATACTGGGTTTTAAAAAAATTACAACTATTTTAGCAGTTTCAGAAATGGTTAATAAAACTGAAAAATATGAAATAAACACAAAACAGACAGCTCAGGAATAGCAAGGAACTAGAGGGATAGTGAAAGAAAAGCTAAATGTTGTGTCCTGGTGTCACTTTACTGTCAACGTGGTAGCACAGAAGTGGAGCAGATCCATTGCATGAGGTAGGTGATGGAAACACTCCAAGATGATGAGCTATTGATTAGTTTTGTCCATTAATAGCTGGGGACAGGTTAACTATAGGGAGGAGGCAAACTCAAGTGGGATGTGCATGTTGCCATGTGGCAGGAACTATCACCAAAGTCAACTCATTCAACTCAAGCTGAAGGGACTAAAATGTGATAGTATTAGTATTACAACCATAGAATGTTATTAACTCTGCAAAGTGATCAACCTAAGGTCTCGGGACCAAAGAACTAAGAACATATGTTATTGACTTGGCCAAACTCTCTTTGTTTCCTCTTTCCAGTAAGACCATAAGTTGTATTTCATTATTCTGTTTTATGAGAGGGGACTATGCCTGAAGTACAAAACTAGCTACACTTTGGCCCCTTTTTTTGGTCAAAGCAAATAAAAAAAATTAAAAACCCAAATTAAATAGTACTGTGTGTGTTAGGTTAAAATACAGCTAAAATATAATAAATACAATTAAAACACACCACCATCATCCTCTTTCAAATTCCATCCACCACCTTCCCATCAGCGTGCACCTAACTGAGAAAGGCCTTTTCTTGAATCTAGTCAATTAAGCCATTTATGACTTATGGTCACCCTAAGGTGAACCTATCACGGGTTTTTCTGGGGCTGAGAGTGACTGCCCACGGTCACTCAGTGGGTCTCTATGCCTAAGTAGAGAATCGAATCCTGGTCTCCAGACCTGTAATCCTATGCTCAAGATACTACATCACTCCGGCTCTACAAAGTGCTATATCAACTGTGCTAATTAGAAATGGGATCACAAAAGCTCCTCAAAGAACTTGGGGTGGGGGAAGATGGACACTATGAAACTTAAGCTTCCCCATCTTTTTTACAACTCCCTCCAACATGCACACACACACAATTGCAAGGGACAGTGTTTCCACAGATAAGGAAAAGAACTGCTTTCCAACTCCTCCAATAATTGCTTGAAAATTGCTTTGGCTACCTTTGATGTGGTGGGGCCATATGTGAAACAGGTCTTACTAGAATTGCTTTTTTGCTTCACCTAAGAAAGTGCTGAGAAAGTGTGATGGACAAGCCTTCTTTGTCCCCTTTTTAAAATCATAATCCAGTGTATGATTTAATCCATGCATTATATTTACTTATTTATCTCAAAAAACACTATTAAGAGTGAGTAAAGTACTGGATTATTGTCCTTTCGTGCCATTTTTACTAACGCCATAATTATCTTATATGCTTCATTAATGCCTTTATGTGTTTTTAGATATTCTTGCATATTGGTTATTACATGCGTGCTAAATTACATTTTATTTGTACATCTATGACATTGATCTTATAATGTCTGATATTATGGAACCAATTAAAATCTACTTAGAAATAAACAGCTTCTATTCCACCGTCCATTTGCAGACTCAAAAGTGCTTGAACATCCACTCTGAAATTAAGTGTATTTATAATTTGTTCAGAGTTCATTTTGTTTCACTTTTTCCCCACCTGATCTTAGAGGAAAGAACACTAGAGATATGCTTCAGATTCAAACAAATTCTGGACCAAATCAGACCATCAAAGATGATTATGACATGAGAAGAATTTGATAAATCATTTGTTACATAGGGTTGTTGTAGGTTTTTTGAATTATATGGCCATGTTCTAAAAGCATTCTCTCCTGATGTTTCGCCTGCATCTATGGCAGGCATCCTCAGAGGTTGTGAGGTCTCACAACCTCTGAGGATGCCTGCCATACATGCAGGTGAAACATCAGGAGAGAATGCTTCTATAACATGGCCATATAGCCCGGAAAACCTACAACAACCCAGTGATTCCAGCCATGAAAGCCTTCAACGATACATTTGTTACGTATGTACCTTGTTGGTTGTTGTTATGTGCTGTCAAATCATGTTTGATATTGACAAAGGTTTTCAGTAGCCTTTATCACCTGGGCTGTGTCTACATGGGCCAAATAAAGTGTGAGTCCACTTTATTTCAATGATAATTTCACATGATATATGGCTGGATTAACAGAAGAAGCTCTGCATTTAGTCATTAATCCAGTGCAAGGGGAAACATGGTTTATTTCAAAGTTTCTAGGGAACTCTGGAAGAATCCCAGTGTTTTGGAGGTATGGATCCATCCCAATCCAGTGTGTACACATCCAAAAGATCCACTGCTATGTCGCTGGCCAGAAGCAGCTCTTGTGCAGAGGCATGCTGTCAATGTCACTTTTGGTGAGAGCGGGGAACTCAGGCTTTTCACCACCACAAGCAACATTGCCAGTAAACCTCTCCATGGGAGCTGATTCTGGCCAGTGGTGGTGACAACAGCCCTAATGCATCCCCAGGCCTGACCAACTGTATGATCACCAAAAAGGCTCTGGAGCACAGATGTCTTACTAGTTGCCTTTTTGTGAATATGTCTTTCAATGGATTACCATAAAGAGCAAAAAATGAGGACACATTTACATAAAAATATTAATTGTTATGTAAATGTCGTCTATATTTAGTCGTCTTTAATAATGCCAGTGGCTGAGCTGTTTATTTTAACAGTACCCCAGCACAACCTGGGATTATTTTTATTTATTTATTTATTTATTATTTGTATTTGTGAGTCGCCACAAATGTGGCTCGGGGCGACTTACAGCAATGGATTAAAATATTAAAAAGGACAATATAAACAGATTAGAAGTGCACCCCATGAACTGATCATCCACTATATCAGCACTGCAGGTTCGTTCTCAGAGCAAGCTTGTGAGATAGGGCGACAGTAAGAAAAACTATCAAGCCAACCAAAAAGAAGAGCTATGGATTGCAAAAGGAACATTACATTGAGGATCTTGAAAAGAGTGGAAAAGGGAAAGAAGACCAAGGAGAGATAAAATCCAGGAATTCCAGATGAGGCCAGGGGACGACTATAATCACACTTATTACATGCAATAGGAACCCCCGGTGGCACAGTGGATTAAAGCACTGAGCTGCTGAACTTCTTGACTGAAAGATTTCAGGTTCGAATCCGGAGAGCGCCGTGAGCTCCTGCTGTCAGCCCCACCTTCTGCCAACCTAGCAGTTCGTAAACATGCAAATGTGAGTAGATCAATAGGTACCGCTGCAGCAGGAAGGTAACAGTGCTCCATGCAGTCATGCCAGCCACATGATATTGGAGGTGTCTATTGGCTCTTCGGCTTAGAAATTGAGATGAGCACCACACCTCAGAGTCAGACACAACTGGACTTAATGTCAGTGGAAAACCTTTACCTTTACCTTTACATGCAATAGATCCTTACTCACCAGAGTATTTGTCGCCACCAGGTCTTTCGTCCAATCGTCAAAGAGTGATGTTCTTACATTCACAAGCTAATCACCCTAATCAATAATCATCTCTGGCAACTAGATGTTCTCTATATGCTGCTTTGTTTTTTTTCATAGATCCACAATAATTGGACATACAAAGTTTGCAGACCTTTGAATTTAAGAGGTGGATGGGATCTTATAAGAAAACATGGGCATTTTAAACATCCTTCCTGTCCTTCAGAAAGATGGTATAAACTTGGCTGTAGTGTAGCACAGCAGTTCTCGTTTGTGCCTGGGGGCCAGGGAACAGGACCGGGGGTTCCATTAGCATTAGGGCCTGCACCAGCAGAGATAGATTCTGAAGAGGATTTACCTGAAGGAGAGTTTCCCATCACCGGGCCCCTTTCTCCCACTGAAAGCTTGGCTTGGGATGAAGGTTGGCCTGACCCCTATGAAGACATAGATAACCAGGTGCAAATGGAAAGCAGTGATAGTGAAAGTTATGAACGGCCGGGTGGGAGAGGCTCACAGGATCTTGTGAGTGAAAACATGGAAGAAAGCGGCTGGGAAGATTCTAGGGAGGAGAGCTCTCATGGAGATAGAGACCCAGGTGCTGGGAGACAAGGCCGAACCTTTGATAGGAGACGTAGTATCGAGTCTAGCAGAAGGGGATGGTACCACAGTCTAGACAGGCCGAGGTCCGTCAGCAGAGATTGGAGACAACAAAGCCTAGAGCGTCGGGGACCTCGGCCGAAAGATTAAGTATAGGATCCGTGGGAACCAATCCCCAGTGCTTCGGCCACGTCTCTTCTGAGTAGACATGTAGCGAAGTGGGTCCACGGAGCTAAGTTGGCTAGTGGCCACCAAGTCTTGCCTTGCATCTTGTACCTTGCTTTTTTCCTGAATCCGCATTGCTGTGCGGAGCTTTGCCAAGCCTTTTGGATTATTCACCAAGCTGCTTTTGGACAATTGATTGCTTACAGCCTTTGGATTGCTTTTGCTATTTTTATGGACAATATTCCTTTTGAACTGTTTCTTTATATTCAATAAAGTAGTTAGCCTTCATTCCGTCTCTGTGTGTGTGATTAAGGGGCCGGTCAAGTCCGTGCATCATGACATGTAGGGGCAGGGCAATAAGGCAACAATAGGAAACTTTACCCTGCTGATTGGATTTGATGTGGATGATTTGAGACAGTTTTAAGCAGGTGATTTTAACATGAAATTAACTGCTTTTAGTGTGTATGAATGTTTATAGTTTGTTTTATGTTCCAGCATGGAATGTTTGCCGTATACATGTTGTGCTCCACCCAGAGTCCCCTTCAGGGTGAAAAGACAAATGTCTCCACACCAATAAACTACAGCTTTTTCTTTCTCCCTTCACACCATCCTCCACCCCCAAAATAACAATGAATACTTGTTAATAGAAGAGCTGGAATTAATCTTTTCCAGGGGGGTTAGGGTTGACATCACAGAAGAGAGAACTGCTCCTGCTGAATTCCCTAGCAGGATTCAGTGCTGTGGTTTTGTTCCAGCAACAGCTAGACTGTTGAACAAATGGCAGAACTTGAACATCTCTATAAAAGCCATCAGCCAAAAGCTGTAGCAGGATGTATTACAAAGGCAGAAAAGTCACTGTTTCAACAAAAAAAATTGGAGCATCTGTTCATTATCTGGAGACCTCAGAAACCATTTCACAGTGCTCTTCTTTTGCTGTGAAAGGTGTTGAATTCTGCAGTGATAACAAAGCACCTTTTCTCAGAATGAAGGAGGGTTGTTCAGACTGTGACTTTGTGTGAATGTGCGCCTCACTGATGTGACAACATTCATTGGAGGTGAGATAACACACAGCAAATAATGTCCAAATATGAGGAGGAGGAGGAAGGGGAGGAAAATATTCCTTCACCTAGACTTATTGGGCAAAATTCTATTGGTGTCATACACTTGTAGAAATTCCATTATGTGGCACTGGTTATATTTTGCGGCCATGGTGCAAACAAAATTCATTATGATCCACAGTATGAACGGCAGATACATTCCTGGACTTTGTGTGGATACACAAAACCATAGATAATAACTTTTGGATGAAAAATACTATAGAGCCATGTTGAGGACCTAGAAAATATCCAGAGAGGCCATATTTGTTGAAAGTGGTTAGGAAAAATTGTGGATACTCTTACCGTGGATAGAGGTTAAATATATTTGCACATACTTAAATGTACTTTGCTTCCACAAGTATACTCAATTTAGGATTGAGTATTGTCCCAACAGGATTTCCCTAGTAGCCAAAGGCTAAAGAGGGAGAGTATTTTGCCCCCTCCCACGGAGAAAGAGGAGGTTCTTGGAACCTCTGGGAGGCAGGGGCGTGGCCCCTTTAGGAAGGCCAGCCTCCTGAGAGCTCAGTTGAGCTCGGCACTCGGAGGAGACGGTCGGTCTCCTCCTGCAGGTGAGCTCCTTGGGGGGAGTGGGGCCTTGTCCCCTCCCCCCCGGGCCGGGTTCGCCGCTCCCCATCGGTCGGTGTGGCTTGGCATGAGGGCGACTCGCGGGGCTTGGCAGGCTGGGCCCTCTCCCCCTTTTTGCCATAAAGGCCCACCCCCCTTTTCATTAATTTTAAAAAAATTTAAAGCTGGGCTGCCCTGGTTCATATTTAGATGGGAGACCGCCACTTAATTTTGCACCCTGGCCGTTTCCAAACGAATTCCCTATCGGGGGGAGGCAGCATCTTCCTGTAGCTGCCATATTGGCCACATGGCTGTTGCTCCTCCCCCTCCTTAACCTTTCAGTTCTGGGGTGGTGTCGGCGGCCATTTTGGGGTGGGTGTTTGCTTGGGGCCATGTTAGTCGGGACCTGGTTCATCAGCCTCCCTATGCCTTTTAACAAAATAAAAATAAAAATTATATATATATATATATATATATATATATATACAGTACATATATAAATAAATCACCAAGACCCCCTTTTAATTAGTGAACTGGTCCCGCGTCCTATCTCTGTAGCCTGGCGGCTGCTGGCTATAGGCATAATGGGCGAGCTGTTCGCTTTGGCAGCCCAAACATGTGCAATTTCGGGCCACTCCTCATGGGGGGTATTAATTAAACTTTGTTTGATCTGGTTGCCCTCCTTGGTGGCACCCATATCGGCCTCATGGCCACCAAGAAATTTGCTTACCTTATCAAGCATTTCATGAGATAGATAAATCACATTCATTTGGATTTTAGTACAAATGGAGATACTAATTCAAGCATATGCATTTATTATTTCACCCGGGTTATTTAATTTTAGCTTGAGGGGTGAGCTCCTGACCTTTGGTATAGTGTACTGCTGACCTATGACTGATAACATTAGCAATGTAGTTAGTAATTTCAAGCAATGCATTTATTATTTCACATGGGTCCTTTTAATTTTCAACGTGAGGAGTAAGCTCTCGACCCTTGGTATAGCTTACTGTTGGCCTATGTATGTCAACATTAGCAATAGAGTTAACGATTTTAAGCAATGCATTTCTTATTTCACCTGGGTCATTTTAATTTTCAACTTGAGGAGTAAGCTCTTGACCCTTGGTATAGCTTACGGTTGGCCTATGTATGTCAACATTAGGAATGGCGTTATTGATTTTAAGCAATGCATTTATCATTTCACCTGGGTCATTTTAATTTTTAACCTGAGGAGTGAACTCCCGACCCTTTGAATGACCTAATGTTGACCTATGGCTGGCAACATTAGCATTTGAGTTATTAACTTCAAGCAATGCATTTATCATTTCACCTGGGTCATTTTAATTTTCAACCTGAGGAGTGAACTCCCGACCCTTTGAATGACCTAATGTTGACCTATGGCTGGCAACATTAGCATTTGAGTTATTAACTTCAAGCAATGCATTTATCATTTCACCTGGGTCATTTTAATTTTCAACCTGAGGAGTGAACTTCCGACCCTTTGAATGACCTAATGTTGACCTATGGCTGGCAACATTAGCATTTGAGTTATTAACTTCAAGCAATGCATTTATCATTTCACCTGGGTCATTTTAATTTTTAACCTGAGGAGTGAACTCCCGACCCTTTGAATGACCTAATGTTGACCTATGGCTGACAACATTAGCAATTGAGTTAATAATTGCAATGCTGTGCATTTTTCATTTCACTTGGGTCATTTTAATTTTCAACTTGACGAGTAAGCTCTCGACCCTTGGTATAGCTTGCGGTTGGCCTATGTCTGGCACACTAGCAATGGAATTACTGATTGTGAATAATGCAATTATCATTTTGCTTGGGTCATTTTAATTTTCAACTCAAGTAGCAGGCTACCGACCCTGGGTATAGCCTGCTGTTGATTTATGGCTGGCAACATTTAACATAGAGTTACTAATTTTAAGCAGCGTATTTATTATTTCACCTGGGTCATTTTAAATTTCTACCTGAGTGAGCTCCCGACCCTTGTTATAGCTTACCATTTACAGGTTTTCAACATTAAGCGATCAAGTTGCTAATTTCAGCATTTTAATTGTCCTTTCACCAGTTAACTTGAGTGAGCTCCTAACCCTGGGTATAGCTTACTGTTTACCTACATTGGTCTTTTAGCATTAGTAATTGAGTTATTAATTCCAAATAATATATTTGTTTTTTCGCATGGGTCATTTTGAATTTCAACTTGAATTAAAATTTTTTAACTTGAGTGAGCTCCCGACTCTTGGTATAGCTTACTGTAGACCTATATTTGGCAACATTACCAGTTGAGTTACCAATTTCAAGCAATGTATTTATCTCTTTAACTGGGGCAATTTTCAATATGAACGGGGAGCTCCCAACCCTTGGTATAGCTTACTGTTGACCTACGCTTGGCAACAGTGGCAATTGTGCTATTAATCGCAAGCAATTAGTTATCATTTCACCTGGGTGGAGAAATACAGTTGTCTCCAATAGAGGCATGTTCTCTTAGCCCTCATTCATGGCTAGAGATTAAAACGCATAACCTCTTCCTTAAAAAGACTGTACTGTCAGGCCTATGAGACACACTCTCTTAAAGGGAGTCTGGAAAACGGTTTTCTTTATACAGAAGAGGATTAGTCATTTAGGTTACACCTTCTCTGCCCTATAAATGGCAGTAGAGTTGAAAACGTCTTTTTCCTTGAAACAGAGGAAGATTAGTTATTGAAGTTACGCCCTCTCAGCCTTATAAATGGCTAGAGAGTTTAAAAGTGCTTTTTCTTTGAAACATAGGAAGATTAATGATTTGAGTTACACCCTCTCAGCCTTATAAGGGGCTTGGGAGTTTGGAAAGCGCGTTTTATTTAAAACATAAGACGTGAGTTGCTGAGTTACACCCTCTCAGCCTCATAAAGGGCTTGGGAATTCGATAGGCACATTGTCTTTAAAAACATAAGAAGATTAGTTGTAGAGTGACACCCTCTCAGCCTTATAATGGACTGAGAGTCTGAAAGGCGTGTTTTCCTTTAACCACAAGAAGATTAGTTGTTTAAGTCACACCCTCTCAGCCTTATAAAGGGTTGGGGAGTTCGGAAAGCATTTCTCCCCTAAAAAACATAAGCAAATTAGTCATGTAAGTCACACCCTCTCAGCTTGATAATCGGCTGGAGAGTTTGTAACGTGCGTTTTCGTTTAAAAACATAAGATTAGTTGCTTTGAGTTACACACTTTCAGCCTTATAATGGTAGGGAGTTTGAAAGGCGTGTTTTTTCCTTAAAATATAGGGAGATTGGTTATTTGAGGCATACCCTTTCAGCCTTATAACGGCTAGGGAGTTTGAGAAGCGCGTTATCTTTAGAACATAAGAAGAGTAGCCATTGGAGTCACACCCTCTCAGCCATATATACGGCCAGGGAGTTTGTAAAGTGTGTTTTTTCTCTAAAACATAAGAAGATTAATGGTTTAAGTCATACCCACTCAGCCTTAAAAAAAGGCTTGGGAGTTTGAAAAGCGCGTTTTCTTTAAACCACAGGAAGTCTAGTTGTTTGAGTTACACCCTCTCAGCCTTAAAACGGCGGGAGAGTAAAAAGCGTGTTTCTTTAAAGTATAACAAGATTAGATGTTAAAATTACAACCTCTCAGCCTTAAAAATGGCTGGAGAGTTCTAGAGTGCGTTTTTCTCTACAATATAAGATGATTACTCGTTTGAGGCATGCCTTCTCAGCCTTATAAATTCGGCTGGGGAGTTAAAAAGCATGTTTTCTTTAAAACATAAGATTAATCGTTGAGACATACCATCTCAGCCCTAAAATGGCTGGAGAGTGTTTAAAAGCGAGTTCTCTTTAGAACATAACAAGATTAAATGTTTGAGTCATACCCTCTCGGCCTGAAAAAATGGCTGAAGATGTTTAAAAGCGCGTTTTTCTTAAAAACAGAAGATTACTAGTTTGAGTCACACCCTCTCAGTTTTAAAATGGCTGGAGAGTTTGAAAGTGTGTTTCTTTAAAACGGAAAATCAGTCATTTGAGTTACACCCTCTCAGCCTTACCCGTCTTTGGAGTTCAAAAGCGCAATTTTTCTTTAAAACAGATGAAGGTTGGTCGTTGGGGTGACGTCCTCTCAGCCAGATAATCGGTTCGAGAGTTTGAAAGCACGTTTTCTTTATAACATTGGAAGATTAGTTATTTAAGTTATACACTCTTCAGCTTTATAAACGGCTGGAGATTTGTAAAAGCATGTTTTCTTTTACATTATAAGAAGATTAGTTATTTGAGTCATACCCTCTCAGCCTCATAAAAGGTTGGGGAGTTTGTGAAGCGCGTTTTTCTTTAAAACAGAAGAACATTAACCATTTGAGTCGCACCCTCTTAGCCTTATACGGCGGGAGAGTTTAAAAAACAAAACAAAACAAAAAGAAAACTCATTTTCTTTAAAACAGATGAGGATTAGGCATTTGTGTTATATCCTCTCAGCCTCGTGTACGGCTGGTGAGTTTGGAAAGTGTCTTTTATTAAAACAGAAGACGATTAGTTGCTTGAGTCACACCCTCTTAGCCTTAAAAAGGGCTGGGGAGTTTGGAAGTGTGTTTTTTCGTAAAACAGTAAAAGATTGGTTGTTTCAGTTACGCCCTCTCAGCCTGATAAATGGCTGGAGAGTGGGTAAAATATAGTCCAGACGTTGGCAGAGGCGTCCAATACATACAATGGATGCCATATAGTTAGTTACTAGCTATTGGGGGGTCAGTCCCATGTTGCTGACACTCAGATAGCCACCTTCACTGTTGTACAGCAATGGTCACTTGGCAGGAAGGGGAGCTCAAGGGAGTCCTTATTGCCACCGCCTGACTTCCACCCCCCTTTGTGGGTTTTTTTAGGATCCGAGGGAAGCCAGGAGTTTTTTATGGCCCTTGCTTCCATTGCCGGTGGGAATGGAAATGTAAGTGGCCGCCGGAGGATGTTCCCTCATGGCGTAGGCTCAACGGGTACCTCCAGGATTGGTAGCAAACTGGGTGATATTGATCTGAACGCTAGAGTTAAGGTCATATCACAGGCTACACAGTTTTCAAGAATTGGCAGGCAGTGCCCGAGGTCACAATCCGTGAGTCGGCCATCGACCCACAGCCCAGTTGAAGGGAAAGTGTGAGGATGGCTTAAAAGGGCCATGTGGGTGAATCGGGCCTGTCTGATGGTAGTGACCAGCCGTCGAGGGGTCCTACATTTCATTTTGGCCAACATTTGGGCCTGGACTCCATTACCTTTTGGAATGGAGTGGTAGACGTGGTCTGCAGCAAACTTGCATTCACGGTCCTTACCCCCTGTTGGTTTGAGGCTCTAAGCTGATACTGGCGGAGTTGTATCCACATCTAGGGGGAACGGCTTTGGCTTGCGGACGGGCAAAGCGTCTTACAGGCCCGAGCAAATTCGTACTGTTTGGCTGGCATGGCCCCACATACACATCGTCCGGTCTGCCAATATGCCATCTTGTTGGCGGTATGGCGTGTGGAGATGTGAGAATCCTCATAAAGTGGGGAACAAGGATGGGGCCATGCGCTCAACAGTACGGGGGGTAGTGCGCTACCTCCTTTATCCAGGGCTCGCGACAATTCTTTATTGCTGAGCGGTTGGATCGTAATATCGGAATTGGGCAACGGTCCGTTAGGATAGTGGGTGTTAGGAGTCTCGGTGGGCGATGGGGACTAGGTGGACACCTGTCCCCAATCTGTGGCGGAAAATAGCTAGGGAAAGCCCATAGTCGGTGTGCACCTAAGGCACCTCCTTCAGGGGTGAGGGCCATTAAGTTAACATTCACCTCAAAGTTCAAGTTGAGGGGTTAACGAAGTGTAATGGCCCTGGAATGAAAGAGGCTGATCTCAAGATCTCGAGTACAGACCTCTCATTCATTTCCCTAAAAGGGGTTGCCCTGGTTGGATAATCAGGGAATCCAGGTGTTTTGCCCAAAATTGATATCGTTAGCCGAGGGGGCATGATACCCCGGCTAGAATACACCTTGATTCCTGACACCTTCTGAGTTAGACTTAAGGAAATTTAAATAGGTAACTTTAAATAAAAGTTGCTCAATTTGAACCCAATACTTTGTGTGTCGTCTCTTTTGTTCAGGGGGTTGGAGGGCAAATGAAAATTGGGACAGGAGTCGCTAAGCAACATTAGAATGCGATCAAGACAGTAAAACTCATGGCAAAATCTAGGAGACACAACAGCAACTTGTTTTGCATGAGCTATAGTGAGGGAAACATTTTGTTCCTTCTGTAGACTCACAGAATCATCGAACTGAAAGAGACCGCATGGGACATCCAGTCCAACCCCCTGCCAGGCAAGAAAAGTACATTCAAAGGACCCCTAATAATGGTCATACAGACTCTGTTTAAAAGCCTCCAAGAAAGAAGCCTCCACTACACTCTGAGGCAGAGAGTTCTACTGTTGAACAGCACTTACAGTCAGGAAGTTCTTCCTAATATTCATTTCCTTTCCTCTAGTTTGAACACACTGCTCCAAGTCCTAGTTGCCAGGGCAGCAGAAAACAAACTTGCTCCCTCTTCCTAATGACATCCTTTCAAACATTTAAACATGGCAATCAGGTTTCCTCTCAACCTTCTCTTCTCCAGGCCTGGTTAGCTTTGTTGGACTGCTCCTGAAATGGGAATGAATTCGAAATAAATTCACATTTGAAGTGGTTTTGAAGCAATGTAAGCAACCATTTTGCCATTTTGAAACCACTGCCACCATTTTTCAGAAGGAATCGGAGGATTTCCCTTTGCTGGTCTTCTCTTCTGTGTGCGGCTCACCTTGCTGCAGGTGCTTTCCCAAACACTTTGCTCCGATGGTGGCTTTAACAGCCTATCTTCCTGCTTGTCTCCCCCCCCCCCAAAGAAAACAAGCCTTTTTTTCCTAGAGTTTATTTCGAATTTATTCCGATTTTAGGAGCATTCTGACAAAGCTAACCAGGCCTAGTAAACAGGCATAAGAGTGTGCTTTAATATAGCCTACATCCAAAAGAGTTGGACTACACTCCCCATGGTTTCTTCCAGCCAGGATGTCCAATAGAATAATTTGTAAATTTCCAAGATCAGAAGGAGGATGATATTGTGTATTTCTCCTTATTTGCATTCAGAGCTACCTTTGGGGTAGTTTCCTTTTTCTTTATGCACATAAGTGATTACAGCCACACTTATCTCAATGAGACACTTAATTAAGCAGTAAAAGAGGCTGATGGAAAGGAAATTGCAGCTCACTCTAAGGTTCTTCTGTGCAAAAAAGAGATAATGAATAAAATAGCCGAATGATAGGTGCTAAACAAACAAGGGACACGTGGACTTGAGAAACTCTATTTCCCAACCACTTCTTTCATCTACGCCAAGCGAGGCAATTGGCGCCTTATTTACCAACAGAGGTGCTGGCTACGGTAATCCATGCCACGGTTACGTCGAGGCTGGGTTACTGCAATGCATTGTATGTGGGCTTACCTCGAGCAGCAATTCGTAAGATCCAAATTGTGCAAAATGCAGCCGCTAGACTCCTCACAAGAACATCAATGAGGTGCCATATAACGCCGTCCCTACAGCGCTTGCATTGGCTGCCGGTTGAACACAGAGTCTTCTATAAGACTCTGGTCCTAGCATTCAAGGCCTTTCGAGGTCAGGGTCCTTCATATCTAAGAGACCGTTTAATGCTACTCCACCACCACGGTCAGCTCATGAGAATCTTCTCTATGTCCCTGGCCCTAGAGAGGTCCGTTTGGAGTCCACAAGACATAGATCCTTCTCAATCGCAGCCCCAATCTCGTGGAACCCCCTACCGCCAGACCAAAGAACCACTCCTGATCTACATACATTTTTAGGGGCACTTAAGACATGGCTCTTCAGAAGAGCCTATGATTGTTAAGTAACAATCTGTGACTATGTAACCTGTTTATTTTAATTGTGTAAGTCGCCCAGAGCACCTTTGATGGAGGGCGACTCATAAGAAATAAAGTTGATTGATTGATGATGATATGCATTATGAACGTTCTCCATTTGCAAATCTTTCCTCCGTTGTCCTACTGTGTTTCATTCTAGATTATGCTACTGTTTTGTACGTTGCAAGCCACTCCATGATTTCTAGAACTGAACAGCAGTATAGAAATATTTCTATTGAATGAATAATAAACAATAAATAAGCATCTGGTATTCTGGGAAAAACATCAAGACTTGTTACCAATCCCTTCCTGCAAGAAAACTAGCTGATTTTTAGAATAGGTTTTCCCATGCTATCCAAGAAGGATTCATTACGGCAGACTTTAATGCAGGCTGACTTACTGATCTTGTAGTGACTTATCCTGCCTTGCTACATATCACTCCCTGCGGCATAGCTAAACAGAAGAGACTGTGATGAGGAAGCCGATAATGCAAGACACACATTATGTCGTTCTTGTTATTCCAATGGCAAAAAGAATATGCCGCATTAATGGCATTCAGAAGGGAAGATTTTCAGGAACCCTTATCCTTCCAATGCTTACTTCTTAACAAGATACTTTATAATGGATGTCTCCCCACTGACTCGTTTCAACTCCATTAAAAGTAAAAGAGAAAAATACAACAACACAAAGTAAGCTATCAACATTACCCAAATGGGAAAGGACAGACATTGAACGTCTCACTTGTCGCTCCACCCACACACACATTTCCTCACAGCTTTCAGGAAGATCACTGAGAGAGATTGATCTGTGAGCTAACTGCAGCCGCTCCCAAATGATCACACAGAAGGCATTCTGAGAATCATTGATAACTTTACTGAGTAATACAAACAGGAACCAAGCCAGAAGTGGCCAGCACCCTTTGGACACACACATATACTCTCCCCCAATATTCAAACCCCGTATTCCTGCTCTCCCTTCTCCCGCTGAATCCTTCGTGCCCGAACCCTGGGCCGTTAGTTCTCACACTGCTCTTCCTTATCTTTTGTTATGGCTATGTCAGTAACCCGGGTTTTGGGCGCCAACTTCTTGGCCCGGAATCCTGGTTCCTGACATGATCCCCAGGACTTTGTGGAAAGAAGATGCTGGTTTTTAGTAAATAAGCTATGTTTTTAATTGATTTTATTGTCATTGTTTAGACATGTTTGGGAATTTAATTAGAGGGAGTACAAGAAACCTCCAAGTTAGCCTATCATCAAAAGCTCTGCCCAGGTCTTGCAGTCAGGGCCATGTCTTCCTTGACTAAGTCTATCCATCTTGGGTTTTGTTTTTTTACTGCCATCTAAGTTATCTAGCATTATTGTCTTTTCTATTGAATCATGTCTTCTCCTGATGTGTCCAAAGTAAAACAGTCTTAGTTTAATCATATTGTCTTCTAGGAAGAGTTTAGGTTTGCTTTGTTTTAGGACCCATTGATGTGACTTTTTAGTAGCCCACAGCACCCTAATTGCCCTGTTTTCATAAAAACAGAGAATATGATAGCATGGACAATCCTAACTTTAGTATTCTGTGATGTATCTTAACACTTTAGGATCTTGTCTAATTCCCTCATTACTGCCCTTCCAGGTCCTAGGATACATTTACCCTGTAGACTGAATGCACTTTGACATCAGGTTCTCGTAGGTTTTTCGGGCTATATGGCCATGTTCTAGAAGAATTATCTCCTGACATTTCACCTACATCTGTGGCAAGCATCCTCAGAGGTTGTGAGGTCACAATAGAAAAAACTTTACTCTTAATAGCAGAGAGGAAACATAAACTTGCAATGTTGCATACAAAAAACAAAAAGTGCAACAAACTTACATAGTCCTTGTAAGAAACATCTTCATCTTCAATCACATGAGAGAGCAAAACATAAACCTTGAGAAAATAGCTATTCCACCATAGCCTCCTTCAGAGTATCTTCTCCAAACTGCTCCCCAGAGCAGAGCCTTCTAGCATAGATCTCCTCAGAGAAAAAGCTGTATGGGTATTTTTTAAAAACCCATACAGGTATACACCACCGGGTATGGCTCAAGCTTGCTGGTTGACCTACTGTACATTATCAGCTGTACATAATAATTACCATCATAAGGTTTTTCTTCAACACACACACACTTGGTCCTGTTACGACTTACTGCAACATACTCTAATTAAGACTACCAATAGGATTTAGACCAAAACATCTAGAAATCATCACCAATAGCCATGCATTCATCCATCTGAAGTCATCCAACACTTTCTCCTAAGCTTTCTTCCCAATTTTCATATTCCACGTCAAGATCATATCCATGTTATACCTATATTCTATTGATCTAATTTTTTTTCAGAAATGCATTTTCCATCATGTTTTCAAGCTGATTCAGCATTTTAAGTATATTTTTAAATACATTTTCAACTATTTTCTATCCACAGGGGATATGTTCCAAGACTTTTCATAGATACCTAAAATCACAGACAATACTTGGGCTGGAAACATACCATAGAATCATATTGGAAAGCCTGTTTGTGGATTTCATTTACATTGCTTTTTAAGAAAAAAGGACCAATTTTGGGAAAGTTCTTTCAATTGTCAAAAACTGGAAGATTTGACAGAAAACTGCTTTCTGGTTATGGGTAGGATCAGGGAAAATGCCTTGAAATGTGAGCCAAACAAATTTCCATAAGCCTTGCTTCTGTATACGATTGCACTCAAATTGACTACAAGTCCTATGGGACGTAGTCCATCATTTGTAAAGCTATTTTGTTTTTTTAAAGCTATGAATGGAAGAATGACATAGTGTCATTCTTATTGAGCTAAGAAAGCTATTAACAAGCTCAACATATATATAAATAGACTAGATCTGCATTTCCTAAGAATATATCAGGTATTCAAGACAGTTGGCATCATATGAGACCCATAAATTACCATAAGAGAGTGAGTAAACAGGTTTTTGACAGCAAAGAATCCAGAATTGTATGTAGCTGTATTTAGGGATTTTTCTTCTAGTCATGCTGAAAATATTTTGTTGTCCTCAGTGGAAACCAAGCCATAGAGCACAACACCCAATTCTTCCAAAATTCACAATTACCAAAGCTAAGCCAAAACATGTCTAGAAGAACTTGAGACACAGAACAGAAAGATGTAGAAACCTTATTCCAGGATAAGAATTGTGCACCCTTCCATATTTGTTTGACTCTAACTTCCAGCATTCCTCACCATTGGCTATGGGTTTCTGGCATGTTAAGAGACCAACAGTATCCAGTTTTAATAGACTGAAAAATCCAGTTTTCTTCACCACTAGCTCAGTTGACTAAGGCTGGTTCTACAATATCATTTAATTCAGTTTGAACTGCACCATGTGGTCAGTGTAGAACTAAGTATATAATGCAATTTGAACTGCATTATATGGTTCTACACTGACCATATAATGCAGCTCAAAATGTGTTGTATGGCCTAAGACTCCTGAGACTCACAGATCAATAATATCTTGCTGTGTCTTCAAGTCATTTCCAAACATAAGTCATATCACAGGATTTTCTAAGGCCCCATCTACAGAGCCATATAAAATCCAGATATACATATTTATCGTATCAGGAACGAACCAATGTATTTGAGAAAACACAAAGGTTTTTTAAAAAATCCAGATTATTTGATTTGAACTGGATTATATTAGTCTACACTGCCATATAATCCAGTTCAAAACCTATAATGTGGATTTTATATGGCAGCATAGATGGGGCCTAAGGCTAAGAGTATGCGACTTGAAGCAGGAACAAGATCACTCAATAGGTTTTTGTGGCTTGTTCTCTAAAGTTGTAGTCCAACATTGAAGCCACTATTTATTTCTGGCTCTCAAATAATAAGGTCTAAATAAATGATCACTTTCCCAAGTGAAAAGGAGCTCCCTTCCCAAGTCAGGACCAATTTTGCTAGGGGATGCAAAATTGCATCTACAATTCCACTCAGAGACTTCTTCTTTTGAAGAGGAAAAGAGGCCCTCATAGATATGAAAGAGACTGTAGTGCCTGGAAATGCAGTGAATTATGCACCCTAGAGTGTACAAATGGCCATTTGGAACCATTTAGAGACACTTTTTTTAGAGTATCAAGAATTGTGTCCCCCCCCCCCCCCAAAGCCCTGGTAGGATTGATTCCCAGACCACAAGAAGCTGCTCACTACCATAAAAGTTTTGACAGCACTTGCAAAATTCAGTAGAGGAGAGGACATTTCTCATACCCATAGATTCCTTTTTTCTTTTGCTCTGGAATGACTGTAGATTTCAAAGGGGCAGCCTTCTGTTGTAATAGGGATTTTTTAAATGCTCACGTTCAGATATAGAAGAGACCTTGCTCGGTTATTTATGGCAACCATCATCACTTTCTTTTGTTTTCCTTTTCAGAAGATGCTGGGTGAACATTCATAATAACTTCCCAAATATAAAATAGTTTTTTTTCTGGATCAAAGATATAACATGACTTTAGCTGGAAAATGGTACATTGTCAAAAAAGAAAGAAAAAGCACCTTTCTATTGATGCACAACAGAGCTGGATTCCCAAATGGTGGAAATCACGACAGCTCCATTGATTTCAACCAGCTTTGCTATTCACAGCAGCTGAACATCTGGTCCAGCTAATTTAATTGGATTAGAACAAGAATGTAAAAGAACAGCCTGAACAAATCCAGCTAGGCCACTAAGTGAGTCCTTATTTACAAGATGTATCTAGCTGTGTGACTGTGTGTCTCCTGAGCCTCCCTCTAGCCTGACATGTTAACTTAAATGGCTTTTAAATTCTGCTCCCCCCCCCCCCTTTTCTTCTTCTTCAGGAAAAAGCAAACCATCAGACTGAAGAATGCATCTGTGTTAATGGTCCCACTGTGACAGACACAGTCTTCCATCCTCCTCTTCACAAAGGGCATGCCCAAATGTGTAAGGAAAGCAGAATCCCTCTATAGCCTTATGTTAAACAGATGCCTGGGAAAGCATTGGGAAACTCATGTCCAAGTCTGCCAGTGATGTTCATTGGTCTGTTTATATTGCTTTTCCTGGGAGCTTCCAAGCTCACAAAGAAATCCCTGTGACTATGGTTTTTTAAAAAGCCAAACACTTCCTTTGTTTTCAGCTGGACAGTCAAAAAGGCACATAGGCCAAATGTGTTAGGAAGTTCCAGAGTTATTATCCTGGGTTATTTCTATATAACGTTGTTGTTGTTGTTACCCGGATTCATCTCTCCTGGAGGAGTTGGGTTGAGCCGAGCGAGCAAGCTGAAGCCCTGACTTTCTAAGAACTGAGCAAAGCAATTCGTGACCCGGACTCTTGGGGTGCATCTGCATTGTAGAATTAAAGCAGCTTGATATTAATTTAACTGCCATGGCCCAATCCTGGGATTTCTGGTTTGGGGAGACATCCACACCATTTGACAGAAAAGGTGAAAGCTCTTGTAGGACTTTCCCCCGTGTTTCCCGGGTGTCAAACTCCATTAGAGTGTGCAGACCTTTGGGGTCACTCTTTCACATGGTTGCCATAAATTGAAGTTGACTTGACAAAAAATAACAACTCAAAAGTTTTATAATGGTTTGACTGTTGGATTCTGTGAAGTGTGGGATGCAATACCCACGATGCCATGGGAACACATTGGGTGAACTTAGGCAAATCTCACTTTAAGCCTTAGAGAAAAGCAATGAAATATATGTACATGCCTACATGACATAAAGATTGCTCAAAATATGAAAAGAGATTCCATCTAAATTTTAGGAAGACCCTTTTAACTGCTTAAGCTCCTTGACAGTAGAATACAATGCCATGAAGGATGGTGGACTATATATTTTTGGAAGTCTCTAAAAACAGTGGTTGAATGGACATTTTTCAAGAATGTTTAAGTTGTATTTTCCTGAATGGGAGGAGACCGGACTGGATGACTCTTGTAGTCTCTTCCAACTTAATGATTCTATAAACAGTGGTAAAGCTACACTGTTCATCAACACAAGAACAGTATGAAATAGTCATCAAATAAACAATGGTAAGAATCACGTGTTGTCTTTATCATTAGTATATATCAATAAGCAGGTGAGTATTCACATACAATATGCATACAATATGAGAACAAAACATAAAATGATAAAGACAACACGTGATTCTTACCATTGTTTATTTGATGACTATTTCATACTGTTCTTGTATTGATGTTCAGTTTGATATTGACACGGCCCCCACTTGTTGTGTATATAAAGCTACACTGTTGTCTTATACCTATATATAATCTCTACTAAAAAGGGTTGGGCATCAAGTTTACACAAGGAGAGTTGCATATTTAGTGCAAATATGTGTGTGTGTTGTGCAGTGTGCATGGTTTTTGGCAATGCAGGGAAGCACTGCTTGTTCCACATGCAAATGTGTATTTGATTGTATATTCACAATTCACTATGAAGAGGAGTTGCATAGGTGCTGCATAGCTCTGCAAATGATAAATTACATTCTATCTTCTTGATGTAGAATCTCATCCAGGGTCTTGTCCTTCGTGACTGGGATGGAGGGGGAGATGCACCAGTTGGAATCTACTATTGCCAAAAAAAATTCCTTTATTCATGGAGATATACTGTATGATCAAACTGAGATGTCAGATTTGGCTACAGTGAAAGATGCCTTAATTTAATCCTATCTGGATTACTGTAATACTCTGTGTGGGGATGCCTTTGTAAAGTATTTTGGAAAAATTAGTGAGTCTAAAATGTTACATCCAGGCTGCTGCCTGGGAACTGGTTACTGGGAATATACAGCTATCCATCCTGTTGAAACTATCCATCCATTTCCAGCAGAATTTCAAGTGCTGCATTATGACAAAGCTCTGCATTGCTTGGATTCAAACTATCTAAAAGACCATATTCCAATGTAAATCTGCTCAATTAAGTTCTCTGGGGGGCTTTCCCTTGGTCCCATTACCATCATACATATTTTTTGGTGAGTGATATTGGAAAGAACTTTCCCTGACTGAAGAACTGCCTTCTACAGGAAACAAAGATTGTGCAATCTGGTTAAACCTTGACCTATTTCGTGTCCCAGCTTTTGGTAGGGGTCACAATCTTTCTTTCTTTCTTTCTTTCTTTCGAGCCTCCCAAAATTGAGAGGGCAGATATCTCAGATTTTGCTCTGGGGTGCCAAAAATCCACACACACATTCTTTCCAAGGCAAGGAAGCTACTCACAAAAAGCAGACAAGGAGCCGGGTTTGGCTCCCGCTTGCTTTTGTGCTGAGCTGATTTTCATACCAGGAGGGGGCTTCCCGTTATGTGCTCCTGAAGATAATCAAAGTAATGAAAGAATTAATGATACAAAAGAAAACTGGTCCACACACAATCCTAGTCTATACTGTAAAAGTAATGCAGATTGACACAACTTTTACTGCCATGGCACAATGCTATGGACTCCTAGGAATTTGTAATTTACCAAGGCACCAGCAATTTTTGGCAGAGGAGATGAAAGCCCTATTAACCTACAGATCCCACTTGAAGCCCCTTGTTGATAGAAAGGCAGGTATAAGTTAAATTACTATTTTAAAAAATCAATTCCCCTAGGCAGCTTTGCAATGTGACTATTAGCTTTTACACATATGTATCTATAACAGCAAGTTTTAAAAGCATAAGTACTGTGCTAAAAATGAATGGTGATAAACCATTTTGAAATCCATGTGCAGTTCCAGGTACCAGCTTTTGCATAAATTTAGAGTAGATGGACAACATTGTCTATTTTATTAGCACATTAGCCATTGTAGCATATGGTCTATTTCTCTATGCAGCTCCATTTCTGCCTTAGCAGACATTTATTTCAAAAACCCTTACTATAAATATAGGTACTGAACTCCTTCTCAAAATGTCAATTCTTTGAAAACAGGACTAGTTTTCCGACATAATTAAGTTTCATAGAAATATGACATCCAATTTTGCTATCTGATATTATCAAGTTAACTCTTTTGTTACTTTGAAAAGAGGTTGTATGAAATGGATTTCTGGCATCTAGAAAAACCAAAGGGATATATAGGCAGCTTGTGAATAGTTTTAAAATTTGGCTAATAATTGTAACCTTAAGCCAGGGGTGCTCATTAGGTAGATCGCGATCTACTGGTAGATCACATAGGGCATCCAGGTAGATCGCAGGCAGGGCGGGAGGAAGGCTCAGTCCCGCCCCCTCAGGCTCCCCATGCCGCCCAAGTGCTGCTGGCCGTGGGTTATCTGAGGTCCTTTCCACACAGTTGAATATGTTATCTGCTTTGAATCAGATTATATGGCAGTGTGGACTCGGAAAACCCAGTTCAAAGCAGATATTGTGTTATATGTTTCACATATTTGTAGTGGGTAGGTAGATCACTTTGACTTGGTTGTTTTATAAGTAGCTCGCATGCTGAAAAAGTGTGAGCACCCCTGCCTTAGGCTAAGGAATTCAGAAAGGCTGTATTGGCATGCAGAGGAAAACAGGCTCTTCCGTTTGCTGGGAAACACAGCTGAGGAGTGTAGTTCCTATTAGGCAAAGCCTTAAAAGATTTTGTACTTTTTCAGTATTTTATTTTTCAAAATTTGTTCACATTTCACGATGTCTGTGTTTTGCATCCATAGTTTTTTTCACAAAACAACTGTGGCTTTTACACAAGTAAATTTATTCTGAAGGAAGAATAATTCTTTAGTCCTAATTCTTTAGTACTCCCCCCCCCCTAAAAAGAAATCCTGAATATGAGACATTTCATAACAGTTGACATAGTAAAGATGGGAAAAAACTTTTTAAAAAACTGAGAAGAATTTCTCATTGACACAGCAAACAATCCACCATTTTTGAAGCTGTGCCAACTTGTGGCTCCCTGGATGTGAAGCTGAGAAAAGTTTACACCCAGATATTTTTCTTAATCTTTTTATTCCTGCTATCCTCCTCTCAAAATTACAGGCAAACTCTGGGTCCCTAATGGATCACTTTTACAATACGGAGAATCAGTTTAGTGTAGTGGTTTGAACACTGGATAACTCTGGAAAATCAGGATCAGTTCCCCACTAGGTCATGGGAACCCACTTGGATTCTTGGGCAGGTCATGCATTATCTGCCCCAGAAAATCACGTTAGGCCTTGGGGTCTCCATATGTTGGAAGCAACTTGAAGGCACATAACAACTATTTCCAATAGGGCTTTCAGTAATTATGAGCAGCTAGAGAGGCTGTAGAACAGTGACTTTATCACTGTTGTGAATAGCTTGGAAAGGGTGGGTGAAGAGATGCTGGTGGAAGGCTTAGCAGTAGAGTGAATAACCATATATACTGGACTTAACAGTGAATAACCATATATACTGGACTGAGTTGAATGTGTTTTTATCTGGCTATTTAGCTAAAATTTATGTTATTGTATTTTATCTATATGTATTTTATTTATATGTATTTTAACTTTGTATGGTGATATGTTTTAATTTTTATTTACTACATTGAATTCTTGCTGTGAGACCGGTCTGTGTCCCTCCTTGGAGGTGAGAAGATCGGGATATAAAAGTTTTAAATAAATAAATAATAGAGCTGTATCTCAGTAGAGCCCAGCAGCTCCTTCAACCAAACTCTGAAGCAACATCCATGGGAGGAGTTACTTACCCAGCTATTTATCCAGCCGAACAAGTGCAAGTGAATTCCTTTGAGTAGGCTGAGGAAGTTCCAGCTTTCATGGCTCTGCAAAAAGAGATGTCCCAGGTTTTGAGACTGGTTGAGAAGAGAGCCAGCCACAGGTAACACCTGTAAACTTAGGTTTTAAGAAGCTCAGGAGTGGCACCTTGTTGCTAGCTGCAACATTGATTCTAGAAGCTACGACTCTAGACTCTTGCTATCTAGTTACTAGGCCTGGCTGATCAAGAAAAAAATTGGTTCAAAACTTGTTGCGGATGTAGGGGGTGCTAACGCTTTGAATCTGATGGACTTCTGAAAATTTCCGCGAATATTTCAAAATTAATTCGTAAAAATTTACAACATTCAGAATGGCTTTGTTAATGGCAACACGCATGTTTAATCCAGTTTGGACAGGGATTTCTTCCCTCGGAGGGAAGAAATCAGTGTCAAGCTGGCATCAACTTTAAAAAATCAGACTCACTGCCAGCTCCCTCTCTGACAGCTTCTTCCATCCTCAGATGTGGAGGAAAGCCGTCTTGGGGGCTGGGAAGCGGAGCCGGGGGACAGACAGGACTCTGCCCGGGGGCTCTGGCTGCCTTTCAACTGGCTGTTTTCCACCCGCGGAGCAAGAGGATGCGCAGGACTCACCCTCAGCTTCGCTAACGCGCGTTGCTTCCCATGGAGGGAATCCCCTCCAGTTCTAGGGATTGGGAAGCATTCCGCGTTAAAGCTAATAAATAGTATAATAATATAATATATAATATTAATATATATAATATAATAATTATTACTATATAATATAATATACAATATAATATTTATAAAATATATAATATAATATATAATAATATTAATATATAAATATATATAATATATAATATAATATATAATAATATTAATATATATAATATATAATATTGTAACGACTCCACAATACACGGTAGGGACACACGTAGACGTCTTCTTGGTCCAACGCGATTTTATTGAAGGTACGCCACCCGTAAAGCTAAAGCGCCGGCCCGCCACCCAAACACACCTTAAATACCCCGGTAGCCCCTCCCTACCCAATGCAATGTCCAAGCAGGGTGTCATCATGCTCCGATGAATCAGCAATCCCAGTAGTCCATAGGGCATGACCCCAGGGTCACATAAGTGACGTCATGAGTCCAAATGTCCAATGTCCATGCCAGGAGGAGTTACCTCACTTCCCTCTCTGGCACCAGGAAGTTACTCCACTCCCAGGCTGATTCAGCAATTCTGAGCACACATGGCCAAGGTCACTCCAGGAACTGGGCTAAAGGTCGTTGCAGTTTCATGACAGGTTGGGAACATGATCTCCCTCAAAGCTCAGGTTCCCCAAACCTGACATAATATAGTAATATAATGATATAATATAATGATATAATGATATAATATAATATAATAATAATAGCTTTAACTCCCTCCAGTTCTGGGGCCCTGGGAAGCAAGGCACATTAGCTTAGGACTAGATGGTCTTTGGGTCTCTCGCGGAAGAGAGGAACCCATGGCAGGAGCCCAGTTAAACCCACTTTGGAAGCGCTTTTCTCGTGGGCAGGAAGAAAAGTGCTTCCAAAGCGGGTTAAGCAGGGCTCTTGCCACAGGTCCTTCTCGCGTGAGAGAGTGGTCTGTGGCAGGAGCCCAGTTAAACCTGCTTTGGAAGTGCTTTTCTTGCGTGCGGGAAGAAAAGCGCTTCCAAAGCAAGTTAAACAGGGCTCCTGCCACAGGTCCTTCTTTCGGGAGAGAGGGACCTTGGGCAAGAGCCCTGTTAAACCCATATTCAACACAGGATAACATACCTCCACAGGAGTTCTGGAGGAAACCCGCGTTTTCCCCAGATCTCCTGTGGAGGAATGTTATCCGAGCGCCAGAGACTGGCAGAGGAGGAGGAGGGAGAGCACTCCCAGAGTGGACGTGGGATAACATCCCTCCATAGGAGATATGGAGGAAACCCGCATTTTGCCCACATCTCCTGCAGAGGGGCTTGGAGGCCCATGGCTTCCCTCCATATCTGAACGGCGCCTTTCAGATCCAGAGGGAAGCCATGGGTTCTCAATCCCCATAGAAGGGAAGGCCAGGGATGGAAAAACCCTTTCTGAAAATGGTGATTTCCTAAATGGCAACGGTGGCTTTGAATACGGTAATTACTTCCGGGTTGCTTAAAGCCCTTCGTAAACGGTTCAAAGGTAATTTGGAAACAAATTTAATATACATTTAATCAATATATGAAAAACCTAACCAGGCCTACTAGTTACCTTGGACCTTG
Organism: Anolis apletophallus; assembly: GCA_030556195.1. NCBI lineage: Eukaryota > Metazoa > Chordata > Lepidosauria > Squamata > Anolidae > Anolis > Anolis apletophallus. Next base: position 171,969,947 of record JARBWK010000004.1, read on the forward strand.
GTTTACATACTCTGATTTAATCTTGTATTCTGGATACTCTGCTAATTTGCTCATCACCTTGGAATGGATATTTAGACTCTCTCCTGTGTTAGTCTGTTAAATGTTTGCACCTCTATTGGACTGTTGGCTTGCCCTTGGATTGTTAATGAATGCTCTGCTGGTATTTGGAGGTTGAGGCTTTGATAATCACACAAACCTGCTATTCCACTACCATTGTGCTATCATTGATAGTGGATACATACTGGGTTGAATACCTTCAAATTGCACCTTCTTCTATCATGTAATTGCACCAATTCGGCAATTTGTTGTCCCATGAGCGTACTTTCACATACTTTTCTCTTCATGCCTTCTTTATTATGAAATTCCAGCTTGAAGAAAAGTCAAATATAACTATGAAATGTAAAATCAATAGAAAATGAAGAGCTTGGGCATGCATATGGAGAGTGGGAGTATTCCACCCTCTTATGTCACTTTACAATTGGGATATGGAAGGGTCCCATCATACCAAAATAGGAGATGGAAGCACTGTGGGATTGGGAGTGATTGTACACAGTGCCATGTGTTATGAACCAAAGGTAACAGTCTAACTGCAATGCTGGTTTTCCTAGGCTTTCTGGGAGTTGAAGGCCAAAACATCAGAGGACCCACAGATTGAGAACCACTACCCTAGTTGTTAAAGTTATTTGATGTATAAAGTTCAGCATGCTAGATAATTCCTTTAAAACTTTCCCCATTCAACCGACATGTAAGCTGCAGTCATAACTGGCATCCTAGTAGACCAGCACAGTGCCGTCAACCACATCAACAATAAAGGTAAACATAAAATCACATTTTAAATAAATTGATAATCACCTTGCAAATTTTAAAGACACATGAAAGAAAAGAATATAAGGCATGAAAAACCATTAAAAACTGAAAAATAGTCTTTTTAGACTCTTAAAAGACAGCAAATGGTAACCAACATAGAATGAATGCAATACGTCCCAGACATCCCTGCTCCTACAAGCTGGCTACTGCATTACTTTGTAGCTGAACTTTCCCAACCAGCTTTTAATAAAGTAGCTGCACTCTGAAATCTATGTTTTTCTGGAAACAAGTATCTATTTGCTGCTGTGAAATATTATTTGCTTTTACAATTTGATTGTGACAAAGTTGCTGAAGAAATTATTTGGAGGGAATTGGCTGAAGTCTCGGGGAATTGCATTGCTTTTCCCAACTTTCCAGACAGGGAAATAAATCTCAGCACAAACAGCACTGAGGAGGAGAAAATATAATTTTTGTCTCTGAGGTATCTTTAAAGCAGGGGTAAGTGAAGTGCAGATCATATGTCAGCTATGGCCACTGGACCCTATTTTGTGATCTTTGAAGCTGGGACCCCCAAACCCAAATTTATTTTAGGGCATATTTAGGCAATATTTACTCTAAACCACACAGAAAGCCCCTTAAATGCATGAAAACATGCATAAATAAATGAACACCATCTACACAATTAAAGTTTTATAATAACCCATCCAGCCTCAACTACTAACACAACCAGCAAGGAGGATGAGGTCACTTGAGCCCTCCATCCTAATGGAAGTGGCTGTCCTATTTTATCATCAGCAGAATTGACCATGATGGCCAGGTGTTCACATTGAGCTCTGTGGCACGTGAGGAACAAGGGCATTGACTGGAGACAAAGATATATGTCAGCAAGGAGACAAGCTGGATAGAATGGACACTTTGCCCTGATTTAGTATGATTCAAGGCAGCTCTGAGGCAGAAATACCCCAGCTTAACCTTGCCCCAAGTAGACACAGCCTAAGACCCAGAGCAATTGATTCAAACTAATGGGAAAGAGATTCCACCTAACCAAGAACTTCCTGATGATAAAAGCTATTCAATAATAGAATATGTTATCTGGAATGCGCTGAAGTCTCATTTTCTGGATTGAAATGCATGGCACAGGGTTAGATTGAATAGTTCTTGAGGTCTCTTTAGAGTTCAATGATATCCAATAAGTATTTATTTATCTTTCAATTGAGTGGTAAAATAACCTCTTAATGGTAATACTCTCTTTCCAGTCTGTACTCGTTTTGTGATTGTTCCTTCTCATATAAGAATTCTATCCAAGGAGATGACTGACCACAATACGATGAACTGAATAATATGTGCTTACTGTCATGGAGACAAATGTCCCCCCCCCCTTTTGATAACATTATTTTGCCTATCATGAGACTCATTCAAGTTGAAATTACATATTTTCATTATGAACACTATGTGAGGACAACATAACAGGGTTGAAGAATCTATTTTCTCCACAACAAAAATATATACACATCATTAAATCTATCTAGAAATGAACCAAAATAAAAGGCCTACAAAACCAATGATGTTAGGATACTATTTTTTTCAATTGTGAGAAAAGAGCCTTTCAGTATAGCTCCATATTGGGTCAGAAGGCAAATACAGGTTTATGTAGACAAAAAATAAACTTTGAAAGATTGAGATTGGGTTTTTTGTATCCCTTGTACAAGTAATTCAATTCAGGGTCCAATGTAGTCAGTGAAATATATTTGGGGGGAGGGGGAACGACCAAATTGTGGTATTGTAGTGTAAATCTAGACAAACATGCAGTGGCTATAGTGTGAACTGAGATTATTGCATCCAGGATTCAAATTCCCACGTGGGACCTGGGGCAAGTCACACTCTTTCAGATTCAGAGGAACTTTGGAGAAGGCCAAAAGCAAAGCTTTTTTGAACAAATTTTGCCAAGAGAACTTAAGAAGGGTTTTCCCTATAAGTCAGGGATGGTCTGAAAGCACATGACACAACAACAGTAGTGACTCTTTGCATACAGAGCAGGGCTGTCATATGAAATAAAGAACAAAGTTGTGTTGAAGAGGGAATTATAGCAAATATTTCTTGTCATTAATGTAGCACTGTTCCTTGTTTCACCTGGAATTCTTAATATCGTTATGTGCTGACTGTGCTAAAAATACTCTATGTTGAATGGCAACAATTAGTATCTGTGGTTTCCTTTATTTACACCCCATTTGAAAAAATATGTCCTCCTCTAGGCATTGTATTGGTTCTCCAACATGACTCTATGGTATTCTTGGGCCATTTAAATAGGGTTTCCTATTATGGACTGGATTCCAACTCTATGATTCCTTGATATTGGATAATGCAATGTCCGGGAACATATTCCTGATGAGGATATGTTCAACACTATATTTTTATTTGATACTTTTGTACATATCTGGCATTGCTTGGTTTTGCATGTTTTGCATGTTTTGTAGCTGTTTATTTCCTTATTCCCTTTTCCACATACACCTTTCCCCCCTCTTTTTTCTTTCTGTTGTCTGCCTTTCTTTCTGTTGTTTGCCTGACCTTACTCAGGACATCTCAATGGCAAGGCTCTGGCCCTCTGAATGGCTCCTTCAGTGACACTCTAGCACACCTTCATTTATTATCTCTCTCACTCCCTGAGGTAGCTTCTCTATATACTGTGTTAGTTTTTGGGTCCCTTCCCCCAAAGGGAGCCAATTTATCAATTGCAACCCCACAAATATTTAAAGGTAGATAATGAAGTGTATGTTGCCAAATTTGGTCCAGATCCATCAAGCCATACATACAAACTTTGATTTTTGTATATCTATATAAATAAAAATGTAATGTTCATTTGTGGGATTCACATAACTGATAAACCACTGGATGAATTGATATGAAATTTGGACACTACACCCCTAACAGAACAACGCGTGACCATCACTCATAAACCCCCCCACCCCCAAAAAGAGCAGAAAGGACTTAAAACCCAAAAAAGCTAAATGATGATACAGGAAAAAAGGGAAGGAAGGAAGGAAGGAAGGAAGGAAGGAAGGAAGGAAGGAAGGAAGGAAGGAAGGAAGGAAGGAAGGAAGGAGAGCAAGAAAGAAAGGAATAAAGAAAGAAGGAGGGAAAGAGAGAAGGAAAGAGAGAAGGAAAGAGAGAAAGAAGGAAGGAGGTGGAGAAGGAAGGAAGAAGAGAAAGAGGGAGGGAAAGAAAAAGAAGGGAGGAAGGAAAGAGGTGGAGAATGAAGGAAGGTGAGAAGGAAAGAAAAAAGGAAGGAATTGGCCAAAACAATATGTGCTGGGTACAGCTAGTATATATATAGAAGACAACAGATGTAATCTGCCCTTTGTCATGATCCAGACACTGTTTAGGGAAACTTTCATGCACAAAGGCAAGTAGGATTCCACCCATGGCTTTTCCCCCAGACCCCCTTTCCAAAACAACATAGACAACACCATAGGCGAGATGATAGCAGCTCCCAGATAAGTTTCTTTATTTTGTTGAAAATATCCCTGTCAAAACAAGCTATTTAACACATAGGGAACCATAAAAATACTGCATAGCTTGGTAGGTGTTGGAACACTTCCTTCCATATGTACATTTCCTTGCCAGTAGGTCACCTTTAGAAGGTGTTTTCTGTCCCTGCTGTCTCAGTAAGACATTTGGAAATTAGCCATAAGGATGGTTTTCAATGGTTTCTCACTTTCCCTAGAGACAAACACTTCATCTTTAAAAAGACTGTCTTCTTGGCACCAGGTCAACACCTTTCTGGCCTTCTGGGCTTTTGAAGATTTTTTTGAAAATCTGTGGGTTAGTTATTATGCCTGTTCCTGCTGGCTGTTTTAGCTTTGGTTGATCTGTGGCATATTTTGTGGGATGCTGCTAAAATGTGTATATTCAAACATTTTTAACACATGCTTGCTTTTTATTGTTTATGGATGTGGTTGTATTTTACTGCATTTTAATCTGTACAATATGTACAACAGGGCAATGCACAATATTGCTGAATTTTGGCAGCAGTGTGTTAAGATTTTCTTTTTTCTCTGTTTCAGTGTTGAATTGCACTCCTAGATCCCTCCAGGAAGTACAATTTTATTCTAAAAGTACATGGTTTTCCCCAACTTCTCTGAAAAAAAGCTGAGATCTTTTTCCCAAGGACAAGAAGAAAATGTATATTTCTTTATTTACTTGATTTATATCCTTCATTTCTACAGAGCCTGGAACTCAAGATGGTACCCAACAGGCTCAACTAACACTGGTACGTATAAAAGTATAAAGCATTACACAATTATTATTATTAGGTAATGCCTAACATGCTGCTGTGCAACAGCTGCAGAGCTGTTTGGCTGGAGGTCAGCCTGAAGAAAATGGAAGTTCTCTACCAGCCCGCACCACAGGAAGAACACCATCATCCACATGTCCGCATACGCAAATCTGTGCTTAAGTCCATTCAACAGTTCACCTACCTGGGAAGCATCATATCTTCAGATGCCAAGATTGATAAAGAGGTAGATCACAGATTAGCAAAGGCATATAGTGCATTCAGAAGGCTTCACCAAAGAGTCTGGAGCAACAAGCACCTGAGGCAAAGCACAGCTATTGTACTGTCTATTCTCCTATATGGGTCTGAAACATGGGTCACCTATTGCCAACACCTATGCACAATCCTAAATATACACTGGACTGACTATGTTGCAAATGTTGCTGTCCTTGAGCAAGCAGGGATCACCAGCATTGAGACCCTGCTATTGAGAATACAGCTGCGCTGGGCAGGGCATGTCTCTAGGATGGAGGACCACTGCCTCCCTAAAATACTACTCTACGGTGAACTCGCCATGGGTCAGCACAAGAGAGGTGCCCCAAAGAAGAGATATAAGGACTCCCTGAAACAACATCTCAGGCTCGGCCAGATTGATCACCAACAATGGTCCACCCTGGCCTCACATTGTGAGGTCTGGAGACACACTATCCACAATGCTGCAGCCTCTTTTGAGAAGTCATGCCAAACGGGTCTCGAAGAGAAACGACAACGCAGAAAGAACTGCAACTTGGAAACAACATCACCCAAGGAGACTTTCTGCTGTGCTTTCTGCAACTGGACTTGCCTATCTCGAATTGGCCTTCTTAATCATCAACGCACTTGTAGAAAGTGTGGGATGAGTCCTTCCTGAATCTTCGTACACGAAGAAAAGCCAAGAAGAAGATTATTTACTACATTTCTATACCACCATTCTCAGCCCTAGGGCGACTCATGGCGGTTTACAAAGCAGCACAATTCAATGCCAACACTCCTCACTGCATATCATTAGAAGATACATTTCTGGACTTCGTGTACAAAATTGCAGATAATTTATGTACTACATTTAGTTACTATATTTCTATACTGCCCCTCTCAGCCCGAAGGCGACTCAGATAATAGAGAACTCTGTTGAAATGAAGAACTCACAGCTCATGACTACTATCGTGTCACACTCGAGTGTCACACTGGAGGATCTAGAAGATGCCTAGTGCAGACTTATTTTCTCAGACCTAAGGACTAGTTTTGAAAGTATGAGAAAAAGGAGGCCGTATTGTATTTATAAACAAGATAAACTAAACTATCATATAAAGCACACATGCACTAAAACCAATTAAGAGTAGAGCAATTTTAAAAGTGTTTTATTCACCCTTCAAAAACACTTTCCCAGCAAACAGTCATGCTCCCAACAAAGTTTGTCTGCACAAGGTATTTTCATGATTATGTATTGTCGAAGGCTTCCATGGCTGGAATCACTGGATTGTTGTAGGTTTTTCAGGCTATATGGTCATGTTCTAGAAGCATTCTCTCCTGATGTTTCACCTGTATCTATGGCAGACAGGCATCCTCAGAGGTTGTGAGGTCACAATCTCAGAGGATGCCTGCCACAGACGCAGGCAAAACGTCAGGAGAGAATGCTTCTAGAACATGGCCATATAGCCCGAAAAACCTACAACAACTGACTATTTTCATGACTATTTGCTGCTTTGCCATGAAGTGATATGCAGTAGTAGAAAGTCTGAAAGGTGGGAAAATTGGACCCTGGACCCACCACAATTGCCCACTCCTGACTTACAAAGACTTACCCACAACTGGAAAAATTAATCTGGGTGGTCATATTTATTCTTTGGGGGAGCAGTGTTCTCATTTTGCCCTCCTCCATAACTATTTATCCTTCATGGTAACATCTTAAACAGTGGTTCTCAACCTGTGGATCCCCAGGTGTGTTGGCCTACAACTCCCAGAAATCCCAGCTGTTTACGAGCTGTTGGGATTTCTGGGAGTTGAAGACCAAAACATCTGGGGACCCACAGGTCAAGAACCACTGATCTAGAACAGGATACTCCTCGTGTATCACTTGCCATCATTGCTCTTAGCCTCTGAGTTCCAGGAGATGTGAATAAATGACTGTTACAGAAAACATCTGTGGGTGGAATTGTTTCCCAGAAGTGCTATTTTGAACAGCACTTCTTTGTATAGTGGTATTGAAAAATTCATGACTACAATCAGAATATGCTTTAGTGTTCATTACTAAATGGATAAGAATGTATTATCCCGTGAAGATACCATGGCTGCTATCCTTTAATTCTTTCTTTCTTTATCTTTTAATTCTTTCTTTCAACTTTCTTAGGAGCCTGACTTCAGTAAGCAGAATTCATTTGGAAAGAAGTCTTGTTCTTGTTGTAGGTAAGTGCCATCTAGTCAACTTTCATTTATGGGGACATCATGAATGAGAAACTTCAAAAACTCCATCTACATGTAGAATTAATGCAGTTTGACATTAAATTAAGTGCCATGGCCCAATGCTCTGGAATCACAGGAGCAGTAGTTTTACAAGGTCTTTTAACTTCTCTGCCAAAGATGCCACACCAAACTCTAAATCCTTGATTGAATCTTTCTCTCTGGAATGTACTTCCTCTTCTCCTACTACCTTGCCAAGCATTATTATCTTTTTTTGTTGAATTGGTTCCTCTCATGATATGGTCCAAGTATAATAGTCTCCGTTTATGGGTGTGGCTGACTTACCAGCCATGCTGGTTGTGGGGCAGCGGTGCCCTCCCGCCATCTTGCTGCCTCCAGGGGGCTTCTTTCTCCCAGAAGCCCCCGGGTGGCGGGAAAGTTTCCCGCCAGCAAGGCTGGCCGGCCAATGAGGGGGCTGGCTCCGCCCCGCCCCCTCCCTGTTTCCGGCCAGCTTGACTTCTGCCCGGGCAGATCTCTCAGGTGGCCTCCCACCCTCCCTACACTTTGCATTGTTGGTTGTGTTCTGTTTGTTTATGTGTTCTTCATTGTTCCCCTGTTCAGTGTATAATATTTATTTATTCATTCATTCATTCGGCTTCTATGCCGCCACTCCCGGTGGGCTCGGGGCGGCTCACAGCAGCAACAACAACACAAGATAAAAACAGCAATACAAGATAAAACAAGCATAAAAACATCATTAAAAGTATCAAGGTACGACAGTTAAAAACGACCAAAGTTAGAGTCAATTCCTAACAGGGGGGGCGTGTCCCACTAGCCTACACGTTATGTTCTTTGTCGCAACTCCGTGTTGGCGTGTGGCGTGTGGCATGGCCCCTGGATCAGGCTGGCTTATCGCCCCTTGGTTGTTAGGGGGATAACGCCCAGGCCCCCTGGGGTGCCGAGTCTCCATGGACAGGCATTGGCCGCTCGCACCCCAGGCTTGCTACCACCTGCGTATATTCGTGGGGGCTGTCTACCCTGATCCAGGACCCAAGTGTGGACGCCAACCCTTTGTTCCTGTTTTCAATAAACGTGTTGTAGCCATTTTTATCCAACCTACTGTGTCCGCATGTTGTTCTTGGCGCGAGGTGTGTCACGCTTGCACACGCAAATTATCTTGGCTTTTAAAGAGAATTCAGGCTTGATTTGCTCTAGCACCCACCAATTTATTTTTTTAGCAGTCCAAAGTATCACATTACAAATGAGTTGATTTTCTTCCTGACAGAATTCTTCACTATCCTCCCTTCGCAGTTATGCAAAGAAATGGGAAATATAGTGGCATGGACAATCCTAGCTGTAGTATTCAATGATCTGGTTTGTTACTTCCAGATCTTGTCTAGTACTTTTGTAGCTGCCCTCCCAGTCCAAACTTCTCCTCATTTCTTGACTATAGTCTCCATTCTGATTAATGGCTGATCCACAGTATGGAAAATCTTTAACTTTTTCAACATCTTCATTGTCTACGTTGTTATGTAAACCACCTCTGGACCTTATTTCTCTGTTCTTAATATCCTGTTATTCTTTATACTTTCTTCCTTGGCTTTCCTCAGTAATCATTCCAAGCCTTTGCTATTTTCTGCTAGTTGTATGGTGTTGTCTGCATATCTTGAATGGTTGATGTTCCTTCCTTCAATTTCGCACCTCCTTTCTCCAAGTCTTGCCTTCTGCATGATATGTTCAGTATATAAGTTGGATAGGATAATAAACTGCAATGCTAGTGAGGGAAATAAACTCTCTAGTTTCACTCCTCTTGGCCACATCCTCCAGAGATCTCTCCAGAGGAACCCATTATATGCTTTAGCACATTCTAAATAAAACTTTCAAGCTTTTTATTCAAGCATATAATCTTTGGGCAAGTCACTATTTGCTTCACTCATTAAGCAATGCTGTGTGCCCAATGCTACAAACTTGTTTTATTTATGGACATTTCATGAGCACTATCCTTTGGAATGCGTGGACGATGCCATCCGTGTATGGCAAATTGCAAATTATTTGCATGGAGGAGTCTTTTTTTTATTTCATTAGTGCTGTGCTTTCTGCCTGCCAACTGGAAGCTTCATGAGTTCATTTCAGAAATGGTTTCCCTTAGCTATTGATCTGTCTTTTGAGGTGAGGGGAATATGTGTCTCCTTTTCAATTATTTATATATCTGTGCAATGCCATCATTTAAAACACAAAAAATGTATTGACTAATCAGCCAGCCTAAGTAGGCCTGGACTTCATCCTTTTGTTTAATAAAAATGATATTGTCAAGTGAGGCAGTGGTCTCTTTTATATTACCCAATCATTCTCTTTCCATTTGGCAAAGATTGTCTAATGATCTCGAGAAAATTAGCAGGATTGGTAGAATATGAACTAAATGAGATGTGGGCAAACTGCAGCCTATGAATTACATGTAGCTCCTCAGGCTGGTTTTGTGGCCTCAATGAACTCTTGCTGTTGAAAAGGTCCTCTCCTATTTATTATTATTATTATTTATTATTTCCAACATTTCTACCCTGTCCTTCTCCACCCACGAAGGGGGGCTCAGGGTGGCTTACAACGGCAGCAATTCGATGCCGACAACATACAAAACACATTACAACATTAAGCAAGAGATAAAACATTAGCTTAAAATACATCAAAACATCATTATTCGTCATATAGCCAATTCCAGATCTGATTTAGCCACCCAATTTTGCTAGGGAGAGCATTCCACAGGTGTGGGGCCCACCACCGAGCAGGCCCTGTCCCTCATCCCCACCAAACACGCTTGTGATGAGGACGGAACCGAGAGCAGGGCCTCCCCAGACAGGCTGTAACTCTATGCCTTGTTCAGCCTTTCGACTGTCTTGTCTGGATTCAGTTTCAATTTGTTAGCTCTCATCCAGTCCGACACTGCTGCCAAGCACCAGTTCAAGATCTGAACAGACTCCTTGGTGACAGGATAACACCGTATTCCCAAACTCTAGTCTAGATGATCTCCCCCAGTGGCTTCATGTAGATGTTAAACAACATCGGGGACAGTACTGAACCCTGTGGGACTCCAAAAGACAAAGGTTGTGGGGTCAAACAGGTGTCACCCAGTAATATCTTCTGGGACCAACTCTCCAGGAAGGACCAGAGCCACTGCAAAGCAGTACCTCCAAGACCCATACCTGTGAGGCATCCCAGAAGAATACTGTGGTCAACGGTATTAAAGGCCACTTAGAGGTCCAGCAGAATCAACAGGGACACACTCCCCTGTCTAGTTCCCGACATAGATAGTCTACCAAGGTGATGAAGGCTGTTTCAGAATGGCCTAGGAGGGGTTGAAAATATGGCAAAATGTCCCCTAGCCTAGAATATTTGGGAACAAGAGATGATTTTCTTTCAAGGGATGAAATGTGATGCTATATTTCAAGAGCTCCTGGGAGAACTAATGCCCTTCTAGCTGTTGTCAGCCAAGGTCATGCTCCCTACTTATGCTTGTTTTCCATCTACCCTTCCAAAGACATATTCTTGCTATTTGAAAGATGCAACAATGCCTCAATATAGTAAGGGGGGGGGGTCAAGCGCCTGACCAAATGTGCATTTCTCAGCATTATTTGAGGGATTTTTAAAGGAGAATTTGATTGGAAAATTGTATAGGCCCATTTGGAGATGGTATTGAAACACTCACTCATATACTGTCATTCTGTTCCTTCCAAAGGGAATTGTGAAAAGAGTTCATCACTTCATCAGTGGTTTCTAGTCCAGGTCATTCATCTGGTCTGAATATATCTTTCCTCCTTGTGGATCAAGATAAACAGGTAAGAACTAATTCTTCAGAATCTGGGAGGAGAGGGCTACTGACAAAATTAACTCCAACATGGGATCCCCAACATTATTCTCTCCCTCACACACACTAAAATGTGATTTATTAATTATACTAATGACTTCACCACATCAATTTGCTATCCCACTAGTGTCACATTAGCATAGATTCGGCATACCAGATTGAGTACCTACAACATTGCAGTTCTCCATTAGCACAATCGCACTGATTCACTGTTCTATAGGGCACACCCTCATAATCTTGCCATCCTGCACTACTGTATTTTCTTTATTATTTTAGCACAATTGTGCAATTTCAACATTTAATAACCAAGAAATAAAACATAAAAGAAAAATATAAAATAAAAGGAAAACAGCCAGCTTGGAAACAATTAGGAAGAGGAAAGGGAAAGAAGAATCCACACCTACTGAGGTCACTTTATTATTGCCATGCCAGCAAAGAAGCAAGAAGAATCCATTACACAAGGTTAAGTCAATGAAAGATTGTGGGATTGGGAAAAATTATGGGATTTACCCATTAATAGCTAGCTAGGGATAAGAGAACCATGGGAGGGAAGCAAATTAATGGGATGCACACAGCATCATTTGGCAGGGACCATTTCCAAAGGTGAAAGACCAGCTGTAATACCTGAAGGATGCAAACATTTAAAGGTGAAACATTTCAGGTTTTTGTGGTCTATCGCCACCGGTGGTGCAATGGGTTAAATGCGTTAAGTCAGATCTACTGACTGAAAAGTTTGTGGTTCGAATCCAAGGAGCAGGGTGAGCTCCCATCTGTCAGCTCCAGCTTCTAATGCGGGGGCATGAGAGAAGCCTCCCACAGGATGGTAAAACATCTGGACAGCCCTTGGGCAATGTCCTTGCAGACAGCCAATTCTCTCATACTAGAATCAACTTGCAGTTTCTCAAGTCGCTCCTGATACACACACAACAAAAACCCCTACTTTTGTCAATTAGCAAAAAACATTCCCTCTTGACATGGATTTCCCCCTTTTTCTTCCATTAATCAAAACATCCCACGAGTACCCTTCCTCCCCTTTCTACAAGGTCTTGCACAAGAATTACCTTGCCATTTCTTGTTGTATTTTTTACTCCTTCTGCTGCTGGCCACAAGATAAACAAGTCTAGTATGATGACAGAAATTGGCATTCTCTATTTAGCCCAATATACAAGTAAATACAAACATGGTAAAATGTATGGTAAGACCCATCTTACAGTGTACAGTTACAAGCATCTTACACAAAAATGAAAATAAAGCATTGCAGAATGTATGACAACTATCACCATTACCTCTCCACCTTCCAATCAGCCAGCTTTTACATCAGTGAGCTCCACCCTGACAACCATATACATGGGTCTGGCAGCAGATCTTTGTCTTGGCATCCACCTGCCTTGCCCTTTCAAGGTACCATGAGAGCCAACTTCCAGCAGCAATTCTAGCAGTGCGCAATCAAGAGGAGGACCCTACTCTAGCATGCTTACAATGGCCAAAACTATGCATAGATTTCAAATGTTGTTTTACCATCAAGTTGCCACCTTTTCTCATATTGTACATCTCAGAACCCATGTCTCTGTTTACAACTGTGAAACAAATCCAAAATATTTGCACACTATGGAAGAGAAAGGGGAGGAGAAGGGGAGGGGGAAGGGGATGGAAGGTCAGACATCTTTTGGAGGACAAGCACCACGGGGTGACCCTCATGGTGGCAACTTGATGGTACCATTCCTCGCAGTGGCAGCAAGACTGAGAAAGAGCCTAGTGTCTGATCAAGGTATTACCTGACACTGTGTAGTATGCATTTGTGTAGTATATTTTCCTGGTTACAAAAAAACCTGTAAACTCCTGTAGGTTTACTATTTATTTAATAGTTGTGGGTGCATGGACCGTAATAAAGTTTTTAACTTAATAGTAGATTGTATATGTTTTTAAATATATCTGTAGTTTTTCTCACAATGGTCTTCCAGGAGATTGAAGGAATATGAACTGTAGCCTAGCAATGTTCAAACTGGATTGCAGACCCTTAGGTTTAGAGCCATCCTTTTGGTGGTTTCTCTGGAGCCACTCAAAAGCTCGTTCATCTCTAAGCAGGGTGGTCTGGCTAAATGCCACACCTTAAAGAGGGAGACTGTAAGAACAAGAATGGGGCTGTGTAGAGTAAATGCCACAACCACAGCACTTTGTTTGGATTTGTTGGCACCAAGTTCATGCAATGCCCACCCAGTCCCCAATGTTTTCCGACAATACACAAAAGTAGACCCAGCCAGAAACAAAAGACAGAGTGCAATGAATTGGCTGAGAGGCTTTTGAGCGGTGGACCACCCAGAAGAGAAGTTAAAACTACCTTTTGCATTGATTATCGGTCAGGTGTTCCTTACTAACAAAAAAAGGAATGGAATAACTAATTGCAAGAATTTATAGAAACACTCCGTGAATGTTAAAGTTTTTGCTGAGACGAATGTAGCACCATCTGATGCCACAGATCATACCCTGAAATATGTGGAAAGGAAAGGACAATGAGCCCACTTATGGAGACAGACTTTCAAACAGAGCTACTGTCTGTGTGTGCTTCCCCAAAACATGCATGAAGCTAATGAGCCCGACAGCCATGCGGACCTCAAGGCGTCTGCCGTAGAGGCTGCCAAGAATGTCCGACAGAGCAAAGGCCGTTAATTTAGCATGACTTTGTGAATAAAGTCTAAAATGAGTGGACTGGTACTATCTCTTCCCAAGAGAATGTCCCTCCATTTGTTTGCAGAGCTCCCCGGAGCCTATGAAAACAAAACTCCTGGATGTTCTCTGGCTCATCCTATGATTGATTTGAAATTGCTTCTCACACAGTACAAATTTTCGAAAGAAGCCCAAGCATGAAATCAAATCTTCAAGGTGCACGAGATGTATTTTTACAAATATCAACCACTGGAGGGGGAAATGTTAGGGTCATATAGCTAAGAGTTATAGTTTGTTTAAGTTACAATTATAGTTTATTTAAGCCTTTTTTTAAAAGAGAGAGAGAGAAAAATAAGGCTGTGCAAATGATCCAGCTGGATTCCGAGGCAAATTGGTTCAATTTGGACTAATTTGTATAACTTTGGATGGGATCAGTTTGCTCCAGTTTGGTTCTGGAACAGAAGAGCCACAGACTGAAGCAATTCGGACCAATCTAAGGATTAGGATGTCAAAAATGCGTGGAAAAATCCCCAGACAGCGCATCTCAGACATGACCATGTAAGGCAGGCAGAGGAAGAGCAATTCTCTTTGTTTCCTGAGGATGTGTTCAGATAAGTAAAAAAAATGTAACTGGTTCTACTTTCTTCTGAGCCTGACCTGTGCCTTTAGTTATACCCGGGCCCGTAGCCAGGATTTTGATTCGCGGGGGGGTTGAGTTTATTTGGGGGGAATGAGTCTGAGTGAGAGAGGGTCTGCCCTAGCAAACCTTTATATCGTTATCCCAATACCCCCATGCATATGGGATATATTGAGCATGGTGATCAGATCATGATATGAATAAACATAACAGCTTAAATAATGTACCAGAAAGGCCTTCTCGCGGACCACCCTGAGAATTTCGGGGGGAGGGGGCTGAAGCCTTTCAAGCTCCCCCCCCCCCCAACTACATGCCTGGTTATACCTATGGCTGGAATGCACACACGTAAACTCCAGCATGGAATTATTGACTGCAAAGGTTTTTTCACCATTGCTGTAGATGAAATTCCAGATGCACAGCAACAATAAGAAACCTCATGAGTTAAGTCCCTGTTGAGATGCTATACTTAGTTGCCAGGTCAGGTTCCATGTGTGGTGTACCTCCATGTTTCTCTCAAATTTCATTTTGAGTGAAATTTTGAGACAAAGTGCTCTGTTATTTATTTCAACCACAATTAAATTCTAATATCATTCATCATCTTGTTTCTCCCTCCTGTGTCATGAATACAGAAAGAATTCTTTTTAAAAAGGCCATGTTATGTATTTGGGGCTTAGAAGTGTATTCAAAAAGAAAATTAAAATGTAAATAGAGGTGAAAGGGCCTCTTGCTCTGACTGCTGAAGGACTCAGAGAAATTACTGTCTACTTCAAGCAATGGTTGTTCTCATATCCTATTCAGCTTGTGTTCTATTTTTTCTAAAGTTTTGCCATATTCAGGAGGGATCAAGCTTGTTTTCTCCTGCTCCAAAGACTAAGAGCCCTTCCACACAGCCCTATATCCCACAATGTCAAGGCAGAAAATCCCACAATATCGGCTTTGAGTTGGGTTATCTGAGTCCACCCTCAGATAATATGGGATTTTCTGCCTTGATATTCTGGGATACAGGGTTGTGTGGAAGGGCCCTCAGATAATCCAGTTCAAAGCGGATATGGTGAGATTTTCTGTCTTGATATTCTGGGATATACGGAATGGCCCTATGATCCCTTCAACACTGCCAATGCCATATAAAATCCAGATTTTTTTTGCTTTGAACTGGATTATATGAGTCTACACTGCTATATAATCCAGTTCAAATCAGATAATCTGGATTTTACATAGCAGTGTAGATGGAGCCTTAGACATTGAGCAATTGATTCAAACTCCAGGAAAGGGCTTCCACCTAAACATCAGAATCAAATCCTGATAAGAGCTGTTTAACAGTGGAATATGTTGCCTTCAAATATGTTGAAGTCTCTTTCTCTGAAAGTTTTCAAGCAGAAGTCAGATGGCTATCTGTCAGAAGTATTTAGATTGTGTCTTCCTGCACAGAAAGGTGGGGTATTTATTATTTCTTTATTTATTTGTGGTATTTGTATACTGTACTTCTTAATCCCAAAGGGGACTCAGGGCGGTTCACGGTGTTGGCAATAATTCAATGCCATCAATGGCGCAATGGGTTAAACCCTTGTATCAGGAGGACTGAAGACCAACAAGTCGGAGGTTTGAATCTGAGGAGTGTGTGGATGAGCTCCCTCTGTCAGCTCCAGATCCCTATGTGGGGACATGAGAGAAGCCTCCCAAAAGAATGGTAAAACATCAGAGCATGTGGGTGTCCCCTGGGCAACGTCCTTGCAGACAGTCAATTTTCTCACACCAGACGTGACTTGCAGTTTCTCAAGTCACTCCTGACATGAAAAAAATGCCATCAATAAAAAACAGTATAAAATATCAAAATTGACCCTTAACATTAAACATTATTAAATACATGACATAAAATAACATCACATATCACACAAAGATATAGCCGTTGTCTGTAAACAGTCCTAGGTCATTACAATTTCAACTTTCACTTTAAAGATTCCTATGATGGGTTGGACTGAATTGCCCCCAGAGTCTCTTCCAACTCTATAATTACATGATCGTGCGATTTCCTTGCAAAGGTTTTTTGTAGGAATAATCTACAATATCCTTGTTTTACAGCCATATAGTAACTGCTCAAAATATCAGAGTCTTCTTTCTTGCATTTGTCCAAAATGTGTCTTCCTAAACCTAAGGGCACAGTTTGCAGCCAGTGAACTGAAAAATTCAAGAATCGTGCTTTTCTCTTTGATGCAACAAGCATTAAAGACCTATTTCTCAATGATGTGGTAAATCTCCATCTGGCCTGTATTTCAGAAGGATAAAGAGCTCACATGGCAAAATACTCTCTCATGGAGAGTCAAAAAGCACCCTACACATCAAATATGGATGTGCATGCACCCCTGAGAATTACGTATAGGGGCTGAAAAACCTGTTTGTTGGGCATTCATCTGTGACATTCAAAGGTGTGGTGGCCAAACAGAATTCATTGTCTGCTCCTAGTAAAATAGCATCAATTCAGAAGATGCTGGAAAGATTCTATGGTGAAGACTCGAGGGACCCATTAGCTGTTTACTCTGGTCATCATTCTGTTAGTCCATCTTATACCACTCATATTTTGTTCCTGTTACAGGAAATGCTTGGGATAAGAAGTGTTTTAGATTTTAGGTTCTTTGGGATTTTGGAATGCCTTTCTTTGCATGTGCATGCATAATAAGATAGCATGGAGATATAGACATACTCCAAACACCACATTTGTTGATTTTTCATATACATCTTATACATAGAGTTTGAAAGTAATTTCAAACAATTTTTTTTAATTTTGCAAATACACCCATGTTGACAATTTTGGATGTTGAAGTATTTTAAATTACAGAATTCTGAATAAAGGAGGGTCAACTTGTATTTGCTTCCCCCTCCTGCGCTGACCTCTAAGCCTCATCACTAGGAGCTTCGGATATAGATTGAAGGAAGTAATAGTGCAGTCCCTGTTTTGCTTTGGTCAGACTTCATCTGGAATACTGTGTCCAGCTCTGGGCACCACAGTTCAGAAAGGTGTTGACAAGATGGAAGGTGTCAAGAGAAAGTAAATCAAAACGGTCAGTTTCCGAAACCATGAAATACTATGTGGAGCAGCTTAGGGAAATGGGTGTGTTTTGGCTGGAGAAAAGAAGGTTGAGATAGCCATTTAAAATACTTGAAAAGATATCGCATTGAGGAGAGGGCAAGCTTCAGAGACTAGGACACAGAGCATTGGATTCATAAGATACTTTTTATTAGCAATTTTCACAATGGGAAAAAAGGGGTAAAGGGAAGGGGGAAAAAGAACAGGGAGGGGTATGTTGACTTCCATTCTCATTCCACACTATTTACATAAGTTATTGGAATTTTCAATATATAACTTGAGGCACCCCCGATGCTCTTAATCTTCCAAATCTGTAACTGACAGTGTTCCTTTCTTATTACACATTCTTCAAATATTCATCAATCAGGGTCCAATCTGTCTTTATGATACCTTTACCATTGTTCTGTCGCAACCAGTACGTTAGTTCGTACAGAGCAATGGATTCAAACTACAGGAAAATATTAGGAGGAACTGCCTAATAGTAAAAGCTGTTAAACCAGTGGTTCTTAACCTGTGGGCCGTGGACCACCAGTGGGTCGCAAGGATGAAAATCTGGCTGTGAGCCTCCTTCCTCTTTATTTTATTTATTTATTTTATTTCCACTCCTTTCGCACTACTAGCCACTCCTTCCCTGTCACTGACAATTGCATATGATCTGTATGAGAAACTAGAGCTGATGTGGTTTATCCAAAGCAATTTTCTGAATCACCACCCCAAACCAATTTTAAAGTTAACCAAAAACTGATTTGTAATCCTTTTGGTACTATTGATGAAGAGTGGTCCCTGGTGAAATTGGTCCCTGGTGAAAGTGGTCCCTGGTGAAATTGGTCCCTGGTGAAAGTGGTCCCTGGTGAAAGTGGTCCCTGGTCAAAAAAAAGGTTGGGAAACACTATGGGTGGATCCAGACAGCCTTTTATCCAAGGAGCTTCCACATTTAAAAAAAACAGATGTTCCAGTGAGGTTGTCTACACCCACCCCAGAAAGCATGTGCTTTCTGAGGTCAGTGTACAGATGTTGTACTGGGACTTCCCAGTACAACATTGGGAGAGTAACCCCTCTCCTCAGAAGCCCCCATAAACTGAGTAAAGAACTCACCCGGCCTCCCTGAGGCAGCTGCCAGAGTTCACCTGGTACATACAAATTACAAGCCAGGAGAAAGGGGAGGGAGCAATTTTCACATTCACTTGTACACACAACTGGCACATCACTTGTACATGACAGGAGAACTCCGGCAGCTGTCCCAGGGAGGCCAGATGAGTCCTTTTCTTTTTTTACTCAGTTTAGTGGGACTTGGGGGGTTGGGATTCCCACAGTTTTCCAGACTAATTTAGTGGGACTTTGGAGAGGGGGTTGGGATTCCTGAAGGGCTGAAAGAGGCAGTGGTTCACCCATTATTGAAAAAACCAAATTTAGATCCTTCAGTTACCTTCAATTACTGCGCGGTTTCGAATCTTCCGTTCCTAGGCAAGGTAATTCAGAGGGCGGTAGCAGACCAGCTCCAAAAATTCTTAGATGACACGGCCTGGCTGGACCCCTACCAGCCCGGGTTTCGTTCGGGACATGGGACTGAGACTGTGATGGTAGCCATCTCGGATCAACTCCGATGTCAGCTTGACTGAGGCAGATCGGCATTGCTTGTATTGTTAGATCTTACAGCTGCCCTTGATATGGTTGATTATGATCTTTTAAGCCACCGTCTCACCGCCTCGGGGGTCCAAGGGTCTGCCCTAAATTGGGTGGACTCCTTCCTATGGAATCGCTAGCAACAAGTGGAATGGAACGGGAGGGTCTTTGAAAAATCACCACTCATGTGTGGAGTCCCTCATGGGGCCATCCTATCTCCATTATTATTTAACGACCATTCGCTCAGCTAGTCCAGAGTCATGGGCTGGAATGTTATCAGTATGCTGATGACACACAGCTCCTTCTACAGATAGACGGCCGACCAAACTCGGTTCCCGATAACTTCACATCTTGCCTTGAAGCTGTAACAGGTTGGCTGCACTCCAGTAGACTGAGGGTGAATCCGGCAAAGACGGAGATCTTGTGGCTGGGTCATCCTGGATTGGATGAGGCACAGCTGCCCACTATAGATGGTGAACCACTCTCTCCAGCTACCACAGTCAAATGCCTTGGTGTCATTTTTGACTCATTATTGACAATGGAAGCCCAAGTCCCCGCTGTCAGTAAGTCGGCCTTCTTCCATCTTCGGCAGGACAGGCGGCTGGCACCCTACTTGTCCGGGGATGATCTGGCCACAGTAGTTCATGCCACAGTAACTTCGAGACTTGACTACTGTAATGCTCTTTATGTTGGCCTTCTTTTGTCGGTGACCCGAAGACTTCGACTGGTACAGAATGCGGCAGCCAGACTCCTCACGAGAATCCCTGTGAGGAACAATAAAACATCTGTCCTATACCAACTGCATTGGCTTCCAGTCGAATTTCATATTATTCACAAGGTGTTTATTCTAACCTTTAAGGCCTTGTATGGTCAAGGGCCGGCATACCTACAGGAACGCCTCTCTCTGTGTCAACCCTGGAGATCACCTCGCTCAGACCGTCAGAATCTACTACAGGTCCCAGACCCTAAGGAAGCCCATCTAACATCAACCCGGTGCAGAGCTTTCTCGGTGATCGCTCCATCGCTTTGGAATGCCCTCTCTCCTTACATCAGAGCCATCCGTGATCTAAAAGATTTTCGCACGGCTTGCAAAACATGGCTATTTGAGAGAGCGTTTGGCTGAGAACTGTTAGATTGTCAATTGTTTTTTAGATGTTTTAGATGCAATTTTTTAAAGATTTTTTTAGCTGTTAGATATTTAGATGTTTTTAGATGTTCAAGCATTCAGCTTGTGTTTTACTGTAAATCACCCAGAGCCAACTGGGATGGGCGATTAATAAAACCCTAAATAAATAAATAAATAAATAAATATAGAACTGGAAATAGTGGGTTATCCCATGCCTTTCAAGAAGCCACAGAATAAAACCCCTATCTAATTAATTCACTACAAACCAGGGTTTTCTTGGTCTGTAGTGAATTAATTCGAGACTGTCCAGAACATTGTCTGGACAGCCCCTCCTTTATTGAGGTAGATACTGCAATAAAGGTACTGTCTGCATGGACCCTGTGCTAAACAACTGAATGTGCTGCTTAGGAGTGTTGTGGAGTCTCCTTCTTTGGAGATTTCTAAAAGAAACTGGTCATCTATCAAGAGTCCTATTATTCCTATTGTTCCTACATGGCAATGGACTGGATTGGATGGATTTGATTTCTTTCAGTGCTTTGATTTTCAATGTCTCAATCATTTGCAAGACTAAAAATTTGGAACTAAAGGAAAGTTTGTAAACATAATTTGAATGGTGAACATGCTTTTCCTCACCCACACCCAATAATAGCTGAACCCCCCACATGAGCAATTCCCACTCCTTTCTTACATGGAGATGCAAAGAATTAAATCTGGATCCTTCTGTATATAGAACATGTGTTCTACTACAGAGGAAATTTTCAGAGACGAGCTGGTAGAAAGATTAAATGAAACTACATTTCAGCATGTATGTGTTTGAATGAAACTCCTACCACTCAAAAGGAAACTCCTTGCACAGCAAAATTTCAGTATGGCTGAGGAACATATTCATCTAGAAAACCTGAACTGTTAGTTTTCTACCTTACAAGGAACTCCTGGTCTTGCAGCAATCAAACCTCCAAACCTTGATAGAAACTGAAACTATAACAGGAAAGTTGAACCTTAAAAATAATAACAGTAAGATTAAGCCATGAACCGTATCACTTCCCTTCGAGTTCATCCCACCCCTCGACTCCTTTGGGGACTAGACATGCCAAGTCTGTTAATATATGGCCTGGATAAACTGTGCAACAAGGAATGTGAGATTCAAAGTGCATAAAAAGCTGTGTGTCTGACTTATTCAAAACACCTGTCTATGTACTTAAAGGAATAAAGGCCAGGAGAGAAGGAGCCGGAGGAACATAAAAAGTGCGGCTTCCCATTACATCACCACCTGATGTTTTACTTTCTAGGTAAGAGGATATTACAATTCACTTAATAAAACATCTGTAGTATCAAATTAAAGTAGCAAAAAAGCAGTCAGCTGTTGGGAATGTGCCTTTGCTTTTTGGATCAGAAGAAAGACATTATCTCGTTTGAGGTTCCTTGAGCAGCCGAGGAGACGGGCAAGGTCCCAGGAGACAAACATCTTTCTCTTTCTGAAGTGTAGCTTGGAGCCAAGACAGGCAAAGAATTATGCCTTAGACTCCCTTTTCTTCTTCTCCCTCAAACTAATGGATATCACACCAGCATTGGTGAGGTTCATTCCTTTCACATATAAGAACTGTCACATTAGACTCAACCACCAAGGGTCATCTAAATCCAGGCTTGCATAGCTCCTGGACCCAATATGACCACCAGCCATTTATAAGGGGTCAATATTAGACTTCAGTGGACTGTTTTGGGATTCTTGTTGCTTAATTACTTTTTTCTTGTTAATGGTAAGAGAAACCTAGCTGACCACAACACTACCATTTTGTTTTGTTGCTTTCCTCCAGTAGTGATAAAATCATGACTGGTCTTACAGTTAGAACTTCCTTTTCTGTTGATGTATCTATCTATCTACTCTGTAAAAATAATGCAGGTTGACAAGACTTTCTAATTCATCACACTAGGGATTTTTGTGCCTTTGAAGCACTTTGGAGATGGTCCATACATTACATCAGTGTTTCCCAACCTTTTTTGAGCCGTGGCACACTTTTAACATTAAAAAAATCTGGGGGCACACCACCAACCAAAATGACACAAAATGACACTGTAACACAGTAAAGAACGGCTGGTGGATGGTGACCTGCTGGGAGTGCCGAAGCTGGGGAGGGGGAGGAGCCAGGCCACGCCATGCCCCGCCCCTCCCCCGGCTTCAGTTCTCCCATAACCGCCAGCCTTGAGGGGCAGTGCCAAGCCAGCATTGTGCTGGCTCTGCCACCGCTGGCTTGGCACTGCCCCCTCAAGGTTGGCAAAGCTGTGGGAGTGCTGAAGCCGGGGGAGGGGGCGGAGTCAGGCCGCACCCGGCCCTGCCCCCCCCCGGCTTCAGTTCTCCCACAGCTTCGCCAGCTTTGAGGGGGCAGTGCCAAGCCAGCATTGTGCTGGCTCTGCCACTGATGGCTTGGCACTGCCCCCTCAAGGCTGGCAAAGCTGTGGGAGTGCTGAAGCTGGGGGGAAGGGGCGGAGCCAGGCTGCGTCATGCCACCCCCCCCCCCCCGGCTTCAGCTCTCCCACAGAGGAGGAGCATGAGCGGTGCTTCAACAAGCAAGGGGCGAGAGTCATGGCGGGAGTCATAGCGGATTGGAGGCTGGTTGGGGAAACGGCCGAAGGAGGTGGCGCCCCGGTCCCTTCTTTTTCTTCTTCGCCGCCTGGCCCTTCCTCCTCCTCTCCCAAGCAGCAGGAGTTTGGCAGGAGGAGGGGGGAAGGAAGGGGGGCAGAGAGCATTTCTCGCGGCACACCTGATGATCGCTCACGGCACACTAGTGTGCCACGGCACACTGGTTGAGAAACACTGCATTACATGACTTTTGGCAGGCCACGCCCCATTTACCTTCCAAGTGCCAAGGAAGCATTACAAGACACTTCCTCAGCAACAACTGAGAGGTAAGTGGGTTTGGGGTAGCTCCGGCAGGCAACCCACATGGCCCTGCTAGATGACTTACTACCTACAGCTGACCATCGTGCGAACCATAGGTCAGCTAAGAAGCTGAAGAAATTCCGCACTAGAACTTTCTGGAGTGTCAAATTCAGGAGCTGGGTTCAATCCCAGGAGAGTTCCCAGCTCCCGACACGGACTGAGGGGACGGAAAAGGGACCTGCCCCTGGAACTCTGGCACAAACTGATCGGAGCGGATCTCCCCCACTTGAGGGTCTAGAGCAGGGCTGTCCAACTTCTACCGGACCTGTGGCCGGAATTCCGGTTACTGATGACCTGGGGGGCCGAAGGGACTGCCTCCGCCCCCGGCTCCGCCCCCTCCCTGGCTCCACTCCTGCCCCGCCCCCAGCTCCGCCCCCTCCCCACCTTGGAGGTGTCTGTGGAGGACACCGGGGCTTTGACTTGGAGATAGAGATGAACACCAAAATCCCAGTCTCAAGTCCCAGTCCCTGTTTTGAACTGGATTATATTGCAGTGTGGACTCAGGGCCCTTCACACAGCCATATAACTCAGAATATCCAGGCAGGAAACCCCACAAAACCTGCTTTGAACTGGATTATATTGTAGTGTGGACTCAGGGCCCTTCACACAGCCATATAACACAGAATATCCAGGCAGGAAACCCCACAAAACCTGCTTTGAACTGGATTATATTGCAGTGTGGACTCAGGGCCCTTCACACAGCCATATAACGCAGAATATCCAGGCAGGAAACCCCACAAAACCTGCTTTGAACTGGATTATATTGCAATGTGGACTCAGGGCCCTTCACACAGCCATATAACGCAGAATATCCAGGCAGGAAACCCCACAAAACCTGCTTTGAACTGGATTATATTGCAGTGTGGACTCAGGGCCCTTCACACAGCCATATAACGCAGAATATCCAGGCAGGAAACCCCACAAAACCTGCTTTGAACTGGATTATATTGCAGTGTGGACTCAGGGCCCTTCCACACAGCCATATAGCCCAGAATACCTGCTTTGAACTGGATTATCGGAGTCCACACTCATATAATCTGGTTTTAAAGCAAATAACATGGGATTTTATTCAGATGTGTGGAAAGGAAGTCAAATAAGAAGCCAGGGCCCTTCCACACAGGCCTATAACCCTGAATGATAAGGCATAATATTCATTCTGCCTCTGCTAATAATAATAATAATAACAACAACAACAACAACAGGTTCCTGGAGTAGGAGACCTCCAAGGGCCATCCAGGGCCATCCAGTCCAATCTCCTTCTGCCACAAGGGGAAAACACAATCAAAGCATTCCTCACAGATGGCCATTCAGCATAATTACAATGGGTTCCTAGAATAGGAGACCTCCAAGGGCCATCCAGTCCAATCTCCTTCTGCTATAAGGGGAAAACACAATCAAAGCAATCCTCACAGATGGCCATTCAGCTTCTAATGATGATGATGATAATAATAATAATAATTACAATGGGTTCCTAGAATAGGAGACCTCCAAGGGCCATCCAGTCCAATCTCCTTCTGCTATAAGGGGAAAACACAATCAAAGCATTCCTCACAGATGGCCATTCAGCCTCTAATGATGATGATAATAATAATAATAATAATTACAATGGGTTCCTAGAATAGGAGACCTCCAAGGGCCATCCAGTCCTACCTCCTTCTGCCATAAGGGGAAAACACAATCAAAGCATTCCTCAGCCATGTTGAATCAAACCTAAACTCTCATGAGAGCAACAGAAAGTACTGAACCTTGAGTTTGGGAGTTGTAGTTCTCCTCTATCCAGAGAGCACTGTGGACTCAAATAATGATGGATCAGGACCAAACTTGGCAGGAATCCTCAGAAGAGGAGGAAGCCGGAAAGGGAATGGATGAGCATCCCCCCGCGTGCTCCAAACTTGGCCCCACCCCTTTTCCGCTCTGGCCACGCCCCCTCTCACTTGGTGCACTCTCTCCTTCCCTCTTTCTTTTAAGTGGTGGAAAAGGGAAGGAATGAAAGGGAAAAGAGAGAGAAGGAGGAGGAGGAGAGAGGGGGGGAGGGAGGGAAGTAGGAGGAGGAGGAAGGGAGCCTGCTCCTCCTCCCGCCCCCCCCCACCCCCCCCCCCGGCCGGGTAAAAAATATTCGAAAAAAAATTCAAAAAAAATATTCGAAAAAAATTTAAATTTTTAAAAAAATCTTAAAAAGCAGATATCGTGCAGGAGGGTAGAGGGCCGTGGGGAAAGGGTTGGGGGCCGTATACGGGCCGCGGGCCACCAGTTGGACAGCCCTGGTCTAGAGGTCCCAGTTGTTTTGGTATCCTCTGGAAGGGCAACCACCTTTGGGGTCCAAGGAATACCATGGCTCCCTCCTGTCAACTGTGCGACTGGAAACACCACTGGTCAGTCCCCATCGATGGTACGGTTGTTACCACGGGACTTGGCCTTTACACCGCCCCCTCGACCATTTGCCAGCCTTATTGAGCATCATAGGTCCCCTGACCTTATACCCCCTTTTCCTTGGCAAAGTTTTGATCTGTAGATCGGTCTTTATTGTTTATTCATATCGTGTAATGTTTTATAGCTGGCCCTTACACCCTCTTTCTTTAGGGTAGTTCTTAAGTTGTTAAACTGGATATGTATTGCTAACTGTGAATCTTAATCTTTTATTTATTTTTATTTATTTATTATTGGGCTTCTATGCCGCCACTCCTGGGAGGCTCAGGGCGGCTCACAAGCGCCGGATAAAACAGAATAAAACAACATATTAACAATTTAAAACACGGCAATAAAACACAATATGACAACAACGAGGTCAAAAACCTGGTGTGTAGACACAACACCACAGGTAATGGATACAAGCGTGGTGGGCTATGCAACAGGCAAAACCTACAGGTCAAAGGCCTGCTGGAATAAGTAGGTCTTGCAAGCCCGTCTAAAAGGAAGCAAGTCCTTGATGCACATTTCAGCGGGGAGGGCATTCCACAACGTGGGTGCAATAACGGAGAATGCCCTCCTACGGGTTGCTGTCAGTCTCGCAAACTTTGCAGAAGGGACATCTAAGAGGTTGGTACCTTCCGACCGCAGTGATCTCGTAGGGCAATATGGGGAGAGACGGTCTCTCAGATACGCTGGCCCCAGGCCGTGCAAGGCCTTAAAGGTGAGAACCAACACTTTGAAGGTGATCCGGTGCTCGATTGGAAGCCAGTGCAGACCCTGCAAGGTGGGTGTTATGTGACTACCAGCTGGCGTGCCAGACAGGAGTCGGGCGGCAGAGTTCTGCACCAGCTTGAGCTTCCAGGTCACCGACAGAGGAAGGCCAATGTAGAGCACGTTACAGTAGTCCAGTCTCGAGATGACCGTGGCTTGGATCACCGTGGCCAGGCCGTTCTGGGATAGATAGGGGGCCAGCCGCCTTGCCTGTCTAAGATGGAAAAAAGCATACTTGCTGACCATGGAGACCTGGGTCTCCATGGCCAGCTGGGAGTCCAAGTGAACTCCCAGGCTCTTTACTGAAAGCAATGGGCATAGCGCCGCACCGTCCAGGGTCGGAAGCTGGACATCCCCATCACCCGGGCGGCCCAGCCACAAGATCTCCATCTTCGCTGGATTCACCCTCAACCTACTGGCTCGCAGCCATCCAGTAACGGCTTCGAGGCAACGCTGGAAATTATCGGGGATGGATCCAGGCCTGCCCTCCATCCTCAGAATGAGCTGGGTGTCGTCAGCGTATTGGTGACACTCAAGCCCAAAACCAGCTGTGCAAGTTGTTATTGTTATTTACTGTGTAAATTGTTATTGTTGTGTATGAGATTCTGTTCTATCTTGCTTATATGTAAGTCGCCCGAACTACCTCGGTGGAGGGCAACTAATCAAATAATAAATGGTATGGTATGGTATAGCATTGAGACATAGCAGTTAATTTTGCCTGCATCAATTCTACAATCAAGCCACCACTGCTTGATGGTGGTTACACTTGCCAGATCTGTTACCTGATTCATCCAAAGAAGGTGGATTCCAACTATTCAGTAGACTTGGGCATGAATCTATTTAACTTCAGCCAAATGGTCTTCTTTAGCTCTAATGGATGGTCTTAATGGCAAAGGCCCAACTGTCACATTTTCCCCATCCATAATGGGACCACATGACAGCTGATCATGGCTCCTCCTCTCCTATTTGGCACCACAGTTTCAATGTAATTTTTAGCTTGGCTTCTGGCTTGGCCTCTCTCTTGAATTTTTTTTCCCCGGTTTTCATTTATTGTCTTGATTCTTTTAATTTAGTTGGAATGACTGGGAGTTGAGGATGTGTAGGACTGGTGGGTTATGCGCACACACGCATTTTATTTATTTATTTATTTATTCATTCATTCTTGGGACTTCTACACCACCGACTCCCGGGGGCTGGGCGTTCCATACAGCGTAGGAGCTTTCACCAATAGAATTCTGTACTGTTAGACCCTACGTTATCTCACGTTAGGCGGGTATCATGTTAAATGAGCCAATCACAGATGGTTACCATTTGAGGGCTTCTTCTTCACGAACAAGTGAGAGTCATCCTTTAGCTCATTTCCTCCTCTCTTTCAGAAAATACTTCTAAAAGATTATTATTAATAATAATAATAGCAATCCCAGCAAACAAACAAAAAAGAAAAGCCTAATTTTCAGAAAACTATTTCTACCTTACCTCTCCTCTAGAGCAGAAAGTAGAAACAGCTTTAAGTAAGCATTAAACTCGAAGCAGAAAAACATGAGGGGGGGAAGGCAGGCAGGTAGGGGCTGCAATGCAAATCAAGATTTTAAAAAGTGCTTTTTAAAGGAAGCCCAGAGTCCAGGTCATTGCTTTTCCTTTCCAGCAGGAAGTGGGAAGCCACCTTAAAATGCCTTAATGTAAAGCTGTATGCAGGGAGAGAGCGTGCAGTACCACTTGTCTCCTCAGAGTAAAAAGTAGAAACAACTTTAAGTTAGTATGAAACCCGAAGCAGGGAGCACACATTGCTGTCTGTCTCCTGTAGAGTAGAAGGTAGAAGCAGCTTTAAGTAACCATTAAACCCAGGTCTCCTCTACAGACAAAAGGAAAAGGATGACAGAAAGAGTGGCATCTTAACTCTGATGCTTTTTAATCCAGGTCTTTATGAAGGATATAGGACAAACAATGCCATTGCCTTAAATGACAGGAAGGGGAGCTCGGGGAGCACCTCCTCCATTGCCACCAATGGGCCGGATCTAGCTGTATTTTTTAGCTGAGGTCTGAAAACTCCATTTGGTTGTGCACCTGTTTATGGGAGGTGAGTGAAAACGGATATGGAGGGTTACTGGTATCTGGCCAGCAGAAACAGATCAAGGTTCAACCAAAATGCACATGCCTACTATTCAGCATAAGCAACCAGTGAATCTGCCTTTGTGGGGAGTAGTGAATTCACTCAATTTTATTGCTATTCTGAATTTCCCTAGTAATGGATCCTCTCCCATCAGAGATTTGGCACTGGGAGAGCTCTGAGCAGATGTAGGATGAACAACAGTAACATCAAGGGTGGATTCACCATCCCCGTAATCTAATATATAACTGTGTGTGTGAAAGTCTTCCACAGTCCTGCATAATTGAAGACCTATTCAGTTGAAAACATCACATAATATTGTATACACTCCCATTTTCCCCAAGCACTCATCAATTGCAGAGTAGCTCTCTGCCTAAGTTTGGTTTCCTTTAGAGGGAGAGATCATTGGAGACTTCAGGCATTTCTGTAATAGCTGAGTTTATATGCAAACATAAAATGTTGAGTGAAGCTTACAGCTCATAGCTCTCTACCACGCCAGATCCCTGAGAGATGCAGTCTTAATATGTGCTTGTGAGAAAAAGGTCTACATTTAATTTCATTTCATTCTGATCTAGAGATGCAGTTTCTTGTTCCTGTACACATGTAGAATACAAAGAAAAGAGTGTGTGTGAGAGAGACAACATCATCCTTAATCAGCAAGTATTCAATTTACCATGTTTCCCTGGAAATAAGATATTGTCTTATATTTATTTTTCCTCAAGAAGACACGCTTATTTTCAGGTGATGTCTTATTTGATTCAGTATGGTACAACAATCTGCATTTTTGGGATGATCTCTCTGGGCTCAGTAGCAGACTGCTTGCTGAAGCTTTTCCCCGATCCCCTGGTGTTTATGTGGGGTGAGAGTTGCCAACAGACTGTTGCTGGTCAGTGCTGGGGAGCAGCAGATTTACTGGTGTTTGTAGGAGGTGAGAGAGACCCACAGACTGTTGTCCGTTGGTGCTGGAGGAGAGAGACCCACGGTGCGGATTAAAATGGCAGCTACAGCTTTACTACTTTCCCCTGAGGACACACAATACCTAAAGCAGAGCATCCTGCTCCTCACTTCACTGAGGAGACTTTTACTTTCACTTTCTCTCCCCCCACCCTTTTTATTAAGGTTTTCATATAACAATAAAAAGAGGCGGAACAATTTAAGATATAGGAAAGTAGGCATATGGAAAGAAAAAGAAATAGAAGGTAAAAGTTGGGGGTAGTGGGGTTGGGTAGTGGGGTATTATGTGGAAGGGGGTATAATATTACTTCCAATCTTCTTCACTTTGGGTGTATCTTTCTTTCTTCTGTCATTTACACTCTCCCGGTCCATGGCAAGCTCCTTGTTGTGATCTATCTTAAGAGCACTTCCTGATTAAGTTTATCTTATGTCTACCAACCATTTTAGGTTTTCTTGCAATATGAAATTCTTTATGGGTGTCCAGTCTGTTTTGGATATTTTTAGATTTTGTTTAATGCTCAGACGTTGGGTTAGTTTGTTCAGTTTGTTAGTTAGCTAATTTACTGTTGTTTGAATTATTGCCATTGTTTTTATTGTGCCTTGTTTGGCTCCTTTGAGCCGCCCTGAGCCCTCCCGGGAGTGGCGGCATAGAAGCACGCTTAATAAATAAATAAATAAATAAAAATAATATCTAGAATAATTATTAGCCGTTCTTGTGAAGGAATCTCGTTCGATCTCCATACTCTTGCATAATTTATTCTGGTTTTACTTTCACTTTCTGTGTCTCCCTCTATGGCTCAGCTTGCAGCACGCACAGAATGACCAGGACCAGACCAGGGAGCTGACCTTGTACATTGCATAGCCACGCCTATCACTATGTCTTCTTTTCGGGATATGGCTTATATTGCATAAAGGCTTAGAAATCCTGCTACGGCCTATTTTATGGGTATGTCTTATTTTAAAGAAAAACAGAGTACAGTGTTCCCTCACTTATTGCTAGGGTTAGGTTCCAGGACCTCCCGCAATAAGTGAAAAACCGCGATGTAGGGATTCTCTATTTATTTTAATATTTATACATTATTTTAGTAGTTATACACTATTTTAAGCCTTTATAAACTTAAACTAAAGTGAAAGGAAGGTAAGGAAGGAAAGGCCCTTCAAGGCTGGAGGGAGGGAGGGAGGACTGAGGAGGGAAAGCACCTGGGAGAGCGGCAATGGCAAAACCCCACAAAACCGTGAAAATACCATGATAAATAATTTAAATTAATTTCTTTTAAATCCGCAATAAGTGAACCATGAAGTAGCGAGGGAACACTGTACTACAATGTTTCTTTTTCCCATTGAGAACACTCTTTCCTGACTATTAAGAATGGGGTTTAATGGTTTGAATGGAGATGGGTTCCAAGAGGCCAAGGTTCAAATCATCACTCAAAGTTTAAAAAAACACTGTTTGACCTTGGGGAAGTCGCTCTCTTTTAGCCAATGGCAAACCCTTTCTGAGCAAATCTTACCAAGTACACCCTTGAATGGGTTTGCTATAAATCAGAGTTGACTTGAAGGCACTCAACAACAAGCAATACCTCTTAAAAGGGAAATGTATGATTATATCTATAAGGAACTCTGAGCCATCTTTCTGGCTCAATAAACTAAGCAAGGGTGAGAAGTTCATTTGGTTATCATTTCAAGGTGAAGTTAGCAAATTGGCATGTCCCCGCTCTATACACAAAACAAGAAGCATTTTGACCTTAAAATCAATCATGCATATTTTTTCTGCAGTTTATAATGCCGACACAAAATGAGTTAATTTAAATTATGAATTTTAAGTAGTGTATTGGTTATTTGAAATGCATTGCTCTAATATGTTCTTTTAAACTGATGTTTTAATACATTTATCTGCTGTGTGTTTTAACTGATATTTCATTTTGCATTTTAATATGTTGCTATTCTCTGTCTTGATCCATGGGAATAGGTGGGTAGCAAATTAATATGTGTAGTAGTAATAGTAATATTTCCACAAATACAACTGCTGCTACTGTACACATTTGAAAAACTGCACAAAAACTATGTATTTGTGCACAGCAGGTGCATATATTTTGAGAATATTTACTCATAAGAGAAATATTTATTTAAAGGGGAACAACCTGGATAAGCTCTTTCTTGGGTTTTTTTTGGGGGGGAGGGGAGACACATACACAATGAACATAAACATGTTTATTTGCTAGAGAACATAAGCAAGAGGGCACTAATGTGTTCTTGCCCTGTTCATTCCCAAGGTAATCTGGTTGGCTACTGAGGACAATGATGTTGATGTCTCTTCTTACCTTTCAAAATTGTTTTGATTTTGGGGATATGTTTTCCCATCAATCTCAGGACAGTATCTATCCATTTCCTTCCAGTGATCTCCAAAGTGACAATCAGAAGCTGCATTCTACTACATGCTTCCTTGCACCAGAAGTGATTGCAAAAGGAGGGTTGGAAATATCACTATCACTCTGTTCACCAGGAGAATGGCTTCCTATTGCTCAGTGCTGCCTGGTGAATCAGAATTGGAGGACTTTATGATAATGACTATAATGCCATGATCATAAATATATAGAGACTGTGAATATGAATCAGTCACGGAGATTAAAAAACCACACATAAATGTGATAATGAATTCCAGCCAACTTCTTACCCAATTGGCCTCTACCTAATTTGAAGACAAAAACAACTGTGGGAATTGTGAAGCAATTTTTGACTTCATGTGTGGGTTGTAACCTAAGTGAACTCTAGGCAAAACAGAGGCAAAGATAGAAACAAAATCAACACTCAAAAAAGCATGGGAAGTCCAGACATTAATAAATCAGGAAGAGCTAACACCTCACAACAAAGGATTTCCCCCGGCATCAATCAGCCAGGCTTTGAAGCTGCAAGGCCATTACATGATAATCAAGGTGGCCATTTGCAACATTCACACTTGCCTCAAGCAGACAAGAGTTCTTTCTTCTAGGGTTCCCATATGTCCCTTATTCTAAGGGACGTCCCTTATTTTGGCCCTAAAATTTGTGTCCCTTATTTTCAGGCCCTGTCCCTTATTTTTGACTAGCAGGACAGGACTGGGCGGGGTTGACCAGAGGAAGCTGCGCGCTGCGGTTTCCACGGCAATGCCTGCCCGGGGATTCCAACTCGCAGGGCAGCCTGCATCCCCATTGGACGGCAGAGGCGATACAGGACTTTTTCAAAGTAAGGTAGACTAATTAACTGTTACCCAAGGGGAATGTTGGATCATGTTGGATAAAGATAGTTTCTGGTTGCTTGAGAGTTAGTCTTAAAATAGGCTTAGCTGTGCATCCCAATACTATACAATACCATTAACTATTGACATAATAATCATGAAGATGTACTGTCTTATAAAATTTATTTTATTTTAATGTTTAGACAGTGCACTTTTAAAGTCAGCAAAGTCAAGGACTAAATAGTCAGATGGAGAAAATTAGGTAGTTCTAATAATGACAAAGCATGCAGAAACATACCATGTACTGTTAAGAGGGTATAAGTCAGTTTCTTTTGTGAGTTTCAATCATTATCTTATTCTGTTAATAAAACTATTTCTACCTAATGTTTGAGTTTCAAGTTTTTAATGAAGTGTCCCTTATTTTTGTGAAAAATCCCGTAAATGTCCCTTATTTCTTATATCAAAAAATGGCAACCCTACTTTCTTCCATCCTGGACAATCCAAGAAAAGTCTTGACGAATTGGTGTCAAGTCTCACTTCCCTAGTTTCCAACAAACCCCTCAATCTCTAAGGATGCCTGCCATAGATGTGGGCGAAGCGTCAGGAAAGAATACTTCTGGAACATGGCCATACAACCTGGAAAACTCACAGCAGCCCAACCTCATATCTCTTTTTCTACCTTGATACATGGTGCAGAGGAGAGATCTGATGCCCTTTCCCTTCCAGGAAGGAAAGCAACTTTGACATGACTACACACAGGGCTGGATGTGCTGGTGAATGTGGCAGAGATATTCATTTGTAAGTCACACCACACATGAGAGGAGAATTATTCACCAGCATCATATTTTGCTGACAGTATTGGAAGTTGAGTTGCTCATACAGGACATTGCACGTGATGGTTGTGCACTGCTGTGATGAGGTATGTTATTTATGTGTTAATACATGTGTTATATGTTAATCACATGTTTGTCTATGTGTTTAAAAAGGGCAGTCTTTAAAAGCCACAGAGAGTAGGCAGTAGAATGTTCGCGGCAGCAAGCCTCAAGCAGAAGCTGTTGCTATGACAACGAAAGCTACTCTGACTTTTAGAATGTTCACAGTTTGAAATGACAGTTGGTATTTGGCAGTTGGTGAGGAGCAAGCTGTCTGTTAGAGCTGCAAGTGTGTAGTTCAGTTCTGTGTGGGGATTAGGAAAATCCAAGTAGAGGACAAGTTTGGTCCTGGATAGTGGTGTAAATAACCTAAAGGGTTATTTAGTTATACACCTATAGTAGCAGAGGAGTAGTAGCCTGCTAGTAACTGTATCAGGGGAAGTTAAAACCCCAGTGTTAAATACTCTTCGGAGTATGAAACCAACCAAGCATTGTACCCGTTTGTGAATAAATTGTTAAACACTTTCAACACAACATCTGTGGAAGTCGTTTATTAATAAAGACCCTCACATCTAGTGGTCAAGACAGGCTAAATGGTGGCAGCAAGTTAAAGAGAAGAAAAGTCTTGACGAATTGGTGTCAAATCTTCACAACTGCAAATTACAATTGTGGACTGAGGATGCATGATGGCACCGTTTGTCATATGTTGCATTGTACTGCTGTTCTTGATGGGGGTACTGTATTTCTGGTGGAATGTATCTGTGTGTTCAGATACCTATGCTACATTGGATTGCAACCTAAGACTGAAGAACAAAATGGCACTGCTAGGCATCTCCTGTTCATCATGGGTTGTGGTTGAATATGAGAGTCTTCCAGAAGTAGAATTGTGGCAGTAGTTCTGTAAATTACTGTGAAAACCTATTCTGGATCCATATGGTCTTTCACATTGTGGATATAGATTGCCAGATGCAAGGTGGTCATGACAAGGATTTGCTTGACATATCTTCCAATTGGCATGTTTCTTCAAAACCCACAGCACTGTATAAAAGCCAAATGGATTAAACAGATAAATCAATATTTCTGATGGGACATCTTTCATCAAAGAAAAAGATTATAAACTTGCTTTGGGGGCACAACACAATTTATAAACACCCTCAATATCTGAGGCCCACAGTGACTGCCTCACTTTGCCTACAGTTGGACTGGCCTTGATGTTCAATGAACAGACAGTGGCAAAAGCTTCTCTTGTTCTTCCTTACTGTAGCCTCTAAAGATGATTTTCTGTTGTTTTGAGTTAGAAGATTGATCTGTACATCCCCTCTGTGACATAAAACCTCAGCGTAGGGGATTGGTTAATATAAGTATACAGCCATGCCTCGATTTTTAATCAGAGAAATAATATCATTCAGCTCTCAGAGGTTAGGGAAACAATGTTGCCTAAAAGAATGCAAACAGCAAAGGACTTTAGCAACTGGCATTTATAAATAAGCGTACCAAGGAAAACTCAACAGAAATCAGTGCTCTGATCCAATTTCACTGAAATAACTTGATGGCTTGACAGTCAATGCACTGCTGAGTGTGAACAGGACAACATTCATTTACTGACATGTTCTGGCAACTCCTCAAAACTGACAACTGCATGCAGAGAAAATCATAAATGCTACATGTTTCTTGATAAAGGATGACCAACTGCCGGCCCATCGTCCAGATGCACATTCCCTCTCCCCCGAAGCAATTTTTCTGCCCCACCTCCATTAACCTAAACAGAAATGCTTACAAGAAACAAGAGATAAGACTCTGCTGAATATTTTGTTATTGACATTTTGCAGTAGCAATGTTTCTCAGAAGGAATATTAATCCCAAGAGGAATATCACTGGAAGTTTTGACCATTAATAGTATGTGTCAGGGCAATGAATAGGAAAGGGAAATGTTAGAAGTATTCTTCTTCTGTGTTCTCGAAAGCTTTCAGGACCGGAATCACTGGGTTGCTGTGAGTTTTCCAGGCTGTATGGCCATGTTCCAGAAGCATTCTCTTCTGATGTTTTGTCCACATCTATGGCAGGCATTCTCATCTTCCTCACTACCCTCTGTTAACAATGACAAAGCAGAAGCAATTAAATATGAGTAGAAAAGGAGGGCACTATGAAGGCATTTGTGGGTTTATCACTCTGCCCCCTCCTCATCCTAAGAAGATGGAACAGATTGACAGCTGGGCAACCAATCCGAAAGCAGGGCAACCAAGCCCAATAAGTCATAACATGGAGATCTTCATATCTTGGAAAAGTGAATACTGAGAGGTGAAGGGTTGCCATGTAGAAGACAGATCAAGCTTGTTTCCACAATAGCATACGCCAGTGGATTCAATCTCCAAGAAAAGAGATTCTACCTAAATATTAGGAAGTATTTATTTACAGTAACAGATTTTGACAACAGAAAAGACTGCTTCATAGTGTGGCAAACTCTCCTTCTTTGGAGATCTTAAAACAGGTTGGGTAGGCATCTCTCAGAGTGCTTGAATTATGTATTTGAGCACGGCAAGGGTCTAGATCTGTGATACTCAACCTGTGGGTCCCCAGGTGTTTTGGCCTACAACTCCCAGAAATCCCAACCAGTTTACCAGCTGTTAGGATTTCTGGGAGTTGAAGGCCAAAACATCTGGGAATCCACAGGTTGAGAACCACTAGTCTAGATGGTATTTCCAGTACCTTCTGGATCCGTATTTCTATTATCTTGTGCAATTTGAAACACACTTTCAATTCTGCTTGATCTATAACATCTTATAAATCTTTGGCCCAGGCTATCTGACTGACTTTCTCTGTGATCTTGTATAGGTGCTGAGATCTTCAGAAAAGTCCATTCTCTTGGTCCTGTCATCTTTATAGATACTGCTGGAAATGTGAGAGAGAAAATTCTTGGGAGCTGCTCCTGGGCTCCAAAACTTCCTTCCTATTGTAGCTAGAATGTGGTGGATTTATTAACTTTTTCATGCCTTTACTCATAAATTGCTGGTTTATATGTCTGAAGTTTTCTGCTTTATTTGTTTTAAACCCCCTCCTCCCTTCCTGCCTAATTCTAGTCTAAAGACATTTTTTTCCTCTCTGTTTTTGTAAGGAGCACTGTTTTATATATTCTGCAAAATATATCAAACTTGCATTTTTCCATCTCCTAGACGTTATGGTGGTGGGTTGGACTGGACTGGTTGTAGGTCAGGTCCCCCCCCCCCAAATTTCATTATTTTGTTCCAGAGATCCTCTACTATCTCTCATAATCCACAACAGAATGAATTACTCCATGATGTCGTTCTATCAGAAGGCTGATTTTTAATTCCATCAGACTTTAGTGAACACTTTAAAAAGAAAGCTTGCGTGTTGCTAGGTGTTAGAATGGCTGTTAAATGCAGTGCCCTCCAACTTAAGGCAGTCTTGGGTGACACACATTTCCTTGACCTATTTCAAACTGACTTCAGAGCAGGATATGGAGTTGAGACTGCTATGGTTGCCTTAGTGGAGGATCTCCATCTTTACACTGACGAGAGGAGTGTGTCCTTGTTGATGCTTCTAGAATCTTTGAGGAGCTTTTGATACCATCAACCATGGTATCCTTCTGGAACGCCTGAGGGATTTGGGAATTTCAGGTACTGTGCTGCAGTGATTCTGCTCATACTTCTCAAGCAGGTTCCAGATGGTGGTGCTTGGGGATAGCTGCTCCTCCAAAATGAGCTGTTATGTGGCATCCCACCAGGTGCCATTCTATTCCCAATACTCTTTACTATTACCTGAAATCGCATGGGAGAGATCATCAGTAGGAATGGGGTGTTACCAGTATGTTGATAACACCCAAATGTATTTCTCCATGACTTCAAAAACAGCCTCAGCTAATAATAGTGTTTCTCCTCTGAATGAATGCCTGGAGGAGATAATGGCTGGGTGAGAAACAACAGAGACTGAATCTCCCATCAAGGA
Source organism: Anolis apletophallus (assembly GCA_030556195.1). Lineage (NCBI taxonomy): Eukaryota > Metazoa > Chordata > Lepidosauria > Squamata > Anolidae > Anolis > Anolis apletophallus. Next base: position 172,007,679 of record JARBWK010000004.1, read on the forward strand.
TTGTCATAAATGATTATCTGTAACCAGGAATATGGCTGAATGCCATTACATTACCTGACTTTCATCCATAGAATTGCTCTGGATGGCATGAAGAGACAGATATCCTATCCAGGATTTTATTAAGTCATCCGGTGTTACTCTGTGGTAACTTTGGCAGAAAACATTCCCTCAGTGGTTCTCAACCTGTGGGTCCCCAGGTGTTTTAGCCTACAACTCCCAGAAATCCCAGCCAGTTTACCAGCAGTTTGGATTTCTGGGAGTTGAAGGCCAAAGCATCTGGGGACCCACAAGTTGAGAACCTAGAGAACTTAGCAAATTCTTAGAGAAACCATTACTTCATTGGGACTTTAAATGAAGCCATGTATATGGATTCTGTAATTATGAGAGTTTTATTGTACCGAACCCTCAAACAGTCCAGATGCAATCAAAAACATAGTAAAATGTTTCTTGATACCACTTGGAGAAAATATGGGAAAATTTGGTAGGGGAAATCCAAAAAAGAATGTTTTCAAACATTTTGGTCATAAGTGCACAAAACCCCTTGAGATAAAAGTTTGAAACTTTGTTCATGTTTGCAAAGAATAAAGTAAGGTTAAATTTCAGCTCCTGCACAGGGCTTAACTAGCCTGTCTTAATTAACAGAGATTTGCAAAGATGTTGCAATTCCTTCCCTACTGGTTGGAATTCAGTTCCTGCAATAAGTTCTTATTCACTATGTCTGCTCACTAGCCACTGATGACTCATGTCTTCCTTAGATGCACGTATTGCTTGGCTCATTATTTTTTTAGACAAAGCTCACTGTGTGATATTTTAATATCACCTACAGCAATTTCTTTCAAGTCTGAGAACAACCCTAAAGTCTCAGGAGGGAAGAAATATTTTCCTTCACACTCGAGACTCCATGTTGCCACCATCAATTGGCTTCATAAATTCATCCAGGATTTCAGAAATAGAAGGTGCCGGCTCCCAGGAATGTTCAAGAAAAACTATGTCACATTTGCACGCCTCTAATAGGTAGAAAACTTCACATCTCAAAGTTGAAGGTGTGCTGATAAATTTTGACAACCACACATATATTTTTAGCATGAATGAAATTTTCTGTCTTTTGATTCTGTTTCCATTTAAAGTAATGAATCATTTCCATGGCTGTCAGAGGAGGGTGGGAATGAAGCTTGCACTCTGCTAACCTATTGCAAATTCTTTTTTTCCTTTCTTTCTTTCTTTCTTTCTTTCTTTCTTTCTTTCTTTCTTTCTTTCTTTCTTTGCTATCCAAGGTCAAAACAAAGCTTAGAATGACTTGTTTCAATATAGGTCTTAAATTAAATGTGTCCTGAACTGAAATGATGTGTTTTCACCATTCACTTCTCATTTCAAATTTTCATCATGAGCCACATATAATTAGTTCCCCATCTTAAGGCCCTTTACCCCATCATTGTAAATTAGAATTTATATCTGGGTGTTCTACTTGCTTCACACACATATTGGCTACAAGGATTTTAAAGTTGTGCATGTGTAGTTAAGCAACTTCTATTGCCCCACAACCTCACCTACTTTATTGGGCCTCTATCTTATCAAAAGTAGTAACTATGGATGCGAGAGCTAAGCGAAAGAAGATAGATGGTTTAGAACAGTGTTTCGCAACTGGTGTTCCCCAGCACACTAGTGTGCCGTGAGCGATCATCGGGTGTTCCGTGGGAAATTGGACCTGCTGAACACTTACTCCACTCAGGCTCCCTTCTTCCCAGCCTTGCTCTGCTCACTCTGCCTTGCTGCCGCTTCTGCTGCCATTTGGATCCGAGGGGGCAGCGTGAGCGTGGTTCAAGAGGGGAGGGGGGAGGGAGGAAGACATGGGGCGAGTCTGTGCAGTAGTGCCCGCATTTTTGAGAGGTCGCCGCCTCCCCCCCCCCCCCCCCGGCAGAATGGCTGACTGGCTTATCTGGAGCCTCAGATCAAAAGAGCCACACAAAACAGCAATTAATCCAATCCATCCTCTTCTTCCTCTTCCTCCTGGCCCCTCAGCATATGAAAAGCTTATCTGTGGAGCGCCCCCTCCTCCCCGAGGTCTCTGCATCTGGCCACCCCCTCCCTCCATTCAGACTTCCTCTTCTTTGCTTGCCCTCTTCACCCACGGGGGAGAGAGCAGCAGCAGCACGGCTCTCTTCCCCTCTGCCCCCAAGAGCTTCCTGACCCCACCAGTACTCGCATTTCAGGGTATCAGGTATTTATGCCAAGTTTGATCCAGATCCCTCATTATTTGAACCCACAGTTCCTTCTGGGTGTAAGTGAACTACAACTCTAAAACTCATCCAGTGAATCCACTATTATTATATGGGGCAGAAAGCATGAGGGAACCTGCAATAAGCTTCACTCGTTGTTGTTGTTGTTGTTATTATTATTATTATTTGGGGCATAAAGGATGTGCCATGCTTCACTTGTTGTTGTTAATAATATTGTTATTTATGGGGCATAAAGGATGGGGGAACCTGCAATAAGCTTCACGTTGTTGTTGTTGTTATTATTATTATTATTATTTGGGGCATAAAGGATGGGAGAACCTGCCATAAGCTTCACTTGTTGTTGTTAATAATATTAGTATTATTATATGTGGCAGAAAGGATGGGAGAACCTGCTATAAGCTTGACATACTGTTATTGTTATTGTTATTATCATCATTATTGTTGTTGTTCCTGCAGTAATTCTATCTCCCTGTCTGGCAGAAAGAAGGGGGCTGGACTAGATGACCTTTGGGGTTCCCTTCCAACTGTCTTAATCTAATAATAATAATAATAATGTATAATAATGTATAATGATGAAGATGATGTATAATAATAGAATAGTAATTCTACCTGCCTGGCAGAAAGATGGGGGCTGGATTCGATGGCCTTTGGGGTTTTCTTCCAACTGAGTTTTATAATAATAATAATAATAATATAATACAAACTCCTGGAGTGACTGCAGGAGCAAAAAAACTCCTTTCAATATTTTCTGTTGGTCATGGGAGTTCAGTGTGCCAAGTTTGGTTCAATTCCATCATTGGTGGAATTTAGAATGCTCTTTGATTGTAGGTGAACTATAAATCCCAGCAACTACAACTCCCAAATGCCAAGGTCTGTTTTCCCCAAACTCCATCTGTGTTCATATTTGGGCATATGGGATATTCATGCCAAGTTTGGTCCAGATCCATCATTGTTTGAGTCCACAGTGCTCTCTGGATGGAAGTGAACTACAACTCCTAAACTCAAGGTCAATGCCCACCAAACCCTTCTCGTGTTTTCTGTTGGTCATGGGAGTCCTGTGTGCCATGTTTGGTTTAGTTCCATCATTGGTGGAGTTCAGAATGCTCTTTGATTGCGGGTGAACTATAACTCCCAGCAACTACAACTCCCAAATGACAAAATTAATTTTTTTGACTGATGGTCCCTCCTTGGGTTATTATTAGTATGTTTTTTGGCCAAATTTGACAGCAATTTGTCCAGTGGTTTTTGAGTTATGTTAATCCCACAAATGAACATCACATAGAGAGAGAGAGAGAGAGAGAGAGAGAGAGAACAACAGCGCAGGCAAAAAAGCAAACATCACAGGGAAGCATGTCTGTGTAGGAAGGTGAACATTAGGAAGAACTTCCTGACTGTGAGAGCTGTTCAGCAGTGGAACTCTCTGCCTCAGAGTGTGCTTCCATCTGGCTGCTCTCTTTCCAGCCGGCTTCCCTGAGGACCGGGTACATTTTCCCTGAGGACCGGGTTACTGCAATAAAAACTAAACACAGAGAGAGACTGACAGCTGTTGAGCAAGACCTTCGTGTGTGTCTTTCTGCCATTCCTGCCAGGATATCTATGTTGTGTTCATCAAAACAGGCCCAGGTTTCACACTGAGTGTATAAATACTGTGTTAGAGTGTTACTTTGTGTCATTTTGGTTGATGGTGTGCCCCAGGATTTTGTAAATGTAAAAAGTGTGCCGCGGCTCAAAAAAGGTTGGGAAAGACTGCTTTAGAGCTGTGGTGCTGGAGGAAAATTCTGAACGTGCCTTGGACTGCAAGAAGATCTAACCAGTCCATACTCCAGGAAATAATGCCCGACTGTTCACTGGAGGGAAGGATATTAGAGGCAAAGATGAAGTACTTTGGTCAAATAATGAGAAAACAGGAAAGCTTGGAGAAAATAATGATGCTGGAGAAAATGGAAGGAAAGGGTAGAGGGGCAGACCAAGGGCAAGGTGGATGAATGTTATCCTTGACCTTTTAAGAGCTGGGGGTGGCCACAGCCAACAGGGAGCTTTGGTGCGGGCTGGTCCATGAGGTCACAAAGAGTTGGAAGTACTGAATGAATAAACAACAATAACCTAACAAGAGAATGAAGTCTGTTCTGTAAGCAATTGGTTCATGAGTAGATGGCATTTCCATACCAAATTCTACTACAAAGCAAGACTAGAACACAGAGTGCCACATGAGACCTGTTTTGGTTTGTCACAGCCCCACTCAGTGGTGGAACAGAGGTGAAAATGTCATCTGCCCTTATACCAATTACCAGCAGAATGAACCTCCTTATCTCAATGCAGCTAATCCCGGTAAAATAGATTTAGGAGTACAAGAAAAACCCTTATGCAAGGGGGATGCATTGACAGCCAGCCAGTGGTTACCTGAAACTACAGATATGACCAAACACCATTAAATTGCATTATTACCAATCCCAGTATACTATAGAGATTCTTTGGAATATCTAGCAAAATATCTTCTCTATGCATTTGTTGGATCTCCATTGTATACTAGACTCACCCGGAGGACCTACTCAAACAAGCAATTTTTCCCTAGACAGGTAAGTGAAACTGAAGATATGGGTTCTGCTGTTATGGGAACCTTATTGTTACAACTGTAGCAATAGTGCCATGACTATGACTACATTGGTTCCATGAATACAAACCAGTTACAGAAGCACATTTACAGATCCATGCTATAAATGCACCACTGAATTCTGGCATTATTTTATTCTTAGGATGACAATTTGACATAACTGATCAATATTTTCACTATGTTTTAACATTCTGGATTACCATCTCTGAACATGTTTCAGCTTATCAATATCCTCCTTGCATTATGTTGTCCAGAACTGGACACAGTATTCTAGGTGAAGTCTGGGAAAAGCAGATTGAGTACTTCCCTCAATCTACATGCTATATTCCTAGAATGGCATTGGCTGTTTTAGCTGCTACATCACACTATTGACTCATATTAATCTTGTGAACACATTGCATTCACTATTAAAACCAAGCCATCCACAATCATAATCCGGGGGCGATTGCAAAGATCACTGCACATATTCCGTATCCATTTATTTCATTACAATTATCCTCCAAAGGCTTGATCCCAATGCCACATTTTCACTTTCTTTCTGAAGCCAGGAGGGAGGGGACCAATCTAAGATTACTTGGGAGAGAGTTCCACAGCCAAGGTGACACCACTGAGAAGTCCCTGTCTCTTGTCCCCACCAGTCGCACCTGCAAAGGAGACAGAAATCTTTTTTTCTGAGGTGGTTCATAGGGGGAGATGTGTTCAGACAGGTGAGCTGGGCTGGAACCATTTAGGGCTTTATAGGCTAAAGCCAGCACTTTAAATTGTGCTCAGTAGCAAACTGGCAGCCAGTGGAGCTGACATAAGAAGGTTATATGCTCCCTGTACACCGCTCCAGTGAGCAAACTGGCTGCTGCCCATTGGAATATTTGAAGCTTCCAAACAGTCTTCAAAGGCAACCCCAGATAGAGCACATTGCAGTAGTCTATCCAGGATGTAACCAGACGGTGGACTACCATGGCCAAGTCTGACTTTCTAAGGTGCACAAGTTTTAATTGTTCAAAAGCTCTCCTGGTCACCACCAAAACCTGGGTTTCCAGGCTCAGCGAACCTGTGTCTTCAGGGGGAGTGTTACCCCAGCCAACGCTGGCTGTAACCCGGCCTATACCCTGTTTGGATCACTCATCCTATATCTATGCATTTCATTTTTATTACCTAGGCATAGTAGTGTACATTTCTTCCCCAAAGATCCTCCCCGAGGCAAAGGAAGGGCTCCGCCGAATGCCAGGCCCAGGCCCACCTTGAGGAAACCTTCAGGAGCCTCGACTCAGCATGGTTTCAGCTCCCGCTCAGGGCTGCTTCTGCCTCCTGATGCTCCCATACGTTTCATAGATCTGTGTGGCCTTTTTCGCTGCCTCCCTCTGCAAAAGCAGAGCACTGGGCGGAAGTGATTGAGTCGGCATTTTCGCGATGGCTTGGGTTTCTCGTGAGAACAGCCAAAGCGGAAGCTCCATGACAGTGAATTGGGCAGTGAGCGAACCTGGGAGCATCAGGAGGCTGAAGCATTCACAGGTTTCGAAGAAACAAATTGAGCCTCTCCACTTGGAAATGGTTTTTTTTACTATTTTACTGGATTTTTTTAGAGTTGCCTCCCCCCCCCCAAAGGAACAGTTTATAACAGCTTCATGACATCCATAGTTAACTGGAAAAAAGTTTCACAAGGGTCTGTAGAACAAGCCCTATGAGGAGCGGCTTGAAGAGCTGGGCATGTTTAGTCTGAAGAAGAGAAGGCTGAGAGAAGACATGATAGCCATGTATAAGTATGTGAGAGGAAGTCATATATATATTGTGTTCATCGAAACAGGCCCAGGTTTCACACTGAGTGTATAAATACATTAAAAAACTTATTAACTATATGTATTACTGTGTTAGAGTGTAATTTTGTGTCATTTTGGTTGGTGGTGTGCCCAGGATTTTGTAAATGTAAAATTTTGTAAATGTAAAAAAATTTTGTTTCGGAGGGCTGAGTTTTGGTTTGGGGGGCTGAGCTGGAAAAAAGGTTGAAAAACACTGCTCATGATATGAATAAGGTATTAGCCACCCCTCCCATTTTGGTGTCATCTGTAAATTTGATCCCATTTTGGTGTCATCACATGCCTTCCATTCTCTCATCCAAGTCATTGGTAAAGATTTTGAATAGCTCAGTTCCCAGGACAGAACCTTGCGGCACCAAGTTAAAGATAAGCTAAGGACCCCTTGGTTTTGGTCAGTCAACCAAACTATCATTACCTAGTCCACATTTTACAAGCTCCTTTGCAAGAATATTATGGGGAATCTTGTCAAAAGCTTTGATGAAATCAAGGTATGCCACATAATACATTTATGTAGGCCTGCATTATTTCTCTTCTGTATCAGCTCATTTCTATTTGGGATCAGTACGGGGCTTTGCTTTGCTTTTCTGTATTTCTTTTACTATTCCATGCTGTAAATCATCCAAGTGTTTATATTAATTATATTCCAAGTGTTTTAGGTTTTGCTTTGCCCCTTCTCTCCCTTCTCAGTAGGGCCATAATCTCCCCGTGGAGAAGAGCTGCTAACAAGGCTTGCTTCTCTGGCAATAGACAGAAGCAAAGAAGCTGCTACTAATCCGCTTGCACTCCCTCATCTCTTCCGGACCTACTGTGCAGAGATATAGGGCATGCTGACTTCCATTCCCGGCAGGTTGATGTGTCATCTCAATCCAGTGGTTTTGACGAGGAAGAAACACCCAGACAAATCAACGACATCTGTTTCTAAAAAGGATTGTTTGTGATCCCATCTGCAGCTTCAAAATGCTTGATATTTAATGCCTCTTTTTAATGCGAAAAAAATCACAATGTCAGTTTCACTGTATTTGTCTGAATCCCACCTGTATTCCCATCCTACCTGCACTCTGTCGGCTCATATAATCACATGAATTTTCCATACACATATTCCACATCCTACAAGGAAATCAAAAGCATTTTGCATATTCCATAATGTGCACATTAATTAACATTCTTCTTCTAGGGAGAAGAATAAGGAAAAGGCAGAGAGGAAAGCAGTTTTCTCCTTGGAGTAGTGCTTTCCAAATTCTCCAAAGGGGTGCAAGGTGGTCCTCTTAAAACACTTCTTCCCAGGGTCTGTCGTGATCAGCAAATTGTCTGGTCTGGCTCAGCCACTGCTGAGGAGTACGCCTTCAGCAGAAGCAGAGACTTCCCAGTATTTTGAGTAAGCTCAGGAAGGGTTAATCATATCTCATTCTTTGAAACACTTCAGTAAGGTGAAGGCTTGGTAAGATGAGCTCCAACTGTGGCCTCTAAATAAAGAAGACTCTGTCCAGTGGCTCTGAGTAGTAGACAACTTTGTATTCTTGTTCTGAATGCTGGTTCTGCTGCCCTTTGGTTGTAATCCTGACATTTAAATTTCTGAACTCCTGACATTGGATCTCTGGACTCTGAATTTGGCCTTGTTTTCAAACATTTTTGGCATTTGACCAACAAAAGGCAAGAAGGATCCTCTCACCTCTGCAGGAGTCTATCATCTAACATGCAGCTGTCGACAAATCCACATAGGGACCAAATGCAGCATTGCCCAACACTAATCAAGGAACATGAAAGGCATTGCAGACTAATTCCACCACAGAAGGCAGCCATAACAGAGCACTTGGTGAACCAACCTGGACACAGCATATTATTTTAAAAACACAGAAATGCTGGACCACTCTAACAACCACCATGTCAGACTACACAGAGAAGCCATTAAAATCCTTTCCCTCACCCTGGACATTCCACAGATATATAAACCCAATTTTCCTAGTTTTCAACAGACCTCACAACCTCTGAGGATATCTGCCATAGATGCAGACGAAACATCAGGAGTGAATGCTTCTGGAACATGGCCATACAGCCTGAAAAACCTACAACAACCCAGTGATTCCAGCCATGAAAGCCTACTACGATACATTGAACCCATAGAGAAATTGGTTGAGCTTGGAAAGATAACTCTTGCATGATGAGAAGTAATGAAGAGTATAGGATGGAATAAAGCTACCAAATCAGCACCATCATCCACATCTCATTTTGGAGAACAAGAGAATTCCTTGGTTCTGGCAGTTTTCAATGCAAACCTGGCAATTATCATCATCATCATCATCACTTTATTTCTTATTCATCGCCCTCCATCAAGATGCTCCAGGTGATTTACACAGAAACAGTAAAACAGGATAAAACATACACGGATCATGAAAATGGAAGTTAAAATTACATATCAAATGCTCTACTGAAAAGCCAGGTCTTGAGAGCCTAGGTGAAAGGGCGCATGTCACGCATAGCTCTCATATACGGAGGCAATGAGTTCCACAGTGCTGGGGCAAATATAGAAAAGGCCCTATGCGTCGTACTAGTAAGACGTGCTTCTCTGGGGCCTGGAATGTAAAGCAGACTGTGTTGGGAGGGTCTAAGTGGCCACTGATGGCCATAAGGCAGTCTATGAGATATATCAGAACCTGGCCATACAGGGCCTTAAAAGTCAGGACCAGTGTCTTATGGAGACTCCGATATTCTGTTGGCAGCCAATGCAACTGTTGAAGAGCTGGCCTGGTGCTATACGGCATTTCAAGGGTGTTAGTGTAAGCAGCCTAGCTGCTGCGTTCTGAACAATGCGGATCTTCCGAGTCACAGACCTAGGAAGTCCAGTGTATAGCGCATTGCAATAGTCCAGTCTAGATGTCACCGTGGCATGAACGACTGTCGCCAAGGCCTCCCTTCTGAGGTATGGTGCTAGCTGCTTCGCCTGGCGGAGATGAAAGAAGGCCTGTTTGCTAACAGTGGCAACCTGGGTCTCCATTGACAGGGATGAGTCTAAAACAAGGCCCAGGCTCTTGACAGAGGTAGATGGAAATAGGGGCTCACTGTCAAGAGAGGGCAGAGGGTATATTACTTCTGTCAGGAAGCCAGGCCACAGGATCTCGGACTTTGCTGGATTTACTTTTAGCCTACTAGCGTGCAACCATTTTGTCACCGCTTCCAGACATAAGATGAAGTTATCTGGTATTTCAGAGACCCCAGGCTCCAGGCGTAGAAGTAACTGGGTGTCATTGGCGTACTAGTAGCACTCCAGCCCGAAACTCCTTATCAGACTGGCCAGCGGACAAACATAGATGTTAAAAAGTAGGGGGGAAAGAATTGCACACTGAGGAACTCCACATACAAGGGGGAAGTTTTCAGAAGAAATACTCCACATGTTTTTTCTGATTTTGGAGGAATGAGTCAACCCATTTAAGGGCCAGGCCGCGGACTCCAGACATGGCGAGACAGTGGATCAGTAGATCATAGCCCACAGTATCAAATGCTGCTATGAGATCGAGGAGCACCCCTGTCAAACTGGTGGCGAAGGTCATCAGTGATGGTGACCAGCACTGTCTCTGTCCCATGGCCAGGGCAGAAGCCGGATTTAAAGGGATCCAGGGCGGCAGTGTTGTCTATAAACTGTTGTAGTTGCCCAAATGTTGCCCGTGTTCAATCACCTTACCCAGAAAGGGAAGGTTAAAGACTGGTCGATAGTTGGCAGGAATTGCAGGGCCTAAACTTGGTTTTTTCAACAGAGGGTGGACTACAGCTTCTTTTAGAGTGTCCGGGAAGACCCCTTGTTCAAAGGAGCGATTGATTATGTCCCTTATAGGGTCTTGCAGTCCTTCCAGGCAGTTCTTAATCAGCCAAGAGGGGCACGGATCGAGAGAACAAGTGGTTGGTTTAGAAGTAGTCAGGATCTTACTAACAACTTCTACATCCAATAGAGTGAACTGGTCAAAAATGGGCCCAGCAGATGGCCAAGGGGCCTCCAGCTCACTCGAGGTGATAACTGTAGGAGGCAGTTCTTGCTGAAGACAGAAGATCTTGTCTGTAAAGAATCTTTGGAATGACTCGGCTGAGATAGTGGTGTTCCAGCTAGTGGTGTTCCAGCCATTTTTGCTCTCGCTTCAGAGCCCGCAGTTCTTTGGTGAACCATAGGGAACATTTCCAGTGGGGACAGAGAAGGCATCTGGGGGCAATCTCATCTAAGGCGGCCGATAATCTAGCGTTCCAATTTTCAACTTGCTCATTAAGGGATTTATTGGCATCTCCCCACTCATTAAGAGTGTTTAATAAGCTGCCAGGCTGCATAAATCTTCTGGGACGGGCTAGAATTGGTTTTTCATCTGGAAGGGGAGGTGGTGTGGTCTCTACCTTGACATTCAAGGCAGAGTGGTCCAACCAAGGAACCTCATCGATTACGGACCGGGGTATACACAGCCCAATATTAAAGACCAGGTCTAAAAGTATGGTTGGCTCGGTGAGTGGGACCAGTCTTAATTAACTATAGTCCTAGGGTTTCCATGGTTAGTATTAGGTCTTTTGCTGCTGGAGATGATGACAACACTTCGGCATGCACATTAAAATCTCTCAGGACAACAAGCCTAGGGAACCTCAAGGCCCAGTCTGCCACAAGATCTATTAAGTTGGACATGCTCTCACATGGTGCTCTAGGTGCTCAATACACTAGAAGAAAGGCCACACACTCAACAACAGTCAGCATTGCACCAGTACACTCGATGCCAGCTATCATTGGAGTCAGAATGGTCTTGATAGAAAAATAGTCTTGAGTCAGTAATCCCACTCCTCCCCCCACGGCCCTCCCTCCGGGATTGCTGGAACATCCAGAAACCTGGAGGTGTTAATTCATACGAGGGGATGTTGTCACTCTCACAAAACCATGTCTCAGTGATGAAGACGCTTGATTTGATTAGGGTTAAAGTTAAAGTACGCTTCCTGTTCCAGGATAATGTCCTGGAGAGTTGCAGTTTTGTTGATGATGGACCTGGCATTAATGAGGAGCAAGGACAAAGTGGGTGGGGATGAAGAGCTGTCGACAACACACCTGGGAATGGCCCGCAAGTTATGGGTGTTACAAGTCTCCTGCTGACTTGTCCTCCCTCTAGTTCTCAACCAAGGGCCATCAGCATTTATCCTCCTCCCAGTGATCCCCGGGGTTTCCCTCCCAGTGACCAGCTCAGGGGTAGGAACTGCTAGGTGCAGAAAAAGAGTTTCTTAGGAGCAATGCATCAACCAAAAAAGAGAAGCAAGCTCTTGTTTGATACAAAAAGCTCTCCCAGGGGGTCATGAGAGGACATGCATGGAAGAGAGAGCAAAAGAGAGATCAGCTCACATAAATAGGCCATAAAGAGAGGTTCTAAACAGGGCGTAGCAACAGAAGCAGGGTTTTGAGATGCTGCTTGCAGCGTATTAACAATGACTTTAGTGTTCTGCCTGATTAAACTATAAAAAGTCCAATGAACTCTTGCAAGGTTTGCCAGCCCTGGGAACCAATGCAATGTAATTGGTTGGAGTATTACATTTGGATGGGAAAAGAAAGAGATAAAAAGCCCTGCTCAACTCTGAAGTTCACCAGGCAATCTGCGATCATGGATGGCAGTGCTTGAAAGATGTAGAAGGAGGGAAAATGCCTTTATTGAACAAGAATAGAATAGAGAATTTAATAGAATAGAATTTAATATTTGTTAATCGCCCTCCATCATAGATGCTCCGGGCGATTTACAGCAACAGAACAACAACATATACAAAAAACACAGAGGGAAGAACAAAAGGGTGGGGAGGTAGGGAGGAAATAGGGAAGTGTCCGTGGCGTTGCCCTTAAGGCCCCATTCTGCCATCGAAAGGAGGCAGGCAGGGATGTCCCAGTACCATCGCCAGCGTCCGGTGGGGCGGCCTCGGAGTCCTTCGATCTTTGCTTCCAGTGAGGCAGGAGCTCCAAAACGTCCTGGTAAAGAACGACTTTGGGGCCCTCACCGTTCTGGACCCGTCAGCAAGGGGATCAATTCCCCTTCGGCCAATCTGGCGGGAGGCTGGTCCCGGCCTCCATTCCATGGCCTGTGGGGCAGGTCGGGTGCCTTCCTTCCTCTTCCGGCGGCGTCTCCTCCTCTTCCGGGGGCCTCGCTGTACTCTGGTCAGGTCAACGCCGAGGAACTGTGTCAGATCTGCGAAATCTGAGCTTGGAAGAAGTTCAGGTTTCCAGCCTGCCATGAGGTGGTTGACCTTTGTCCCAGTTCTCTGGGACCTTTGCCCTAGTTATTGAAGGACATGCTGAGTCAGTCTGGGAGTGATGTAACTTCCAGGTGCCTCCAGGGAAGTGAGGTAACTTCTTCTGGACTTGGACATTGGACAATGAGCTTAATATGCTGACTCAGAGACTGATGAGGTCACATCCCTTTGGACTATGGGATTTGCTGAATCACCCGGATATGGTGCAACCCTGCCTGGACATTGCATGAGCAAGGTGAGTGGGTTTAGGTATAAAAGGTGTGTTTGGGTGGCGGGCCGGTGCTTTAGCTTTACAAGTGTTGTACCTGCAATAAAATCGTGTTGGACCGTGCTTCTATCTACGCGTGATCCTTACCGAAATTGGAGCGTCATTACAAACTGCATGTTTGTAAACCCTTTCCTCCACTACTTTACTCTCCCCATCTCACATATAATTGTCCATAGAATAGGCAGTGAGGTCCAAGGAAGTGGCTCATGAGTTTTTGCACTGGGTGACACCAACCTCAGTGTCACCACTGGCTGGGTATGGTGTACAGCCATAGCATTGGATTTCCATACCCTCTCCTTCATGGAAGGGATAAGTAGTGATTCCAACAGCAGCAGCAGAGTCTTCAGTGCTGCCAAAAAAGAGGTACCACATATCAGCTAGTCATGGGCCTGGTAACTGTTTCAGCTATTTAATTCATGTTTTCATAATGTTTGATTCATTTGGATGGCAAGAACTGGTACACCCCTCTCTGGTACGGAAATATCAGTGAAACTAAAGGAAAGTGGGAACAGTAACGATTGGCAGGCATGGGCCCTTTGGTCCTGAAAACCATACACGCACTCCCTTTCCAGGGAGAATACATGAGCCACTTGCAGGCCAAAGCACCCATTGATGCCAATGGGATGGAAATACTTATTTTTTTCAGACCTGGGATGATAAAGCTCATTCAGAAAGGCACCCATTTTGGGGAGAGGGGCTCAAAAACACGGCCTTACAAATGAAACTAACAGAAATGGATAGTGATTCTATCCAAATGCACAAAACTAATACCAGCCTTATCAAGACTCAAATTGGCTGAAACCCCTAGGGAGATGCCCCTTTTTGTCAATTGCATACAGGTTTGTGTATGTGTGTTCTAAATTCAGATTTGTTCCAGCATGGACAGGTATTTTTTTACAAGTTGCTTTTACTTTTTATTTTGGAATCTGTGGCTAAGATTTCTTTGGAGAGTATACAGTAAGAAAGAGGTCAAAGTCTTCCAGCAGACTTCCAAAACATTTTAATTTGCTAATATGAAACAGAAAAATCAATTCAAAACATTAAAAGAAATTACAATGGTTCATAGGTGGCTGCATTTAATCAAAACAGAATTGATACAAATATTAAATTAGTGAAATAACTATGTGTGGTATATTTTATAGTGATTTTCATTCCAAGTCTCTTTTTAGAGAAAAAGTGAGGTATAAACAATTCAGTATCTCACAATATATTAGAAATAGTTACAATATTGAAAAAACGTGTTTGTCTATTTCTGGGGTAATATTTAAATATCCAATGCTCCGTCATTCTCTTTAGTCCCAGTTTGTAAATCTTAAACATACACATTACGTCAAAAGAAAATTGTTTCGATTTTGGCAGATTTGTTCCACTAAATTATCATCCTACCTCTGGAACCATTGTCTCGGTGCATCCCACAACATCTGGCAAATAAGCATTGATATATTGTAATGTTTGCAAGACCATATGGTGATCCATCTTCAAGGTCATCAGCAGGTGTGTGTCTGGAAGACATGGGACTGTTATCATTATCACTCTTCCTTTCTCTCACTTGCCTGAGAGTCATAGTAATTCAATCATTGTTGAGTGTTTAAATTATTTCATGTCACCACTCCTAGAATTTTATTGAGCTTTTGCAGGAGAGTGACAATTTATTCCAGTAAAATTCATTGTAAAAATTGGCTACCATCTTATTAGATTCATTGTTGTTGTTAGATGCCTTCAAATCATTTACAACTTATGGCAATCCTAAGACAAACCTACCTGAGGCTAAGGGTGTGTGGTTTGTCTAAGGTCACCCAGTTGGAGGAATTATCTTCCTTCTTCATGCAATAATACCATTTAGCTGGTAGAATCATCTGGTTACCAGCTTTCAACCAGAATCATAACAACAAAGGCATTCTCTAAGATCTAATGGGGGTGCTCTGGAGATCCCCGAAGATGATGTCATTCTGTATCTGGCTATTGGAACATCTTCAGATTCTTATCTGGTGCAGCCTGCTGTCCAACAGTCAATTAATGGCCGCAGGAGAAGTGCTGGTACATGAGAGGAGAGGAAAGACCTGTATTTCTGCCAGGTCAGAAGATTAATATCTCCAAATAAAGGATCTTGTCTGTTTTCCATTTTTCACCTCAACACTCTTCTATTCACCCCACCTCATCTAATTGCAAAGAGTAGAAGAGAGAAAATGAAAGAGAAACATGCAACTCTATACTCAGAAGCCTAAATCAAAGCTTTGCTTCAAATTACAGTTTTCCCATTCAACTAGGCAAAGCACAAAAATCAGTGTGTACAGAGCAATCGTACTGTCTATTCTCTTATATGGGTATGAAACATGACTCACCTATCGCCAACACCTACAACTCCTCGAACGATTTCATCAGCGCTGACTTCGCATAATCCTAAATATACACTGGACTGACTATGTGATGAATGTTGCTGTCCTTGAGCAAGCAGGGATCATCAGCATTGAGGCCATGCTATTGAGAACACAGCTTTGCTGGGCAGGGCATGTCTCTAGGATGGAGGACCACCACCTCCCAAAGATACTACTCTATGGTGAACTCACCACGGGTCACCGCAAGAGAGGTGCCCCAAAAAAGAGATATAAGGACTCCCTGAAACAACATTTCAGGCTTGGCCAGATTGATCACTAACAATGGTCCACCCTGGCCTCACATTGGGAGGCGTGGAGACGCACTATCCACAATGCTGCAGCCTCTTTCGAGAAGTCACGCCAAACGAGTCTCAAAGAGAACTGACAGCGCAGAAAGAACCGCAACCTGGAAACAACATCACCCAAGGAGATTTTCTGCTGTGCTTTCTGCAACTGGACTTGTCTATCTCAGATTGGCCTTTTTAGCCATCAATGCACTTGTAGAAAGCATGGGATGAGTCCTTCCTGAATCTTCATTCGTGAAGAAAAACCAAGCCAAGTGTTGCCAGGTTGGATATAAAATGGAGATCCTTTAACTTTAACCCTAATCAAACCATAGAGCAGGACAAAGTACTGCAAAACCTTATCATAACTGGCAGAATGTTTTCTCCTACCTTGCAATCTCCAGTTTTCAGGTACAACCATCTCGAAGCAGATCTTGTCCCCCTGGTGGAGAGAAGGTAAAGGATGCAGAGAAGTGTCTAGCTCTTTCTTTTCAACAAAGTCTGTGCACCTCTTTCTTGGGGAGGGAGTCGCTCTGTGGAGAGGAGACAGCTGTGGTTAACAGTTTAGAAGGTAAGAAAGGACAGTTTCATTTTGATAGAGTTCTATGGTACCTAGACTTGTTTCACAATCCGTTCAATAATAAAATCACAGGCATCTCATCTAGTATCCAACCTGGCAATCCGAAATTCAACATAAGCACTCACTCATCAAATTGCCATTGCTTCCATGGTTTTGCTTTCCTTAGAGCTAACAACTGGATTTGGGCCAAGGAGACATACCCTGACATGACTTTTAGGAACGACAGAAACAATCATTCCATATATGGTGAGATCTGTGCTCCTAATGTAGCTTCCTTCCTTCGGTCAATTTGGATGACACTGTCTCCAAAGTAGTGAAGTTAGATTAAACTGGTCAATATTACCATATGAAATTGAGGAGTTGTTATCTGCCTCATGTAGGAATATATCTTGGGCCAAACTTGATTTGTCCTTTGCCTTTTTGATGTTCTGCCAGTTAGATGTTGGCAACAAATGTGTAGACTAATTAAAAAAAACAAGCATTTAAATCCATAAATAATTGTCCTTGTTGCCTTGGGAAGGGACGTTTAACAAATCACTGGTTTGTACCATTAGGAAGAATATTTTTTAAATAGCACTTGCTTTCTGGACAGCTTTCAACCATACAGCTCTGGAGCTGTTGGACAAAAACTGTCAAAGTCAGCCCATGGGATGCATGTCGAAGATGTCAGAGATAGCTTCTCTTTAAGTTCTCATTCCAGAGGCCTTCTTCGGAATATCAACTATCTTTCCACTTGGGATTCTCCATATGTTTCTATCCAAAGCAATGGCACTTGAAAGTCATTTCAATCTTTTGTTCATAAGCTTTCTGCTACAGAGACACAACAACTGTAGTTTTTTCTTCTTCTGGAGTTTCTATTCCAAAAGGGTTGATGTGGGTCTTGGCACAAGATTGGGAGAGTTAACAAAGCTATTTCTTTAGATGATTTTTGTTTAAATTTTTTTATTTACGATATTTTTATCCTGCACATTCCAGCCCGAAGGCGACTCAAGGCGGCATACAATTCAATGCCATATATAAATACAGTCAGTCAGTGAGTCAGTCGCGTTTATTGAGTAACCGTCAGGTCATTTCAAATATTTATTTATTTATTTATTTCCTTGGACTTATATGCCGCTAACTCCATACGGCTCGCAGCGGCTTACAAAGTCTAGAAATCACAATACAAGATAAAAAGGACAGATAAACAATACACCAGAAAATACATGAATGGACATACAATATAAAGGGTAAGACATCACAGGGTAAACGACAACAAGTGGAGAGGAGAGGGAAGACCAGGCTCATGTCAAGGGGCAGAGCCATCCGATGGAGCTATCGGCGACCATCAAATGGGGGGAGCCGGGGGGGTCCCACAAATTGAGGAACGACCTCAGAGACTCCAAGTCAAGGGAATGACAGTCACTGTAGTGTCGGTTATTGCCAGCCCGTAGACCAGGCCTCGTCATCGGCGGCTTGTCTACCCTCCTAAGTTGGGGGTTCGCCGGTGGGGGCACCCCGGACCTACGGGCCGTGTTCCGGAACGTCCTGGGATGGGGCCCTCCGGGGGGCACCTTCTGGAAGTCAGCCACCGTGGGGGGAGGTGTCACAGAGCAAGGGAGGGGCATCCTCCGGCCCCGCCCCCTGCCCCGTCCTCGACCCCGTCTCTGCCTCCTCTGGTGTCTATCAAACTTGGGTAATCCGCCGGGGCCGGCCACAGTCAGGGGGACCGTCGGCAGCCGCCCCGCACGTCGCTTGGGGGCCGCTCCCCCGGAGCCCTTGCCAAGACTCCCTCGATGTCCACCACATCCGTCGCGGGCCGCCTATGCAGCGGCGAAGAGGGGCTTGGGGCTTTGGGCGGCGGGATCGGCAGCGGCGGCAGCTCCACGACTGGGGCCGCCAGGGGGGCGGTCTCAGCCGCTGAAGAGGGAGGAGGGGGCGGAGTCAGGGACGCCGGGCTGGGTGAGGACGGCGCCATGTTGGGACAATCAGCTGGAGCCCCCATCATCGGGCCCGGGGGGGCAGCGGCCCAAGGCCGCCCACGGGCTCCACCAGCTCCAACAGCTCCAACAGCAGTAGTGGTATACAAGATAAAAGATAAAATCAGTACCTACTGTACAAGGCAAATACAATGCAACACATTAAAAGCTAAACTTGTTATAATTGTCTTACGTCAACACATAGGAAGGGGAACTATTAGCATAGGATGCTTAAGAGGACCGGTGATCAGTTGATGTGGCGCTTATTACCGCTGTACCGTGGGCTGTTCCATGCCGCCTACTGAAGCTCATCTCCCGCACAGTTGTCTCCAATAGACTCCATATACCACTGTCCCTTTTTGTATGCTCTAAATAAGTAAGCAGCTACCTTATACACTGTTTGAAGGTTTGAGTCCGAGAGGAGGAAGTTAATTTTAAAGGTAGAGGGCCAAAATGTCCTTTTGTATAGTAAATAGCTAAGGTATTTCTCCCTCTCCTCTGCATATATGGGACAGATCAACAGAATGTGGACTAGATCCTCGACTTCTGGTAGGCCGCAGACACAGACTGCGGCCAGACAGATATATATATATATATATCAAAAGAAACAATTAAAACACACCAGAAATACATATAAATGCATAAAAACTATTTAAAAACTATTAAAAAATCAATAAAAACCCAATGTCTTCCAATCCAAATTCCTCATCCATTTACATAGTCTTTGCTATTCCGTGTTCATATTACGATTTTGTGTTAACTGATCACACTGCAGCTCCAAATGCTTGCTCAAAGAGCCAGGTTTTCACTCGTTTTTTAAAGGTCAGGAGGGAAGGGGCCAACTTAATATCTCTAGGAAGGGAGTTCCACAGTTATACATCACCAGGAAAGTTTTACTTGCTCATTTCCAAAGCAGAGACATCCTATTGTGTTTTTATCTTACATTTTCAAGTGATTTATGGTATACATATTAGTGACTAAAATGAAAAGTTTTTCATGGATCAAATGTATGTTTAAGGCTGCATGATATTTATTTTCAAGGATCTGTATCAAAGAGCATCACACCTCATGAGCTCCACAGCTTTCCCCATTTTAAATGCTCACTGGTCAAATTAATACACTATATTACATGGCAAACTCTCCATCTGCAAGAGAGAAAATTAACCTATTCGTCATTTATTGCAGTTCTCAGCTTCCATCGCAAGGATGTACAACTGGCAATTATACCATCTTCCACCACCCCTTGCTTCAAGCAGTGGTAGATAACTAGATTATGAAACTTTCAAAACCAACTCAGAGAACATATTTCTGAAATAAAAGATACTTAGAACTGACATTTTCTACTTGAGGCTATATTTCTATTGGGCTGAATTGTAGAAGACATGAAGCATGGTTGCAATGTTTCTCTAATTCCCTTTTAATTTTCACTATCACTCTTACCAAACGAGTGTTGAAAATTAAAATGAAGTTCCAATTAGGAGATGAATTGTAACAGTGATGTGGTTCTTAATATCAGATAAAGTTGTGGATAGTCAGACAAAAATGACAACTGGCAATTCAGCAATATTCTCCTTAATTTGGGGTATCTTCATTGTAGAAGGCAGACAGGCAACTGACTGCTCTGAAGAAGCGTGTGTTCTTGCAGCTTCTTGTTGATTGGGTTGTTGTATTGGGGGGGGGGGGCAATATGGCCATGTTCTAGAAGCATTCTCTCCTGATGTTTCACCTGCATCCATGGCAAGCATCCTCATAACCTCTGATGATGCCTACCATAGATGCAGGCAAAATGTCAGGAGAGAATGCTTCTAGAACATGGCCATATAGCCCGAAAAACCTACAACAATCCAATGATTCCAGCCATGAAAGCCTTCGACAATTCTTGTTGATTATTGTTACCTTGGCAGCCACCTGTAACATAAAACTAAGGGTAGTAATAAACTGTTATACTATATAAACTGAAGACAAAACCATGTACTAGGCTTGTTTTCTATTTCTTGGCAGATGCACTAAGGCAATGGGTACAAGAACAGAGGAGATAAAATAACAAGAAGTCCTCCCAATTGGTGGTTTTAAATTTTGCAGGTTTGATTAATCATGGATGAAATTAAAAACATTCTCTTTAGGTCCTAGAGAGCATTCCTAGGGAAGGGACACCACCCTAGGAATCTCTAGGTCCTTTGATGCGATTCAAATAGCTTCCAGGTGAAGTTGACCACAGAATACTAAAACTTACATTGATAACAGTTTAAAAAACCAAAATCCAAAGTCTAAATTCCAATAAAACCCTCTCTATTCTATCACCAACCACACATTAAAAGTTGACTTTCCATCCCACTAGTCAAAGACATTTGTAAAACTACTACAATAAATTTCTCATTATTACTTAATTAAGTTTAAACTTTTGCTAAAAGTCAGGTCGTAAAACCCAACCTTCAAATCCCATGAGTGGTATTATTCCTTCTTTCTTTTCTATATAAGATTTTTTTAAATGGCTCCCGATTTTTTACAAAATCATCTACAGATTTCTCTTTACTCAAAATAGGCAGTTTATCTAGCTGTCATTTCAAAGATTTTTTACCATCCATTTTTGTTCTGTTGGGAAATCAGTATTCTTCTATTTTTTGCGTATAGAAATATTGCTGCTAAAATCATGTTATGCCAAGAAGCAGGGAAATCGCATTCGAAGCACCCCGACAGATGACTATTCAGCCTCTGTTTAAAAGCCTCCATAGAAGAAGCCTCCACCACACTTTGGTGTAGAGCGTTCACTGCTAAACATCTCTCACAGTCAGGAAGTTCTTCATAGTTTTCAAGTGGAATCTCCTTTCCTGTAGTTTGAAGAAATTGTTCCGTGTCCTAGTTTCCAGGGCAGCAGAAAACAGTTTGCTGCCTCCTCCCTATGACTTCCTCTCACTTATTTATAAATGGCCATCATGTCTCCTCTCAGTCTTTTCCTCTTCAGGCAAAACATGCCCCACTCTTTATGTTGCTCCTCATAGGGCTTTGTTCTCTACACCCCTGACCATTTAAGTCATTCTCCTCTGGACACTCTCCAGCTTGTGAACATCTCCCTTCAATTGCATTGCCCAGAATTGGAGACAGTATTCCAGGTATGGTCTGACCAAGACTTTATAGAGGGGTAGCATGACTTCCCTGGATCTAGACACTAGACTCCTATTTATGCAGGCCTAAATCCCATTGGCTTTTTTAGCTGCTGCATGACATTGTTGGCTCATGTTTAACTTGTTGTCTATAAAGACTCCAAGATCTTTTTCACACATACTGCCCTCGAGCCATACGTCCACCATTCTGTATCTTGTCACTGTTGAACTTCATTTTTAATTAGTTTTGGCCCATTTCTTTAATCTGTTAAGATCATTTTGAATTTTGCACCTCTTTAATTTGTTCATTTCCAAGATCTAATAAAAAATAGTTCTGGATTCGGATGGATTCAAAATTTTAAAATATCTTATAAACCTGAATATTTCATCTCACTATAAGAAAGAAAAATGTTATGGCTACAACTTGATTTTTAAGATCAGATGTTGTTGCCTTGTGTCTTCAAGTTATTTCCAACTCATAGCAATTACGGTTTGGCCCCTACCTATCTTTGTGATCACATCTCCCCCTATGAACCAGCTCATTCTCTAAGATCTGCTGAGGAGGTCCTCTCACTTCCACCTCTGTCACAAGCATGGTTGGTAGGGAAGAGGGAAAGGTCTTTTTTGGTGGTGGTCCCTGACTTTAGAACACCCTCCCCAGGGAGATTGGGCAGGCCCCCATACTGTCCACCTTCCGTAGGGACCTGAAAACCTGGATGTTTCAGCAGGTTTTCGGGAATGATTAGTCCCCAGGTCCAGCCCCTAGGTTGTCAGTTAGTACTCTGCCTGCACTGTCTCCACTTCCCTGGCCCTATGATACACAGTTTGCACTATCCCTTGTCCAGTCCTTTAGTTGACCATGCCCTTTTGGTTGTTCTAGCCATTGGTTTTATTGAGCCTTGTCTGATGGAGTTACAATTGCAATTGGTTAAAAATTTTATTGTGGTGTTCTAGTATAATTTTTGTGTTTTATGATGCTTTTATTTTAATCTGTTTGTATGGTTTTCTTCTTCACAATTGAATGTTTTGCCTTGTATGTTGGAAACTGCCCTGAGTCCCTTCAGGGAGATAGAACAGTATACAAATAAAGATTATGATTATTATTTACTGACACAAAACCACAATATATCACAGCAAATGAGATCTATATGCTGGATTTCATATTAAAAAATCACTAGTCGAACATTTCCCAAGCGTCTAGGACTGTGTGATGTATTTCTGAATGATGCGTGCAGATCAAAGTAAGGTGGCCTTTTGAAGTTGACAGATCATGATTTTGTCAATGTTTATTGTTTCCAAATGTCAGCTGAGCTCTTTTGGCACAGCACCCAGTGTGCTGATTGGCAAATCCTAGGAACGATTGTAATTGGGAAAGATTGGGGAATCAACGATGAAAAATATAGATGAGATAAAGGACCAGCTATCAGGAGGGAATATTGGATGATGGTATAAAGTTCTACAACTTGAAAGATGGTTAAGGGAAATAAGAAAGAAATATAAAGGAGATAGAGAACTTACCAAATTTGAAGAAATGATTAACCAAAGGGGGAGTAAAGAAGGAAATGAAAGAACAAAAGTGATATCTACAAAATGCTGTTGGGGGGAGCCCAGGAGCAAGACCACCTCAAAATAATGTGGGACTCATTATAATTGGCTGGTCTGAGGTGAAGGGTCAGCACTGGGTGATAGGACAATATGTAATGAAGTCGAAGGATGAAATACTATAGGCATTAAGACATACATGTTCTGTACAAGTTGTTAAGGGAAAGTGTTAAGTATATCAATGTTTAAATACTGAATATGTTAAAACTACAATAAAATAAAAGCTTCAGATTGAAAATAAATAAATAAAAATGAAAAAAGATCTGTTTGAGACTTTGGAGAGTTGTTTTGAGTCAGAATAGGCTAAATGAGCAAGCAGTTTCCTAGTCCAATTTTAGACAATATCCTGCGATCCCAGGAGAGCTCATTTAAATCCTTCCTAAACGGTTCAGTTCAAACAAAATAACGGCAATAAAAAAGAAAGGCCAAAAAGTGACCATAAGGTCTAAAAAAAGTAGAACAGTTCTGAAGCACCCGGGGGCAGAGGGTACTGCTTAGACATAGAAAATGTTATAAGCTTTTGGTGATTTCATCCTGAACATTGTACAAAATAGTGTGAGTCATGTTCTCTAAAATAATCATGTTCTCTCAGGCTATCTGATGTGGGGGACTGGCAATTATTATTTCCATTTTGGCAGGTACCAGTACTGTATTTGTTCACATTGATTCAAACCAATTCTTTCTTTCCTAGAAACTTTCCCTAATCTGGCAGCCAATATCGGAGAGACAAAATGGTATCAAACTGCATTAATTCTACAGTGTAAATCACTGATTCCAAACCATTTTTTTGGCCAGGACCCACTTTGACCAGGGACCACTCTCTAACATAAGTACCAAAAGGGTTATGAATTGGTTTTTAGTCAACTTTAGATTTGGTTTATTTATTTGGGGTGCCGATTCAGAAAATTGCATTGGATAGAACACACCAGCTCTAGTTTCTGATATAGAACATATGCCATCCAATATTTGCCATCTGCTCACCTAGAAACCATATTTAATAAGCCTCAGCACTAAAGGAGGGTTTCACGGGACCAGTCGCTCTTGTTGCAATGGTGTAGTAACAGTGAGGCTGTTATTTTAGTCCTTGTGGACCACTGGTGGTCCATGGACCACAGGTTGGGAACCACTGTTGTAGATGCACCCTTATAAACACAACCTGCTGATTTATGAGCATTTGTGCCTGTTTATTTTTATTTACTGCATTTATATCCCATCCTTCTTACCTCAAAGGGGACTCAGGGCAGCTTAGAAAAAAGGTACAAAAAGGCTGTGCCTGTCACAGCCTTTTGTTGCTCACTTAATGCTGCTGCATGTTTTTGCAAGCATCTATATAAATTTGGGTTAATTGCTTGTTTAGGGTGGACCCTGGACTTCCATGCAACATTACATAAACTGAAGAGTTCAGTCAACTAAGAAGCCACATTCATTAAAAAGTTGGTTGTTTCCCCATTAGGAAATAAAAAGTCACTCCACATTCATTATAGCTGTAGTTGAGGTCTGCTGAGGTCTGCTGAGGTCTTCTACTTTGTTGGACTTCTTGCCACTGTGATACATTTAGCTAGGATGTTTCCAAGAAGGATATCTGGAAGGCTATCTGCTGAGACTGGTATCTTCCTAAATGGTGGACTCCACGAAATAATCTACCTTCTGAACTAAAAGGAAAGGACAATGATGTTCAATCACTGAGACCGCCGTCAGCAAAATAAATAAAAGCGATAGAACCATCTCTTTTAAGTCTATTGGGGAACTTTGTCTGTTTTTACTAAATGTATAGAAGTTCAGTTAAACAATGGAAAGGATATCATTCATATTACAGAAATAGCAGGCTTACTCCATGATGCTCCAAATAATAAGACACGGAGCAACAATTCAAATTACAGGTAAAGTGATTCTACCTAAACTTTGAGGGAAAAATGTTGCACAGTGAAATACAAGCTGCCTCAGAATTTGGTGGATTGTCCATTTCTGGAAGTTTTTAAACAGAGGCTGGATGCCCATCTGTCAGGAATTATTTTATATTCTTCAATGACAGTGGGTTGGACTAGATGGCCCTTATAATCTTTTTCTGAATTTAAGTCTAGAAACCTGGTCAGATGTCTGTGGAATGATGACACAGATAATGATCAAAATCCCATTAACATTAAGGTCATAGAAGCAGGATTACATACGTGATGCAGTTTTGCTTGAGCATTCAGTAACATATTTTCTCTCACTGTGCTTTGGATTGTGTGTTCAGTCCTGGAATACTCTAAATAAAATCAAGTATTTCATAATATAACCAATGTATAACTTCACATGCAAAGATTTTTTTATCATTTGTTGTTTTGTGTCTTCAATCATTTCTGAACTATGGCAACCATAAAGTGAACCTGTCAGAGGACTTCCTTGGCAAGATTTGTTCAGAAGAGATTTGCCATATGCCAAGATTTACACTATGCAAATCTGCTTTAGGAATACCACCTGTTTCTTTCTCAACATACAGTTATTTTTTTGTAAGAACCAACATGAGATGCTGCCACCCAGACAGCCCAACTGTCAGAGCATAGTGAAACATTCACCATTCAGAGACATGACCTACAAGAACATAAGAAGTTGTAGCTCCATGGACAGCTTGACTCCAATAGCATAATGCTGTTATGGGGCAGGGTAACAAATATTGAAGAATGAACATCACTTGGGATCCTTCTGGAATGCCTGGAGGGGCTGGGTATTGGAGGCACGGTGCTGCCTTAGTTCAGTTGTACCTCTCTGGCAGGTTCCAGATGGTGGTGCTTGGGGATATCTGCTCCTCAAAAAAAAGAACTGCTATGTATTATCCCACAAGGTACTATTCTATCCTCACTGCTTTTTAATATTTACATGAAGCCGCTGAGAGTGATCATCCATAGGCATGAGGCAGGGTGTTATCAGTATGCTGATGACACCCAAATATTTTTCTCCATGCCTTCAAAAGCAGCTAGAGCAAAGAATAGCATGTCACCTCTGAATGAGTGCCTGGAGGAGGCAGGATGAGGAAAAACAAATTTAAATTGAATCCAGACAAAACAGAGGTGCTTGCCATCAAGGGTCCTAATCTGTGGGTGGAGGCATGTCAACCTGACCTGGATGGAGTCCCACGCCTCCTGAAAGACTGTGTTTGCAGCTTTGTAGTGCTCATGGATCCATCAATCCAAATGTCAGTTCAGGTAGATGCAAATCAGACGTGCTTACCATCAGCTTTGGCTGATCCACCAGCTGTGCCTCTTCCTAAATTTGGAAATCTTGAATATGGTAGTGCACGCACTGGTATCCTCAAAGTTGAACCTCAAGGCTGAACTTCTGCAATGTGCTCTACATTGGGCTACCTTTGTACTAAGTTTGGAAACTGAAGCTGGTTCAAAATGTGGCAGCCAGACTAGTTAGGGAACATCTAGGAGTGAACATATTACACCTATTCTAAAGCTCCGACAGCTGGACCAGCTGTCGGTTTTTAAAATACAAGTGAAGACATATCTCTTCCGGCAAACCTTCCAAGACAGTTTACATGATTAATTTTAAACTGTATGCCTATTTTTGTGCATTTTAATATGTATTTTATAGAAGTGTGTTTTAATAAATGTATTTTATGGAGTGTTTTTAAATGATTGTGTGTTCGTTTATGTTTTATTAATACTGTAACCCACCTTGAGCCATGAGGAGGCAAGAAATAAACTATTATTATTATTATTATTATTAGGAGCAAAAATATTTGAGCTTATTCCTTTGGACAGAAAGATAGAAGAGTCCTATTCTGAGCCCCGATAGAACCAAATAAAGAATGAGAAATTCTGGGCAGGTGTCACTAAACATGGGTGAATAAAATGAAACCCACAGCCTTCCAAAGGCTATATCTGTGGCAACATCTTTTTTGATATTTGCCATCAAGTTGGCTTTGAGTTATGGTCACTCTATTAATGAGAGACCACAAATAGTCCAGCTTAGCCCAGAAACCACGCAACACCCCAGTCCAGCTCAGATTTTCCAAATTCAGGACCAGGTGAGCTTCCTCTTTTCCCAGTGATTTCTTTGCCAGTGATTTCCAATGCCTCCATCAGACCATCTTTTTCCGGCAAAGAAGAAAAAAAGTAAATAACTTCTGGAAGATTCCTTGGAGAATGGTGATTCATCATTTATACAGTTTGAAGCTCCTGACACCAACATGCACTGTTAAACACTTTAGCATTTTTAAAATGCTATATTTCAATACCAGCGGTGGTCTCTAAGAAACCCCCAGTTGGCTTTCTTTTATGACTTTGATGCAGGATATTTGGCTCCTGGAAAGTCCCAAAGGTAGAAAATTGGCCCTTGAACTGATTCAAGATCCAAGGGCGTCTGATGGATCTGATACAGAGCTGTCAGGATGGATCTAGGACAGGTCTCATGTTATTTTAATTTTCAACAGATCTTGGAACTGAATGAGGTAGTATAAAACTATAATATCTATCTTCCCTTACCTTTCAAATACTGATTTTAAATCATGCCAGCATCACATCATTAATGCAGACAAAAAGAGGGGGTATTGAGAAACAACCAGTTATATTCTATTTTCTGCACTCTGTTCTCCTTCCTATTTCTCCTCTATGCCCCATCCATCTGCTCTGCACCAGCAAAACAATAGCAATGTTAGGAGTGAATGGTTGTGGCTGGTTTGGAAGATGGGAAGAGATAGCTGCCTCCATCCAACTTGAGAGTTTACAGTATCTTCAAGATCTTAAATGTCCTTTGGTCAGACCTCACCTGGAATGTGGTTCCAGTCTTGGGCACAATTCAAGAAGAAGATTGGCAAGCTAGAACATGTCCAGAGGAGAATCAGAGAATGAGCCAAAGGTCTGAAGCCATGCCATATAAGGAGTGGCTTCAGGAGCTGACTATGTTGGAGAAAAGAAAGTCAAGGGACTACATGGTAGCCATAATTAACTATTTTTAAAAAATGTCATACTGAAGACAGAGCAGGCTTGTTTTATGTAGCTCTAGAGCAGAGGCCCTCAAACTTTTCAAACAGAGGGAAAAGTCATAGTCCTTCAAACTGTTGGAGGGCTGGACTGTAATTTGTAAAAACATTAGTGAATTCCAATGACACTGCACATATCTTATTTGTAGAGGAAAAAACACTGAAAAGCAATACAACAATTAAAATGAAGTTTTAATAATAAAACTTAATAGTATTTCAGTGGGAAGTGTGGGCCTGCTTTTGGCTGATGAGAAAGGATTGTTGTTGTTGTTGTTGTTGTTGTTGTTGTTGTTGTTGTGTGCTTTCAAGTTGTTTCAGACTTAGGTTGACCCTGAGTGAGAGCTGGGTAAATGACATTGGAGGGCCATATCTGGCCGTTGGGCCTTAATTTGAGGATTCCTGCTCTAGAGGCTAGGATACAGCGCAATGGATTTGAACTGGCAGAAAAGAAATTCCATCTGATGGTAAGAGCTATTCAACAAAGGAATATATTACCTGAAAGTGTGGTGGAATTTCCTTCTCTGGAGTTTTTAAATCAGAGGTTGGATGGCCATCTGTTGGGAATACTTTGAAGTGTGTATTATTGCATGGCAGAAGGTTGGGATGGAAGCCCCCCAGGTCCTCTTCCAAGCCTATAATTATATGAGCTGCATCCCAGAAGGAGTCTGGCAACTCTATCCTGATATCGGCAGAACAAAGTTGGTAACCCCCTGGTCTAACGTATGCATCTCCAACTGTGAAAATGAATATTTACCACTGAGTGTTCTTCTACATTACATACAAAAGTAAAATATTAGCAAGAAGGTCAGGTTTGAGCCCTCCCCATGACTTCTGATTTTCTGTATGGATGGAAATTGAAAGCAGGGAGGAAAGTTAATGGAGAAGCATTCATTTATTCTGATGCTTATATAACTGGCACCTGTACATTCTAAAAACCAAGTTATTGAGACATCACCATTGTTCAGGAAAGCATAAAGCTCTCCAGAAATAATGGCCCAGACAGAAAGCAAGGCCTTAAATTCATGACCCACCCTGAGCCTTGGGATAAGGAAGGAAAGACATCTTAATAAATGCAGCCATCTGCTGGGCTCAACAGCATGAAATGTCAAGCCAAGAAGCATTTCCCAGCATATAAAGAGGGGAGGGAAAATCATAAATCTCTGCATGGGAATTACTTTATCATGAAGTGAAAACTCAAACAGTGTGCCGCATATATAGAGATATTCAATTTATTCTCAAAGCTGGTGCATTAGAGATTGAGGGTCATTTATTTGTTTTAGAAACAGGAAAGAAAGAAAAGAGCAGGGCTTGCCCTCTTTGGTGCCACAGAGAACATGGCAGTGAACTGGAAGACCAACACCTGCGTTGTGTCAGCAACAAACTGCTAAGGCTGTGTTCTGGGAGCACATAAAGGTGATGGGTCACAGCTGGTAGCATGCAACATGCCACTCATATTGCTGACACAGAGGCCAACCGAGCGGCATTCTCCATGCAGTTATCTTTCATTCCCTGGCCCTTCAGGGTTAGCAAATATGGTGCAGCATAGTGGGAAAAGATCACAGGGGGAGAGGTTATGGCTCACATAGACAATGGGCACCCACCAAGCAATGGACTATACTCTGCAGGGCACACAATAACTCTTGCACATCCAGTCATTAAATCCTTCTGGTGGAAGAAAACAAAACATTGTATATTTCGCCTGCAGAAGAGAAGACTGAGAGGTTAATTGATACCCTGGTCAGAAAGGGGTGACCTATAAAAGATGTAACGTGCTTGCTTTCTGCTGCTATGGAGAATGGGGTCAGAACCAATGAGAGGGATTTTGAGTAAATATAAAGAACTTCCTGATGGTAAAAGCTGCTTCACAGTGGAATAATTTATCTCAGGAAGTGTTTGACTTCCCTTAATTTTTGTGTTAGATCCCCGAAAAGGCAAAAACAAATAAGAAATAAAATCCGGGTTGCTTACCAGTCTAGCAGAGGGGGAGACTGGGCTGGAAATGTTTCCCAAGGGAAAATTATTGATGTTACCTGAATGATGAATGCCTGTGTGTCAAACTGCATTAACCCTACAGTGTAGATCAGTGGTCCCCAACCTTTTTTTGACCAGGGACCACTTTGACCAGGGACCACTCTCCAACATTAGTATAAAAAGGATTACAAATCAGTTTTTGGTCAACTTTAGATTCAGTTTGTGATTGTTGTGGTTCAGCCAGCTGATGAAGATGAGGGGTTTGGGGGTGCAGGCCCTGATGGTTCTTTGGGTGCCCAGATAGAGGGTCTAAGAGCAAGATTGCTCTCCAGCTGAAAAAACAGAGGGAGTTTTTGAGCAAGATGCTGTAGCTGGGTCAGAAAGTGAAACTAATTTGGAAATCAATGTATTGTTGAAGGCTTCCATGGCTGAAATCAATGGGTTGTTGTAGATTTTTCGGGCTGTATGACCATGTTCTAGAAACATTCTCTCCTGATGTTTCACCTGCATTTATGACAGGCATCCTCAGAGGTTGGAAGTCAACAGGCAGGGAAAAGAGGATAACATTAGCTCATCCAAGGAAGCAGCTGGCTTAGACTGAGAAACCAGGCTGCTTCTGAGGAGGTAGAAATTCACGTGCAAGAAAAGCCATGGGAAAGAGAGGCAGAAGCAGGCTTCTCAAGGTCAAAAGAATGTGTTCATGTTTTGCAGCCTTTAAATTAGGGAGAGAGCTGTTAGGATTTCAGATCAAGCAATGTCACTAATGGAGTGAGAAACTCCTGTCTTGTTCCTGGTTCATGCTTTAGCTCAAGGCCCAAAATTCCTGGTCAAGTTTTGCTTCTGGTTTTATGGATTTACCTATGGATTTGTGCTCTTGTTTTATTCCTTGTTTCCTGGATTAATGCTCATGTTTTAACTTTTAAGAGGAAGGAGGTTCACAAACCAGATTTTTGTCCTTGTGGCCTACTGATGGTCCCCGGCCCACAGGTTAAGAACCACTGGTGTAGACGTACCCCAATGAACAAAAGTCAAAAGCAAACATATAGTCAAGTATAGGTTAAGAACATAGGAGGCCCATAGGATAGATGGGCTCTTAGGACAAAACCAAAATCCTATTGATAACCCCTGCTGTAGGATGCCATCAGAATGAACTTCTGGATAATGGTGTGTAACGTTTAGATCAATATTATTGATTCAATGGGTCTATTCGAACTGCTATTCCCAATACATTCAGATAAGAATGTACAATTCATTGAGCTACCAAGAGTTTGGATCATTTCCTCCTCTTGCTACCTATGAAATAAAGATTGCACAGCTGACTGGTTTTTTTGTTGATTTCCAGACTCCTTTCACTGCCTAAAATTAAGCTGCAGACAGATTGTTTAGAGAATTTAAATAGGGGAGAAAGTCCCATACATGATGGGGAAAATTGGATTCCAGCCAAAAAATTAATAGAAACAGTTTAGATGCTGCCTTGGTTCCATCTCTAATTAATATTTATATGCCCGTTCCAGAGAGATTGTTGTTTATTTAAAAAGCATTTCTTCACTTCTTAATGCAGCTGTGTACTGGCAAAGGTTCACTTAGCACACGTGGAAAAACTGTAATAGTTGACTGTTTATGAGACTAAATTGTTTTAAAAGAGGGTTTTAAAGCAAAGTGTAATAGTTTCATGTGCATAGTTGATATGTTATGTCTATTATTTTTTAAACCTGGTGTGGTGCTCCCACTATTAGGCTAGATCTGTTGCCAGATATTACCATATCACTGGCCATGGAAAGCTTCTCTTACTACTTACATCAGTGTTTCTCAACCTGAGGGTTAGAACCCTTGGGGGAGGGTTGCAAGGGAGTGTCAAAGGGGTCTCCAAGGACCATCCGAAAACACAGTATTTTCTGTTGGTCATTGGAGTTCTGTGTGGAAATTTTGGCCCAATTCTATCATTGGTCGGGTTTAGAATGCTCTATGATTGTAGGTGAACTATAAATCCCAGCAACTGCAACTCCCAAATGATAAAATCAATCCCCCCAATTTGAGTATATCTGGTATTTGTGCTATATTTGGTCCAGTGAATGAAAATACATCCTGCACAGACCCACAGCCAGGATTTTGGCTGAAGGGGCTGAGTTTAATTCGGAGAGGCTGAGTCTGAGTGAAAGAGGGTCTACCATAGCAAACCTTTTGTATCGTTATCCCAATACCCCCATGTATATAGGATTTATTTATTATTTCGACTTGTAGGTCGCCCCTTCCATGTGGCTTGGGGTGACTCACAGAGGTTAAAAACACAATAAAACATAGTAAAACACATATTGAGCATGGTGATCAGATCATGATATGAATAAACACAACAGTTTAAATAATATACCAGTAAGACCTTCTCGCGGACTACCCTGAAAATTGGGGGCTGAAGCCCCTCAAGCCCCCCCCCCCAGCTACATGCCTGATCCTGCATATATTACAATTCATAAAAGTAGCAAAATTACAGTAGCAACAAAAATAATTTTATGGTTTGTGGTCACCACAACATGAGGAACTGTATTAAGTGGTTGTGGCATTAGGAAAGTTGAGAAACACTGACTTACACTGAGTCAATAATTCAATGAATCATATAATTGAAGAGACACAACGGCCATGTAGTCCAACCCCTTTTCATGCTGCAACACACAAGAAAAGGATTCCAGCTCTGCTTAAAAACCTCCAGAGAAGGAGACTCCACCACATTCCCAGGCAGCATATTCCACTGCCTAAAAGATCTTATCATCAGAGAGTTCCTCCTCTTTTTAAATAGTATTTTTATTACATTTCTATTCATTTTGTTACACCCCCCCCCCTCTCTACAATCTATATACCGGTAGTTATTTCTTCTCCTTTTCCCCTGTTTGCTACTTTTGTGCTCCCCATCTCCAGAGTCCTCCTTTGTTTATGATCCTGCCAGAAGAAACATTAAAGAAAAAATATGGGAATTCCTCTGATTCCCATCTTCTTTCTTTTATGTTTCTTCCTTAGGCTTTTTTTAACCCTTAGATGACATGTTAACAGAGAGTTCTTCCTAATGTTTAGGTGGAATCTCTTTTCCTGTACTTTGAATCCATTGCTGCTTGGCCGAGAATTTGATCACATAACTATCATGTCCTCTATCAGCCTTCTCCAAGTTAAACATGCCTAGCTCCCTAAGCCAATCAGCCATGGAAGTTAAAGTGGTGTCAAACTGCACTGAATCTACAGCATAGACACACCTGTAGTCTACACGGCATGCCCTTCATTGCAGCATTTATTTCTTCAAGTTGGGCACTCATTTCCCTTTGGAACAGTGGTTCTCAACCTGTGGGTCCCTAGATGTTTTGGCCTTCAACTCCCAAAAATCCTAACAGCTGGTAAACTGGCTGGGATTTCTGGGAGTTTTAGGCCAAAACATCTGGAGACCCACAAGTTGAGAACCAATGCTTTGGAAGAACATAAGAACATAAGAAGAGCCATGCTGAATCGGACCTCAGCCCATCTAGTCCAACATTCTGTATCACACAGTGGCCCACCAGTTGTACACAGGGATCTCGAGCAGAAGGGAGGGCAAAACCCTCACCTGCTCCCGACCCCCCACAACCAGTACCCAGGGAAATCCTGCCTACCTCAACCAACTCCGAGGTGGCACTTGAATGTCCTTTTCAGTAACTACCGATACACTTGGTATCCATGAATCTGTCTAATCCTGCCTTGAAGTTGTTCAGGCTGACAGCTGTCACAACCTCTTCTGGAAGTGAGTTCCATAACCCAATGACCCTCTGGGTGAAGAAATATTTCCCTTTATTAGTCCTAATTTTCCTACCTTGGAGCTTCAGGGAGTGCCCTCTAGTCCTAGTGTTTTGTGACAAAGAAAATAGTTTTTCTTTATTCACCTTTTCTATCCCATGCATGATTTTATACACTTCGATCAAGTCACCTCTTAAACACCGTCTTTCAAGGCTGAAAAGACCAAGGCGTTGCAACCTGGTTTCATAAGGGAGCCGCTCCATCCCTTGGATCATTCTTGTTGCCCTTTTCTGTACCTTTTCCAGTTCCGTTATATCTTTCTTAAGGTGCGGAGACCAGAATTGTACACAGTACTCCAAATGTGGCCTTACCATCGATTTGTAGAGAGGTAATACAACATTTGCTGACCTATTTTCGATTCCCTTCCTGATCATGCCAAGCATAGAATTTGCTTTTTTCACTGCTGCAGCGCACTGGGTTGACATCTTCATTGAGCTGTCCACCAAAACCCCAAGATCCCTTTCCTGGTTTGTCTCGGAGACATATAAAGTAGATGTTCAGCCATTTCATTCTTTCGCTATCATCTGTTAGCATTTCTCCATGCATCAAATCCATTTATTGTTCCGTTTCTCCATGAAGTAGACCCACTACTTCCTTGTCCCATGATCTTCCTCCTCTAGTGGGGGGAGAAAACCTTTTAATTATTTTTAGCCTCATTCTGACAGTTAGCCCTCCTGACCTTTTCTCTACAGATTCTGGCTGTTCATTTGTACTGTTCTTTGGGTGGTTTGCCCCTTCATCCATTTTTATACATGCCCTTTTTAAAGCTCAACTCATTACAAAGCTCCTTATGCCACCATCTTTACATGCTTCCCACATTTCCTTCTTGTTTCACTTGTTTGTAAAAGTGCCTGTGATATTTCATCTTTAAGAAACTTTCATCCACCATGAACTCTGTCCTCTTTGAGTGTTTCTGACCTACATTCAGCTTTCTATTTCTTCTGTATAATAAATCACAAAAAAGCATGTCACTTCTACCCAAGGTTCCTACTACTACCCTTTTTTTGCTTGTTCTTCTTTACTGGTGACAATGAGGTGCAAGGTGGTTGCAAATTTTAGGGGGAAATGAGATTGCCCGGGAAACTAGAGAGGAATTTGTTGGACCTTACATTCCTGAAGGAATTTGACTTGCCACTGTTATTAGGATATGTGAGTTCTTCCATTGCTACAATATCTCTCATTTTTATTCTTTGGCCATCTAATCTAAGGAAGAATCATCCAGCTGAGCTAAGAACATGTTGATGCTATGTATCTTGACACTGTGGATAAGATCCCATATCAGGATATATACATGTCTCACATAGCTACCTCTCCATTGCTTCATCTCCAATGGTAAACCTCTAAAATCCATCTTGTTTACCCATACAGCATGTGAACGCACATGTGCATGCACACACACACACACACACACACACACACACAGAGAGAGAGAGAGAGAGAGAGAGAGAGAGAGAGAGAGAGAGAGAGAGAGAGAGAGAAAAGGCATTTCTGGGATGCTCAAGAGTTAAGGAATCAATGGAAATATATTCAGCTCCTTTCCTTTCAAAGATCCAGTATGGCACAGTGGGCATTGGGACTATGACTCTAGAGACCAGGGTTTGAATCTTCACTTGGCCATGGAAACCTTCTGGGTAGGTAAAGTAAAGGTAAACATTTTCCCTTATATTAAATCCAGTCATCTCAAACTCTGGGGGTTGGTGCTCATTTCCATTTCTAAGCCGAAGAGCCAGCATTGTCAGTAGACACCTCCAAGGTCATGTGACCGGAATGACTACATGGAACACCATTACCTTCCCACCAAAATGATACCAATTGATTTACTCACATTAGCATGTTTTCGAACTGCTAGGTTGGCAGAAGCTGGGGCTAACAGCGAGAGCACCCCCTGCTCCCCGGATTCGAACCAGCAAGTTCAGCACCTCAGCAATTTAACCCACTGTGCCACTGGGGGCTCCACCTTCTGTGTAACCCTAGCCAAATCACATGCTTCCAAATCACACAATTCCAGGCACTGGAAAACCTTGTGAGCATCTGGGTTGTCAGAAATCAGAAATGACTTGAAGAAACACAACAGCAACAGTCTTCCTTTCACTGGACATATTGTAATAGAAACCAGTAGGAAACTCTAGAGATTGCTGGGACATCCCTATAGTGACATTGTTGCAGAGCATAGAAGAATGTAGCTAGCTACAGTATGGCTGCTTATTATTTTACTCTCCAACAAGTTGGAAAGGCTTAAGTTGGAGGGGATGCACAGTTCACAAGATGGGTTGGGGATTAATCTTTGTGCAGTCAAAACAGACCTACACAATACCAAGAAAATGAGTGGTGATGACGAAGGACAAACAGATATACAGTATCTTAACCTACTACCGTGTTTCCCCGAAAGTAAGACAGCGTCTTACTTTCTTTTCCCCCCCAAAAGTCCCCTACGTCTTACTTTCGGGTACGTCTTATAACCCAAGACCCCCGTCGCCGCCGCCGCCGCCGCCTTGCACGCCCCGCAACCGAGGTGTGCCGCGGCACACCTGCGGCACACCTCCGCGCACACCTCTTTGCCAGGGCTCCAGGCAAGGGAGGGGAAAGGAGCCAGGGGCGGGAGGAAGCGGCGACGCGTCACTGTGACGCTGCGATCCTCACCACGCCCCTGGCCCTTCCCTCCCTTGCTTGAGGAAAGAAGGAGAGGAAAGGAGCCAGGGGCGTGGTGAGGATCGCAGCGTCACAGTGACGCGTCGCTTCGGTCCGCCCCTGGCTCTCTTCCCCCACCCTTGGAAGGGAGGAGGAAGAGAGCCAGGGGCGGGGAGGAAGTGATGACGCGTCACAGTGACGCGTCGTCCCTCTCCCGCCCCTGGCTCTCTTCCTCCTCCCTTCCAAGGGTGGGGAAGAGAGCCAGGGGCGGGGAGCGATGACGCGTCACAGTGACGCGTCGTCCCTTCTCCCGCCCCTGGCTCTCTTCCTCCTCCCTTCCAAGGGTGGGGGAAGAGAGCCAGGGGCGGGGAGAAGCGATGACGCGTCACAGTGACGCGTCGTCCCTTCTCCCCGCCCCTGGCTCTCTTCCTCCTCCCTTCCAAGGGTGGGGGAAGAGAGCCAGGGGCGGACAGCGGCGACAGCGTCACTGTGACGCTGCGATCCTCACCACGCCCTGGCTCCTTTCCCTCTCCCTTCTTTCCTCAAGCAGAGGGAGGGAGGGGGAGCCAGGGCGTGGTGAGGATCGCAGCGTCACAGTGACGCGTCGCGCTTCCTCCCGCCCCTGGCTCCCTCCCCCTCCCTTGCCTGGAGCCCTGGCGAAGAGGTGTGCCGCGGAGGTGTGCCGCAGGGTGCCGCGGCACACCTGCAGGGCGGCGGGCGGGCGGGACGAGGTACGTCTTATATACGGGTATGGCTTATATAAGCCGACCCCAGACACCCGATACGTCTTACAATCGGGGTGTCTTACTTTCGGGGAAACACGGTAACGGGATGCCAGCATATATTCTAGTATATTGTGTTTCTCTCTCTGATCAGCTATTATCAAATGCTCTTTTGTTTATTCTAGAAGCCAGCATGGTGTAGTGGTTTAAGCACTGGGCTCTGAAAAGCAGAGTTTAAATCCTTTTTCAGCCATGAAAACCCACTGAGTGACATTGTCATAACCTCAGAAAACTCAGCCTTAAGTTGGAAATAACTTGAAAGCACACAACAACAAGGTTGGGAAGAGACACCAAATGTCATTGTTGAAAGAATTTAAGTTCTAAATTTTAATCATGACGCCTTTGTAAAAATAGCAACAAAAGGTTAAAAGTATAGAAAATTAAATACCAATACTTTCTTTAAAAATAAAAAGGTTAGACCAGCCATGACAATTCTACTGCAGCCAAACCAACTGGTCATGCTGGGCCCACTTCTATCATATATGTATTCAGTGGTTCCTCAACTCCCCCAAATCCCAGCCAGTTTACCAGTTGTTAGGAATTGTGAGAGATGAAGTGCAAAACACATGTAGGACCAAAGGTTGGGAACCATAATGCTGATCATTATTTCACGCTTAAGTTCTACTTTATGTAGTTGGCCCTCTATATTTGCAGATTGCATTATTTATCAATTCCATTAAAATGGTCTCCCTAGGAATCTCAAGATCCCCCAGGATGACCCTATGATCAATATGTGCCAGAGACTGAACACAGAATTGTGCTAGAGGACCTAGATATTACTAAGGATGAGCCAATTTCTTGTTTATTCGTTCAGTCGCTTCCGACTCTTCGTGACCTCATGGACCAGCCCATGCCCTGTCGGCCGTGGATATCCCTAGTTCCTTCAAAGTCAAGCCAGTCACTTCAAGGATACCATCCATCTCTCTTGCCCTTGGTCAGCCCCTCTTCCTTTTTCCTTCCATTTCCCCAACATAATTGTCTTCTGTAGGCTTTCCTGTCTTCTCATTATGTAACAAAAGTACATCTTTACCTCTAATACCTTTCCTTCCAGTGAACAGTCAGGATTTATTTCCTGGAGAATGGACTGGTTTGATCTTCTTGTGGTCCATGGCACTCTCAAAGTTTTCCTCTAGCACTTCAGCCAATGTGGAACAGCATATAGCATTACAAGTATAATGACAAGGAAATAGGAACAGTGATGATGAATAATAAATGTAGCCTGAAGGTTCATCTATACTGAAGAATCATTGCAGTTTGACATCACTTTAATTCAATGCTATGAAGTCCTGGAAGTTAGAATTTGGTGACATACCAGTACTCTTTAGTAAAGAAGGCTAAAACCATCACCAAAACACAACTGCCATGATTCCATAGCATTGAGCCATGGCAGTGTAGACGCACCACACACCAATAGTACACATTTAACTACCATATTTCTGACTTACAGATTCCTGCAGCTTGGAGTTCAAGGATAGCTCTGCAGGAGAACTTGAGTACTATTGTGGAGACATGACTCAAAGACTGCACTACAGAAAGTAGCTCAAAATAATAAGAAACACTAGGCCTAGCCTGCTTAAAGTAATCTAACAGTCCTACACCCTGTAGGTGTGTGCAATAATGCGTATAAAATCATACAATGCAAGAACATACATGCATAATATGCAATAGGGTACACAGCAATACACACAAATTCAAATACATTGCACCATCAGTGGCAGCTCTTCCCTAGAACCACAATAAATGAACAAATAAACAGTTCCTCCCCAAGTGAGTTCTGTATGGAATTCTTCACAAAAGCAGGACTCAAAACCGTTTATTTTTAAAAGTCATAGGCCGCTTCTACACTGCCATATAATGCAGGTTATCAAAACAGATAATCCACACTATCTGCTCTGAACTGGATTATATGAGTCTATACTGACATGTAACCCAGTTCAAAGCAGATAATCTGGATTTTATATAGCAGTGTAGAAGGGGCCTTAGAAATCTACAGAAAGGAGATATCTCTGACTTCATTGAATAGAAGCCATAGCTACCAAAGTGGTATCAGACTGCTGTAGGTTTATTACAGATACACTCTAACTCCCTCCAGAATTGCCTCTACATAATTCCAAAAGCATCTCCATTGTCTCGTTTTTTCCTGCAGTCATCTGTATGCAAATGCATTCCACCCAACATTTTATACCTGTCACTCATTCCTTCCAAACTTCCCTATTAGTCTTACAATAGCTAACATTATAATACAAGGACACAGGCTATAATAAAATTCATCTAACATCATACCAATGAACAACTGGACATGCACAGAATTGCCAGAGTTGAGATGCTTAGTCATGCAAAAGGCAGAATACAAACATCAGATATGCTATATTGTATTAATTCATAAGCTGCCCAGCTTGGCGAGAGGGGGGGAGGGGAGAGAGAGAGATAAAGTATAAATAAAGTAAATCAATCATGCTCAATCTTGCTTTGAAAATACTATTTTCTCCACACAGCCTCAGTGTAAATACATACAATGCATTTTAATAGTAAATCACCCACTTTTGGACATTGACAGCATCTGTACTAATACAAAAAATAATACAGACCATAAATTTACATGCATCACTGTGGCTATTAGTTGTTTCAAGGGCCAATATTACAACTGAGATTTTTATTTATTTGTTTATTTCTCAGGCTTCTAGGCCACCACTCCCGGGAGGCTCAGGGCGGCTCACAGATGAGGCTATGTGCCCCATATCTGGATGGTTTACATAGATGGGACTATGGTATTCATCCCCATTTGCTCTTGTTGTGAGACTTATGGTGGCACTAAAGCAAACCTATCACAGAGTTGTCTTGGCAGGATATATACAGAGGCAGGTTGCCTTTGCCTTCTTCTGAGGCTCAGACAATGTGTCTTGCCCAATATTACCCGGTGGGTTTTCATGGCTGAGCAGGGATTCACACCCTGAACTCCAGAGACATAATCCAAAGATCAAATCACAACATCACAGAACTATTAAACTAATTTCCTCTTGGACATCCATGAACATACTCCACTTTCTATAGTCCAAGAGACTAAATTGGTTATTTCAGTCAGGCTTAAAATAATGGGCGCTGGCCAAGCATATCCCTTCAAAGGCACCATTATATCACAGCATTTTGCAAGTCCCTGGCCTTTCTTCTTCTAACGCAAGCATCCCATACAGTAAATTTGCCTTTGGGATTGTAAAATTCCCAGCCTCTTATTGCATAGTCATTTCAGAGCAGAAATGCTCCAGAGATTATCCTCAGAGGGCCCCCAAGGCTCCTTCCACACAGCTGAACAAAATCACACATTTTCTGCTTTGAACTGGAATGTGTGGTAATGTGGACTCAGATAACCCAGTTCAAATCAGATATTGCAGGATTTTCTGCCTTGATATTCTGGGTTATATGGCTGTGTGGAAGGGCCCCTAGACAGCCACATACTCCATTCTCAACCTACTGCAGTGACATAGACTACCTTACTATCACTGTCACCAGAAAACTGCAGAACTCCTTGGGAACTCCTGGCTGTTGTGGGTACGCCATGCTGACATCATCAGTGACACTCGTTTAACCAGGGAGAAGGAGAGAGCAGTGATAGTGGTAGGCCATGTGAGCAGCAAACCAGTCTG
This sequence comes from Anolis apletophallus, assembly GCA_030556195.1. NCBI lineage: Eukaryota > Metazoa > Chordata > Lepidosauria > Squamata > Anolidae > Anolis > Anolis apletophallus. Next base: position 172,048,550 of record JARBWK010000004.1, read on the forward strand.
CATTGGACTCAGTCCTGCTGTTCACAGTGTACCCAAATTGCAGTCAAACTCTAGATTATTCCCCAGCTTTCCTTAACATTGGGTAAACTCCTACAATAAGTACCAAATGTGCCTGGACATCATGAAGGCAGGCAAGAAATGGCTTCAGGGTGAGTGTACACTATTATTCCTAGGTAGACAAGACCTTAGATCAGGCGTGGGCAATTGCCGGCCCTTCGGGTGTTTTGGACTTCAACTCCCAGAAATCCTAACAGCTGGTAAACTGGCTAGGATTTCTGGGAGTTGAAGTCCAAAACACCCGGAGGGCCAGCAATTGCCCAGGTCTGCCTTAGATCCACCTTCCCTCAGCCTGTTACCTCTTGTAAGGACTCACCTGCCTTAAGCAGGGCCGAGGCCTGCTTAGAAGAGGTTTGGAAATCCTGTTTTGGTTGTGCTGGCATCCATCTTGGAGGGGATGGCTGCAGCCATAAGGGCGAGGTCATAGCCAGAGAGGGGGCGTGGCCTTAGAGTCAATCCTGCTCAGAGATAGGAGTGCCCTGTGATTGGCTGAGTGCCAGAGGGGAGGAGCAGAGCTGACTAAAGGAGGGATCTTGGCAGAAAGATTCTCAGTCTTGGGCAGAGCTTTGATTGAGACAGATCTTAGCTCTTGCTGGTGTGGTTTGAGGTTGGAGTGACAATATCCTCCAAGCCTCAGCCATAGGAACTGCCCAGTCATATACTATAGTGACACAACCAGGGTGTGGGGTGACACTGATAGTAAGGTTAGAGCCATTAGGGCTGACTTTGCAGAGTCAGACTAAACACCTTGTCTCCTCAGTGTAAAGAGGGAAAGGTGGGTTCTGTGGCTGGAGAGTCAGCAGCAGGCTGACTCAGGCAGGGAAGACTCAGAGGGACTTCTGGTGTTTAGAAGCTCCCGTTAGGAACCAGCTGTTCACTCCTATTTTCAGACAATAGGGTGACAGGCTTGTATTTTAGTCAAGACACAGTACTGACTAAAGTATTGTTAAGATCTAAGCAGTTTGGAACTATTTTTGAAGTATTATCTGTAACCACACGCTTAGCATTTTAATATCTGTAACCGCACGCTCTAGCTTATTATTACCATCAGTAACCATATGATATTGTTGCCTCTCTGTAGAACCGTTGTGATCTGTGCCTCATTGCTAGTTAATAAATTCTGTTTTATTGTTAACTTTAAAAAGCCTCCATCTCGATATCTTTTAGTTCCTCACAGTGTGGTTGTGTTTGGGTGGCTCGGTCAACAGAACTACCATATAAACATCTTATTTAATTTAAAATCCTGATTGGTGGTGGCAGTACTACCGGGAGGTTTATTTTAATTAATAATCTCCAGAACCAGTGGCCAAGTCGTCACACCTCTGGACTCACTCAATACTGTGATGACACCTGGGCCTCCTCTGTTGACTGGTCTATCTGCTCCTGACACAGTAGTCGCAAGAATGGATGCTGAGCCTGAAGCCTCCTAGTCTGGCCAATTTGTTTCTGTAGCCAAGCTAGCTAATTCTCTCCCTTCTGTTTGCTTCTCTGTCCCTTTTAATCCACTCTCCTGTCTCATTTTTCCAAAGTAGAATGCTATAGCCACATCATTCCACAGCTTTTGCACATTATTCTGCTGAGGGCAATAGACAGGTGAGCTGCATTCTTTCTTTTTCACCATTGCTGATTCTTCTGATTCCTCCTGACTGGCACAGAAAGTTTCTAGGTTCTCTTGGGTTCATCAGCAAGTTCCGTTCTGGTGAGTCTGTCCAATATCAGAGGATTCCAGGCAGTCATACATTCCATTTATGAGTTTTGGAAATCTCCCCCTAATTTGGGATATTTTTTTGTAATCAAGTTAAATGTTGTTTGTTTGTTTGTTTTCCTGGCTACATGTTTTACTATGCTTCTATTGGAGACACAGCCATGTGTAGGCTGTACTTCTCTGTAATATTCTAAGTACAAAGGACACTTGGTCTCTTTTGAGGTTTAGTTCTAGGGCACACACACTCACACACACTCTCTCTCTGTCACACACACACACATACACATGGATAAAAGAACCCATGGATGTTCAAGACTCATTGTATATAATGATTTAGTAAAATAGAATCATAGAATCATTGAGTTGAAAAGATCTCATGGGCCATCCAGTCCAACTCCTTTCTGCCAAGAAGCAGGAAAATTGCATTCAAAGCACTCCAACAGAGGACCATCCAGATTCTGTTTAAAAGCCTCCAAAGAAGGAGCCTCCACCACAGAGAATTCCACTGCTGAACAGCTCTCACAGTTAGGAAGTTCTTCCTAAGGTTCAGGTGGAATCTCCTTTCCTGTGTAGTTTGAAGCCATTGTTCCGTGTCCTAGTCTCCAGGGCAGCAGAAAACAAGTTTGCTGCCTCCTCCCTATGACTTCCCCTCACATATTTATACATGGCCATCACGTCTCTTTTCAGCCTTCTCTTCTGCAGGCTAAACGTACCCAGCTCTTTAAGATGGGTGTCCCTTATTTAAAATGGAAACATTTAGATTTGTTTTTGGAATTTTTTATGGGAATATATTTCCCATAAAATCCATGGATATGTAAGGCCAGCTGTCTTTTTTTTAAAAAAAAAGACTAAATGTTATCTGAATTAGGACTCTTCAAGATTTTCAAATCTCATTCTTCTATCTCTTCCCTCACCTGGACTTGTTTCTCATTTGTCTAAGTCTTCAGGGACACACACTGCTCATAATAAAACATGGTATTTCAATTATTGTCTCAGCAGTGTTGTGGAGAGCAAAATAATTATTTGCTTGGTTTATATGCACCAAACCCCTCTTCCTCATCTTTCTTGTCACTGACCTAGAATATGGTATCTAAAATCCATGTAACATTTGTTCCAGTTCACATTAAGGCATAATTGCTTTTTGAATCAATGCCAACCTTTTATTTATTAAAACACAGAACTTACTTCTACTGGAGTTTTTCAGCTGTTCAGCATACTGCAACAGGTCTCAAAATGGAACTGCCCTACCTTCCTTATATCAGGATATTTTAACTCACTTCATGAAAGACCATAATTAGCTGTGTGTTTTACTGTAAATTGCCCAGAGCCATCTGGGATGGGCAATTAATAAATCCCCAAATAAATAAATAAGCTTCTGACAATATAAATCATGTTGTTAAGTCCCAATGATTCTGACAATATACATGTTGCTAAGTAAGCCCCAGTGGTTAGACGAAGCTTGAGACCTAAAACATTGATCTGAATCCATTGTCATCCCAATTAGAGTCAATCGATTGAATCAATGGAATGCATGTATGTGTTGGATTCCTGGATTCCCATTGTTTGAACAGGGCTCCTTTAGTTGGTACTAACAATTGAATTAGGGTACTTTAGCTAGGACGAAAGGTTAGGTAGTAGGCATACTGTCTTCTTAATTCTTATGGACCATTGTATTATCTCAGATTCATATACTGTCCCATGACAACTTTCAGATGCCAAACATCAAGTATATAGGGACCAAATTTAAATTTTCCCATCATGCCCCCGAGTTATGTCTATTATGGCCAGTGCCAGGAACTCTTGAATTCTACTATTCCTACTACTGCCAAAAATCAGGGGCTGTTTCACACTGCACAATTATAACACTCTGATTCCCCTTTAACTGCCATGGTGCCATCCAATTAATAATTGGCAGTTTTCTTTGGTACCCTGGTGAGAGTCCATCACTATTAGTGACATATATCTTATACTGTTTGTACAGTTTATCATGTTTTCAATGGAATGTCTCAGTATGTCAGCTGCCTTGGAGTGTGGTGGAGTCTCTTTCAATGGAAGGTTTTAAGCATTGGTGGCAATCTATCAGGAGTGTTTTGATTGTGTGTTCCTACCTGGCAAGTGAACTCATTATCTCTTTTGGTCTCTTCCAACTTCTATAATTATTTTTCTTCTTTAATAAGAATGTGAAACTTTTGTACTCACCTAATACACTGCAGAGCCTTTCCACAACTGTTTAAGTTTTTTGTGGGTTTTTTTCCAAATCAGAAGTGGACGTCTAGACAGTTTCACTTAGCGAATATGAATAGAGAAATTTACATTTATTGTGGTTCATATGACCCCTACAGTGTCTCCAGGGTAAAAAGTAATATCTCACGGATCCATCACAGTTGCCATAACTTGTTCCACCCCCCAAAAAAGCTCCTTTTGACTTAACAGCCTTAAGCTTTTCTTGTGTTTCCAGCTGGCTTGCCTTCTTGATCTTGACATGATGGTTCAAAATAGTCTTCAGAATGTATTCTTCTTATGAGAGATCCTTTGAAGATATGTATGTTGCTTTTCAGCATCAGTCCTCCTCCAGGAGAAATTAGGTTCTCTTCAATGCAATTCCAGTAAGATTGAATGTTAAAGTCTGAAAGGTTTCCTGGCACATCCAATTGCTTTTATTCTTCTCCATCATTGTTTCCCATCCATGGGGAGGAAGAGACAACTCCATACTACAGGCATGATCGGCCAAGTCAAACACTCAAGCAGATCTGCTTAGTCAATACACAGTTCCATGAAAAATTACAATTATAGAGTGCCTTACCTGCTCAGTAGACTTAATTGTCCCCCTGTGTGTTTATCCTCATACATTTTCCATGGCTTGTTAAAAATTAATAACAATACCTCGTTCCAGTTTGCTTTTGATCAAATTCTAGGTCTCTAAGTGATGGGGTAGAAATGTGTCTTCTGAGCAGGAGGGAGAAATCTATGAGTCTTGCTTTCTTCTACTTTTTGAAACCAAAAGTTCTTTCTATCCTACTAGGGATGAAATATGATTTTTGATACATTGATTCACAAATGTAAATGAAATTGCTTCCAAATTTCTTCTTCTTCTTTCTAAGCTAGTTCCACAATGGAGGGGTTAGCATTTATGACTGTTGTTTACATAAGGCTTTGTTTTGAGCATCCTCAGGTTTCAGGTTTGCATCATGCATGTCTTTCTTGATGGTGTCCAACCATCGTTTCTTTGGCTGTCCATGTAGTCATTGTCTTGCAATCTCTAAATGCAGTGCTTGATTTTGCTACTGATGTTGGTTCTCTTCACATGACATAGCCGTACCACCATAATCTTGCTTCCTGCATTTTCTTGCTGATCACTTTTATTCCTAGTCTTTAACAGATGTCATCATTTGGCACATGGTCAAGAAATGTCAAACTGAGTTTCCACCTCAGCATTTTCACTTCCATTATGTTAAGGACTTGTTTATATTTCTTTGTTGCTGGACAGCACTCTGCCCCATAAAGTACCACTGGGCAAACAGCTATAGTGTAGATCTTAACCTTAGTTGTTCAGGCATTTTTGAGTCACACAGAATGCCAGTAGTTTACCTTTTTGGACTATCTTGTTAACTACTATCAAGTTGGTTGCAACTTATGGCCAGCCTATGAATGAGAGACCTTCCAGATGCCCTATCATCAACAGTCCTGTTCAGATCATGACTGTTAAAATGGAATCCTACTGCATCAATTCTACAGTGTAGTATTTATTTATTTATTTACTATATTTTTATACCGCCCCTCTCAGCCCAAAGGCAACTTGAGGCAGTGTACACATGAATGCCCACAGATAAAATACATAACACTTAATAAAACAATCTTATGAAAGCAAAAAATTCACAGTTAAAAATATAAAATACAAATCTCAGCGTCTCATTATTGAAATTGGTTTCCGTTGCATCGTCGTCGTTCCAAAGGTCTCAATGAAATAATTACATTTCATCTGCAAAAGCCTGCTCAAACAGCCAGGTCTTGACTTTCTTCTGAAATGTTAGAAGGGAGGGGGCCAATCTAATGTCCCTGGAGAGGGCGTTCCATAGCTGAGTGGCCACCACTGAGAAAACTATTGTCCCTGCCAGTCGAGTCTGCAAAGAAGGCGGGGTCGAGAGCAGGGCCTCTCTGGAAGATCTTAAGCACCTAGATGGTTCATAGGGAGAGATGCCTTCAGACTGATAAGCTAGTAGATAAAATTATAATCAACCTATGATCGATAGACCTGCTCAAGTCTTGCTGTCTCAGTGCTGTGGCTTCTTTGATTGAGTTCATCCATCTAGAATGTGATATTTCACTACTGCCTTCGACTTTCCAAGCATTATTGGTTTTTTTCTAGTGATCCAGTTCTTTTCATGATATGGCCAAATTATAATAGTTTCAGTTTAGCCATGTTAGCATATAGGGACAGTTCAGACTTTATTTGCTATAGGATCCATTTGTTTGTTTTTTTGAAAGTTCACAGTATCTGTATGATTTTTCTCTAGCACCACATTTTCTTCCTGCCAGCTTTTTTCACTGTCCAGCCTTCACAACCATGCATAGAAATCGGACTACAATAGCAAAGATTGTTGTAGGTTTTTTGGGCTGTATGGCCCTGTTCTAGAAGTATTCTCTCCTGACGTTTCGCCTGCATCTATGGCAGGCATCTTCAGAAGTTGTGATGTCTCACAGCCTCTGAGGATACCTGCCATAGATGCAGGTGAAACATCAGGAGACAACTGGCGGCCCGCGGGCTAGAACAGCCCCTTCCCCCACGGCCCCCTACCCTCCTGCAAGATATCTGCTTTTTAAGATTTAAAAAATATTTTTGAATATTTTTGTGAATATTTTTATTTATTTATTTTGTGGGGGGTGAGGGGCGGGGCGGGAGGAGGAGCAGGCTCCCTTCCTCCTCCTCCTCCTACTTCCCTCCCTCCATGAGGCTGGGGATGGCCGGCTGCGGCCTTCCCTTTCGCAGCGGCCACAAACCTGAAGAAGCAGGCAGGCATGCAGGCAGGCAAGCGGAGGTGAAGGGAAGGGAGGGGGAAGAAGGGGAGGCGGCAATAAAGTGTGTGTGCCCCCTCCCTGTTGCCTTGGCACTCTTTCCTGTCTTCTTGTTTCCCTCCCTCTCTCTCTCTCCCTCCCTCCCTCCTTCTCTCTCTCTTTCCCCCTTTCATTCCTTCCCCCTTGCACCTCCTGAATGAAAGAGTGAAGGAGAGAGAGTGCACCAAGCGAGAGGGGGTGTGGCCAGAGTGAAAAAGGGGCGGGGCCAAGTTCGGAGTGTGCGGGGGGCTGCTCATCCATTCCCTTTCCGGCTTCCTCCTCTTCTGAGGATTCCTGCCAAGTTTGGTCCTGATCCATCATTATTTGAGTCCACAGTGCTCTCTGGATGGAGGAGAACTACAACTCCCAAACTCAAGGTTCAGTACTTTCTGTTGCTCTCATGAGAGTTCAGTCTGCCAAGTTTGATTCAACATGGCTGAGGGATGCTTTGATTGTGTTTTCCCCTTATGGCAGAAGGAGGTAGGACTGGATGGCCCTTGGAGGTCTCCTGTTCTAGGGACCCATTGTAATTATTATTATTATCATCATCATCATCATCATCATCATCATCAGAGGCTGAATGGCCATCTGTGAGGAATGCTTTGATTGTGTTTTCCCCTTATAGCAGAAGGAGATTGGACTGGATGGCCCTGGATGGCCCTTGGAGGTCTCCTACTCCAGGAACCTGTTGTTGTTGTTATTATTATTATTATTATTATTATTATTATTATTATTAGCAGAGGCAGAATGAATATTATGCCTTATCATTCAGGGTTATAGGCCTGTGTGGAAGGGCCCTGGCTTCTTATTTGACTTCCTTTCCACACATCTGAATAAAATCCCATGTTATTTGCTTTAAACCAGATTATATGAGTGTGGACTCCGATAATCCAGTTCAAAGCAGGTATTCTGGGTTATATGGCTGTGTGGAAGGGCCCTGAGTCCACACTGCAATATAATCCAGTTCAAAGCAGGTATTCTGGGTTATATGGCTGTGTGGAAGGGCCCTGAGTCCACACTGCAATATAATCCAGTTCAAAGCAGGTTTTGTGGGTTATATGGCTGTGTGGAAGGGCCCTGAGTCCACACTGCAATATAATCCAGTTCAAAGCAGGTTTTGTGGGTTATATGGCTGTGTGAAGGGCCCTGAGTCCACACTGCAATATAATCCAGTTCAAAGCAGGGACTGGGACTTGAGACTGGGATTTTGGTGTTCATCTCTACCTCCAAGTCAAAGCCCCGGTGTCGTCCACAGACACCTCCAAGGCGGGGAGGGGGCGGAGCCGGGGAGGGGGCGGAGCCGGGGAGGGGGCAGAGCTGGGGCAGGGCAGGGGTGGAGCCAGGGAGGGGGCGGAGCCGGGGGCGGAGGCAGACCCTTCGGCCCCCCAGGTCATCAGTAACCGGAATTCCAGCCACAGGTCCGATAGAAGTTGGACAGCCCTGTTCTACAACATGGCCATACAGCCCAACAAATCTATAACAACCCAGTGATTCCGGCCACGAAAATCTTCGACAATACAATAGCATGGACAATTCTAACTTTAGTATTCAAAGATATATCTTTACACTTCAGGACTTTGTCTAGTTCATTCATAGCTGCCCTTCTAAGTTCTAGTCTTCTTCTGACTTCTTGACTGCAATCTCCATTCTGAATAATGGATTCCATTCTGAGCCAATCTATGGACATTTTTGAACTACAGTATTTGATAGCCAACGTCTCTGTTGGCTGGACGACTGTAAGAATCTTAATTCAAAAAAGCAACCTCTCTAAGCTCTGTGCTAAACACCATCCCCCAACAGCAGATATGCAAGTTGCTCTCCCTTTGACTAGCACTGCTTCTGCATTGCATATGAAATGGCTTTGGATGGCTGCAACACAGTTAAAAGGGAGCAAACGCATTTGGTTTTCAATAAGCAACATTTCCCCAGATGAAAACTGCAATAAAGATAACGTATAACAATTGCCTTTAAAGGGAGCAAATAAATGTCTGCTAAATAAAATCTATAGCATAAAAAGCATATTTGTTATCAACAGCTGGCAGGAAACATGAACACTCATGCTTGCAAATACACATTGCCTTTTGAGGGCTCGTTTACAGAGCTTATTTCTAATTTTTAATTTGCAAATGCTGTTGATATTTCCAGTATCTCATTAGCATAGACTATATGCTCTGTAAATTATACAGTCCCCAGCTATGGAGAAAAGAAATTGTTCAAGGACATTCTAGGGGGGTGCCGGCACATAAACTGATATTAAGCATCAAGGCGTTTGCTTCCCTGGCTCCCGCCTCTGTTAACCAAGCTCTGTTCTGGTGCACTGAGATTAAGAAAAGCCTGGAAAGAAAATCTTGGGCTTGCAGTCTCAGAGTGAAGCGTGGAAATGGAACATCTAAAAAGCACGAAAACTTTGAAAGAAAGAGGGATGAATAACTCTTCAAAGGAGATGCCATGCTATAGTAGTTTGAGTGTTGCACTCTGGGAAGACCAGGATTTGAAAGTTCACTTGACCACGGAAACACTATTGGTAGTTACTGAAAAGGACATTCAAGTGCCACCTCGGAGTTGGTTGAGGTAGGCAGGATGTCCCTGGGTACGGAAACACAGTGAGTAACCAGAATGCTGGACTAAAGATTCAGCACATATGTTCTTATGTTCTTAAACACAGTGAGTAACCTTGGAAAAATCACATATCTCTCAATCTTAGAAGAAAGCAAAAGCAAATCTCCTCTGATTAAAGGCAAACCCCACTATAGCTTCACCTTATAATCATTCTAATTCAAAGTCAGAGGCACAAACAACAACAAGGAAAGCATAACATGATGTGAACAATTTTCACTGTTTCAGTCTCTGCAGTTTAGGACTGAAGGAAAATGTCAAGGAGGGGGTGCAGAATTCTTATTGGGGGAAGTGATAGAGCTGTAGTGGCATAATGGGTTATAAACCAAAACTAGGGTGAGTTGCTGGTTACAACAACTTACAAACTAACAGAAGGGAAAGCTTACAATCAATATAAGATATCTATTAAGTCAATAAATGTCAAGTGAATAATCATATTAGTCATATCAAAACTCACAGTCCCCAACGCGTTTTCTATGTAGTCCCAGACAATGCGGATTGTTAGTAAAGTAGTTTTGTCTTTATGGTTCTCTATATGGCAGGCATACCTGTGTTTTTGTTTTAAATGATTGTGAGGTCTGAGGATGCCTGTTATTATTTATTATTATTATTATTATATATGGCAGGCATCCTCGGAGATTGTGAAGTCTGAAATGGTGAAATGTCAGGAAAGAATGCTTCTAGAACGAGGCCATACAAAGGCCAAGATTAAGCTTTTTTGGCGCCCTAGGCTAAAAAAGCCTCGCCCCGGGGCGCTGCTGGGCATGTGTGTAGCGCCCCGAGGGTGGGGCTTTCGTCGTCCTCCTCCTCCTGTGACCGGTGCATCTTCCTCCTCGTGCCCAAGGAAGGAGGGTGGGGCGAGGAGGAGGATGACGAGGTGGAGGGAAGCCACGCCCCCGGAGCCGCTGGTGGGCACATGCTCGCACGGCAGGAGGGCGCCTCTTCCTCCTTTGCCATGTTCCTGAGTGCCGCGCATGGCTGTCAGCGGCACCGGGGACTTCCCTTCTTTCTTCCCGGAGAAGGAAAGAAGGGAAGTCCCCGGTGCCACTGCTGGCCATGCGCGGCCGGCACTCAGGGACATGGCGGAGGAGGAAGAGGCGCCCTCCTGCCGCGCGCACATGCTTGCCAGGCGCCAGCGGCCCTGGGGGCATGGCTTGCCTCTGCCTCGTCATCCTCCTCGCCCCACCCTCCTTCCTTGGGCGTGAGGAGGAGGACGAGGTGGAGGGAACTGAGTGCGGCCGGCACTCAGGAACACAGCATAGAAGGAAGAGGCGCCTTCCTGTTAGTCCTTGATCTGGCGCCCCCAGGCCTTCGCCCATAGGTCATGGCCTAGTGTGGCCTTATGGGTAATCCGGGCCTGACTAGAATGCTCATATGTATACGTGGAATCCATTGAGTACTGAGTTGGAACAGACTCATTGAATCACAGGATCATAAAGTTGGAAGAGACCACTAGGGGCCCAACCTGACAAGCAGGAAAACATAATTAAAGCACTCCTGAACAAATGGTCATCCTGTCTCTGCTTGAAAACCTCCAGAGAAGGAGAGTCTTACCAGTCGTCAATTGTTCAATGGAAAGTCAACACATAAATAAATCCAATTGATTCAATGTCTCTAGTTGGAGCATATAAAAGAATTTAGACCCATGTGAAATGGCTATTTTGTTGAAACTCCAATTATTATGCACCCATTGTGGTACCAACTAACAGGATTACAACCTTTTGCTTTGGCCAGAATGGAGCTGGTCATCTTTATTAGTATAGGAGGGAGGGAGGAGGAAGAAATAAGACAAAGAAAGAAGGAGTCACTTGAAACTAGATTGATTGCAGCTTCTTCCACCTTTTCATCATAATATAATAATAATACTAGCTGTACCCGGCATGCGTTGCTGTGCCCTATTTAGGAGATGCGAGAAAGTCTGAGTATGTAAGGGTTGGAATTGATGTTACTTATGGTCTTGGTGGGGTCATGGCTGTGTTGTTGTGGGTTGTTCTGGTGGGTGGGATGTTGAAGTCCTGGGGAGCTGTCGGTGTGTGGTGTTGCTGGCGTTCTGCAGAGCTTGTGGATATACAATGTTTTTTGTCTTTCCATCTGCTGTGTTGATGGAAACTCAGGGCTGTCCAACTGCCGGCCCTGCAGGTGTTTTGGACTTCAAATCCCAGCAATCCTAGCCAGTTTACCAGCTGTTAGGATTTCTGGGAGTTGAAGTCCAAAACACCTGCAGGGCCGGCAGTTGGACAGCCCTGATAGAGGTTCTGTGGTTTCCCAACTCTGGATTTGAAAAAAGAAACTGTGTTTCTGTTCTGGCATTTGTTCTGCCCTTTTTTGTTTGATGTATGTAGCGTTGCGAGTGTGTCGTCCGATGCTGTTCTTTTTAGAAGGAATAGCTTATCTTTTGGGTCAGTTTCTGCCTGTGTGGAAGGAAGGAATGGCATACAAATGGGTTGAGCAGTAGACGCAAGGTTGTGTTATGTGCGTATTGTGTTGTGTGTAGGTATTACTTTTTTGGTGAGTTAGTGGGTGTGTGGTGGAATTGTGGGTGGTAGTATGTTGTGGAATGCTTGTGTGGGTGGGGTGTTTTGGGTGTTTGTGTGTGTTTGTAGAGTATCAGTGCAGTGTTGTGTTGTGTTGTGGTTGGAGTATAGGTGGAGTTGGTTTTTGTTTGTGGTGGTGGTAGGTGTTGTGTGTGCGGGGTCCCGTAAGGTTGGGGGGGGATGGGTTGTGATAAGAAGTTGTGTTGTGTTGTGTGGGTAGGAATTGCTGGAGAATTGCTCCCTCATAGAGTTTGGTTTTGTCAGTTTACCCCCAAACACCAACTGACTGAACTCAAATCACTCAGCATTCTATCCTAGCCTTGGCTGGCTGTGCCCAGTGTTACTATGGTTACTCAGCCTCCCTGCATTTTGTGTGGGTCGATGTTGGCCAATGGGTTTTGCTGGCTGCCGCAGAGGATGCTGGGAAATGTAGTTTTTTGTATCATTTTGGGGGGCCTTCTAGGTGTTTGGGGGGGGAGTTTCTTTGCTAAATACCTTCCTTGCCTGAGGCCTATTTGTGTTGGCAAGTTTGGTGTCTCTGCCTTGGAAGGTTTCTCTGTCTCTGTCAGTCGTTCGATGACGGGACCTCCTTTATATAATAGACTAGCTGTACCCGGCACGCATTGCTGTGCCCTATTTAGGAGATGCGAGAAAGTCTGAGTATGTAAGGGTTGGAATTGTTGTTTGTAAGAAACGCTACAATTCGTCTGTAGAGACCTTAGGCACACGGCAAGCACACGCACACGGCAACTTGATCCAACGAGATTTATTGCAGGTATAATACCTTTGATGCCAGAACTGGCATCACAGGGAACAAACACAGCTTATATACAGAACACACCCCCATCACCTGTCCATCATCTCAAAAGCCCAACCCCATGGCATGCAATGCCCAACAGAGGTTGCATCATATCCCCCCTGACTCAGCAGTTCCAATGTCCAGTGGATATTTCATCATATCCTGCTTGAGTCCACGAGCCAGGGCTGTTCATGCTGGTGTGGTGTGACCTAAGGCCCATTTCCAGCTCTGTGCGTCTTCAAGGCCACACCTGGCAAAGATTAGGTTGCTGGAAGGGTATGAGATAAGAGCCCTATTAGCTCTTTTCGACAGACACTTACAGAATGCTCCTCTCCCTCCCCCCCTGGGGGGGAAAAGAGGACTCAAAACGCTATCCCACTCTATATCTAAATCCTATCCCAGCACCAAACAAAGTCATAACTATCTCTATTATCCACAAGGCGAAGTGAGCCCACCTCAGCCTTTCTCCAGTTAAACACACACTGGGACAAAGCTTCTTCACCCACCAATCCTGAACTCCTACACATTCAGATAACCAGACATTCCTCTATCACAAATGCCTAGCTTGTTCAAGGCCAATTTCCACCCTTAGTCATCACTAAGCACTCTTCACATGCTACCCTTCTACTACCATGTCCATCATTCCACAACTGCATGGTCCAAAACTCCAAACCTCTATCTAACACCCTTTGGCCTAAACTATATATTCCGCATTCACCATCAACCAGGACACACTCGGCTCCCACACTCAGCTTCCCAAACATGTGGGCCTTGTGCACCTTAATCTCACAATGCATACTCATGCAGCCTTCCACTACCGGCCACAAATCACTCTCTCACAAACCAAAGCGAACTTCAATAACAGTACCTAAACCAATCTCTTCCCTCCACTGCAACAGCAGGAGGCACACCCACAAAACTACGCCTCGCCATACAACCAGCCACCATTACAAAGCCCATCAAACTCTCTAACTTAAACAACCTATCAACTCATTGCACAGGAATAAATCAACTGCACAAACCAAAATCACACAAACAAGATTCCAAGCCCCATAACTCCCAAAACCTTCCACTGCAAAAGCAGGAGGTACCAAGTACAAAACTACAATTCCCTAAACAGCCAAAACACATCTGTGCCTTTTCAACCCATAACTCAATCTAAATCTCCACACAACCTTATTCCTCTACTGCAATGGCAGGAGGTACTGACCAAAACTGCAATTCTCTAAACAGCCACCTTCCACTATACCATCCATCATGCACCCCATCAACCTTGACTTCATCAACAAGCTGCACAGGACTAACTCAACTGTGCCACGCTAACCATACAAAAGAAATCCAATACCCTTGCCACCTTGGCAAAAGGCACTTACCAATTTCCCATGCGGGAAACCACAGCCCTCTAATCCTCACATACGTGGGAAGCAAACATCCACACACTCAATCTCAATTCCAACACACAATCCTAGTACTCTATTCCTCTGAACAAACTACTACACCCCCTCACATGGGGAAAAGCGCCTAGGAAAACTACAACTCCCTACTCTATCCTATCCTAGCCATCACATGGAAGTTAACCATCCAACTAAGCGATGTACACACACACACCTAAACCAACATGACCCTCACACAGGAACAAACCATCTGTGTCCAGTCAACCCCTCCCCTCAAGGAAGGCAACACAAACCTCTTACCACCCTATTCATATGCCACAACCTTAGCCAAAAGGTACTAACAACACCACAATCTCTAACCTGACTCTAAAATCTATCCTCCCAACGGAGTACTCCAACACTGGAACGCAGGCATGGCCATCTGCGTATAAATAACACGTACACATCTTAACTTATACTATATCCCAAATCACCTCTTCTCCTGGCAAATTCAACAGGAGATAATATCATTTCTAAACTGACTCTGAAGCCTATCTTCTAACCAGAGCACTCCAACAATCTCTTAAATTCTTGCTTCCCTCCATATCCAACACATTTAAAGGAACCCAAAGACAGGGTTGTAACACAATGCAATATATGAAGTTCACAAACCCCCATTACACTTTCTCCAATTATTAACTGCCTAAGCATGTAAATACATTCTACAAACATGGATTAAACAGCTACATATTTAAATCTGCAATTTACACAATCCCTATAAATCAGAAACATACTTAGAAATACATTAGACACATGACTCTATATTATCTAAACGAACTAGTCTTGGACATTACAAAATCCCAGCGTCATACAATCCCAGTTCTACACCATCAATTCCTGTCTCATCTAAACATAGGATTTCGTTCAAGTCACATCTGACTTCCAGAACACTTTCTTTCCCCAAGAAAACACAATTAGGCAAAGCGTATACATTTCTTTCACCATGCCACCCCCCAAAGTCAACTCAGCTGTTACCAAAATGCTGGAATGCAGTCCAACTTTAGGAAGCCCCAAGTTCAATACGTTGCAAAGTTCGCCCCTTAATTCAGCAGGGGTTTGCGCCCATAGTTCAGGCACCAGAATCTTCTTCAGAGTAACGTGTTCAAACATCCCCCGATTCCAACCACCCTCCGAATGACCAAATAACCCTGGGGGCAACCCTGGGGCTTTATTCAGAACAAGATCAGCCAGCACCACCTCAAAAGACTCCGATTCATCATTCCCTCTCGAACTCAGGACCTCACCGCACTGGAAATCTTTGTTCAAGACATGATCAGCCATCATGGACCTCGCCAACTGCTTGTTCCCTCCGTCAACAGCTGACTCGCACTGGAAAATCTCGGCCCCATCTCTGCTGAGCTCCACCACCAATTCCTTTCCTCCAACCCGGAAAGCTTCCAGCAACAAGGAATCCTGCACGCCTTCTTCACCCGGAGCAAGCTCCAAACCATCCTCTGAAGTCAAGGCGTCCCTTCCTGCTGTTTCCATCAGCACAGCCGACTCCAAACTGCTCTCCTCATTCTCTTCAGGGAACACACAACCTTGATGGGAATTCCCACTCACATCTTCACAGCACAGGAAGAATAAAGCAGCAGACCAAGCCAGGGAAACTCCAACAGTTTGCACAAAGGGATCCTGTAGCTCCCCCTTTTCCTCCACAAGAGGAGAAGCCTTCTGCACACTCACCAACTCCAGCACTTCCTCTGTCACTGGATGGGAATCTTCATTCACTTCCTTCAAAACCTCAGTGTGAAAGGCCTTCTCTTCTCCTCTCTCCTCCTCCAACTCCATTTCTGCAGGGCACTCTCTAATGGCTTCAACCACCCACTCGGTTTCATTTCTTCCCGGTAAAGCAGCTACACCAGTTTCGCTTTCTCCTCCACTGCAGGCCGGGACATCAAAGGACAAACATTCCTCTGCCGCTCCTCTCTCAAGAAGCTCGGTGTGGTAGATTCGACGTTTACTTGTATTTCGCTGCCACCATTAATTTATTTAGGCTTGACCATTGACTTGTAAAGAGTGGTGAGGAGACTGGTAATCCAAATGAAGTCACGGGGAGAGAGTTTTGAATCAAAACTTAAATAGTTTATTTCACACAACTGGGCACAAAACTTGGTTTGATACTTAATATAACTCTTCCGAAGAGGCACGACTTAAAAAGGTTACAAAGTTTCTATTTGTAACTAATACACAGTTGCAATGTTTAACTATTGCTATTACTTAGACCAGTGTCTAGCAATCTCAAACATACAGGCACTTTTGCCTTCTAAAGGCACCTTGCCTCTATCTAGCCCTCAGGCTTTATACAAACAGACTGGCTCACAAGCTCAGCCCTCCAGAACTGTCTCCCTACAGCTCTCGAAACAGATTCCCCCAGCCGAGCTACACTCTCGCTTCGCTGACAGGAAAACTCTAACTGCTCTCTCTGCAGTTTCAATAACGTGATTCCTACTCCTCTCCTCAGAGCAGAATCTAACCGAACCTTCTGGCTTAACAGCCAGGCACCCACTGACTCTCTCTAAGAATTCCGAGCTAGCCTTCTGGTTGGCTCCGCCCACCATCACCAT
Organism: Anolis apletophallus; assembly: GCA_030556195.1. Classification (NCBI taxonomy): domain Eukaryota; kingdom Metazoa; phylum Chordata; class Lepidosauria; order Squamata; family Anolidae; genus Anolis; species Anolis apletophallus. The sequence goes on from JARBWK010000004.1 coordinate 172,065,313, forward strand.
GGCAACACATTCCCCCAGGAGGAACTGCCTCCATTATCACAGCCAACCCTTTGTGGTCTGTCCATAACGTGACCACTTAATATAACACAAATAACCACCTCATCACACTCGGTCTCCAAGGCAACTGACTGGGCCTCTTTCTCCAGGGCAAAGGTGTCTTCTTCTCTCACCAGCACACTCTCTGCCTCCGGCTGGGCCTCCTTCTCAGGAGCATCATCATAACGCCCTTCCTCCTCGGCTGGGAGACATAACCTCATTCCCTGGACTCTTCGAACTCTTCTTCTGAACCCCCACCTGAGCCTTTGCTTTTCTGGGATCTTCTCTGGACCTTCGATAGCCCACCTGAGCGAACTCCTGCGAGTCCACTTCTTTGGGCGGGGCCCCCTCGGCCCCTCGATAGCCCACCTGAGCGAACTCCTGCGAGTCCACTTCTCTGGGCGAGCCCTTCTTGGCTTCCTGATAGCCCACCTGAGCGAACTCCTGCGAGTCCACTTCTCTGGGCGCCTTTTCCTCCTTCTTCTCCCAAGAAGGGGCACCATCCGACGATCCTTCCATCACCCAGTGAGGGAACAGCCGGTGCAGGATCAGCCAAGCCTGCTGCTGCTCCACCTCACTCGGGGCTCTTGAATCGTCATGGCTCTTACCAGCTTTGGCAAGTTTGCTTCTGCTACGCCTTCCTCCATGTCAGCGTTGGCTCTTAGCCCCTGGCTGCTTCAGTCCAGCCCCATCCTCATCACTCTCCTTCCAGGAAGGCTGGGACAAACCAACTTCCGTCCTCTCCTTCCCATACGGTCCGCAGAGCTTGTAGGCAGTCATGCACCATCCACCCATCACGGCACCGTCTTCATCCGCGTCCCAGAACTCCTCAGGACTCACCCACTCCACTCCTGTGAAGGGTTTCAACATTGCGGATGGCTACACAAACCCTCAGCAGATTCTCTACGATAGGCTGCGGAGTTCTGGCATTCTGTAAGAAACGCTACAATTCGTCTGTAGAGACCTTAGGCACACGGCAAGCACACGCACACGGCAACTTGATCCAACGAGATTTATTGCAGGTATAATACCTTTGATGCCAGAACTGGCATCACAGGGAACAAACACAGCTTATATACAGAACACACCCCATCACCTGTCCATCATCTCAAAAGCCCAACCCCATGGCATGCAATGCCCAACAGAGGTTGCATCATATCCCCCCTGACTCAGCAGTTCCAATGTCCAGTGGATATTTCATCATATCCTGCTTGAGTCCACGAGCCAGGGCTGTTCATGCTGGTGTGGTGTGACCTAAGGCCCATTTCCAGCTCTGTGCGTCTTCAAGGCCACACCTGGCAAAGATTAGGTTGCTGGAAGGGTATGAGATAAGAGCCCTATTAGCTCTTTTCGACAGACACTTACAGTTGTTAGTGAATTGGGTGTTTTATGTTTGTGCCTCAGCTCTTTGCCTGCAGTCCTTCGGGTTTGACTTGTACAATGGCCAGGACGGATCAGCTTGGGGAGGGCTTGTCCTGTCAGGGGATCTCTATCTTCACAGGTGCGTCCAGTGTCTGTTGGGGACTGTTAAAAATCCTTTCTGTATCCTTTTTAGCCACCTTTCTCAAGATCTTCATGTCTAGCTTACTTTCTGCTCCTCTCTTTTTCAAGATGTCCTGCTCTGTGTCTTTTGCACCCATTGGTCGATGTCCGATGAGGCTTTCCTCATGGACAGGCCATCTGAGGGAGCTCTTCCAGCACTGGGCATCAGAAGGTACTTGGTGATGACCTCCATCCCTTGGAGCCAGCATATAGAGGGGCTGGAGCACCCTCCTTGGCAAACCCCATTGTTGCTGGATGGTCCTCTTATTAATGTGGAATTCCAAGCCACTGGAGATCTTTTGGGAAAGGAAGAAGAGCTCCCCTTGAATGGTGTTGATCTCCATCATGGTCTTCTGATTTGAAAGTGTTGGAGGAGGCTGTGGCACTCATCTGACAGTTTGTTATGGGTCGGAATGTTCATGTTGGCTGGCCAGTACAGCAGTTATGCAAATCCGCCCTTATTGGCAGCCAATCATGTTGTCAGAATGTAGAGGCTGGGGGAGTCTTTGGCAGCCCTGGAAGATGCTGGGAAATGTAGTTTTATTTTTACTCGTTGTTTTGGGGGCCTTTTAGGTTTTGGGGGGGAGGTTTCTTTGCTACAAACGTACCTTGCTTGAGGCCTATTTCTGTTGGCAAGTTTTGTGTTTCTGCGTTGTAAGGTTTCTCTGTTTGAGGTAGTCTTCACATGACAACTGTTCCTTTATATATATAGATTGTCGTTCAGTTTAATAGAAATGAAATTGTTTTGGTATCCCTTCAAAAATTATTTGGAGAAGAAAAATTCAGTGAGAGTTTCAAGGGGGCGGTTTCAAGCTCTTGAACTTAACTTAGTTATGAGGTGACTGAAGCATTTGTGAGTGACCTTTCTCCCATTGTATTCTCATCTCTTGAGCAATTTTCAGATTGCCCAGTTGCCTGCGCTTTAATTAAAGTCCAGGCAAGGGTGTCATAAGGTAAATCCCACTATGGGGATATTTTTTTCAAACCAGGAAGTACAGGTTGCTGAGAAAGCAGCCAAGTGTTGGAGAGATGTGAATTATAAAGAAGTGCACACACCACACCTTTGTTGGCCTCTCACAGTGGGTAAAAATAAGCTTAAAACACTGCAAATAGAAATGTAAACATTAGTTCTATTTTCCCCCTGAGCCTGACAAAGGGATGGTTTGGAAAGAGATGTTGGGTAGGTTGAGAGTGCATGGAAATTCATTGGACTTGACAATCCCAATGAAATTTGCATTTTCATAGCTACTCAGATTTGTTACAAGAAAATGTGCACCTAGTTTAAAGATGCAATTCTTTGCCAATTTTCTTCTTGAAGGAAGCAATAACTAATTTTAGCAATTTTTTTTTCACCGGTCGAAAGTCTTCGAAAACCACACTGTTTTTTGGAGACTGTTCACAATGTGATATCCACTCTATGCAAAATTCACATGTGGTATTTTCAAACAGAAAATGTAATCTTTCCTGCCGAAAGTAATATTTCCATACTTAAATAGATTTCTTTTCTGCACACACACAATGTTTCTGTGCAGAAAATGTTATAGAAAAAAAGAGGGGGCAACATACAACATTTCCATAGAATAGATCCCAAATTGCAAAGATTCTCATGACACCAAAATTATTCTCCTCATAGTTTCTTATCATTCAAGAAACATTTTTTCAACCATTCTTCAAATATTTTATATATTTCTCCCAGCATATCATAGGGTCCTGTTGGGGGACATAGAAATTCCTAAATAAGTATCTATAGATATGGATTTTGTAGTTATGAGGATCTTACTATATATAGTTCATGGGTTTCCATAAGTAGAATTCTGCACATGTAATTATTTCATATGAGGCTAAATCTTATCACTAATCTTGAATAGAGTAGAGCCGTTGAACCAAATACAGTGTTCCCTCACTACTTTGTGGTTCACTTATTGTGGACTCGCTGTTTCGCGGATTTCAAAAAATATTAATTTAAAATATATATCATGGTATTTTTGCTGTTTTGTGGGGTTTTGCTGTCTCCACTCTCCAAGGTGCTTTCCCTCCTCCGTCCTCCCTCCTTCCAGCCTTGAAGGGCCTTTCCTTCCTTCCTTCCCTTTATTTTATTTTAAGTTATAAAGACTTAAATAATGTATAACTACTAAAATAATGAATAAATATTAAAATAGAGTATCCCTTACTTTTCACTTATTGCGGGAAGTCCTAGAACGTAACCCCAGCAATAAGTGAGGGAACACTGTAGATTTAATTATGTGTTGACTCACAATTAGTGAGTGTACTCAGCAGTCCATGAAGTCATGGCAGCCACATGACCTTGGAGGTGTCTACGGACAATGCTGGCTCTTTGGCTTAGAAATGGAGATGAGCACCAACCCCCAGAGTCAGACATGTTGTTGTTGTTGACTGGATTTAATGTCAGAGGAAAACCTTTACCTTTGCTTTATCATGTCCCTGTTAACTTTCTCTTCTTGATGTTGTCCTTGATTACTACCTTTATCTTTACCTACTCATTAGTCATACATCTCTGCAATATATCATTCTGATTCACTAGGACTGCAGAAACAGAGATTGCAAATTTCTGATTCTGACATATTGACAGAAATACCAGGAATTCAGCTGAAGAATTGTATATCATTATTGCCATGTAACTACACGAGTACAGATGTACATTATGTAAATCTATAGGTCTCAATTCATGAGTTCCCAATCGTACTATATTATGATTTCCACATTATATCTTTTTAGACATTTTGTGACACCAATAATTGATCTCTTTTTCTCTCCATCTGTCTCTCAACATCTTTTACACCACTGTTTCTTCTCTAATGATACTGTATTTTGCATCTATGAGTTTCTCAGAAAACAATGTCATTTGGCAGCTTATCCAAAAGCAGACATGAATATAGGCTATAACTGAACATTGTGCGGGGTGTAGGATGCATATTCACATCGATGAAGTTCAGGCCACCCAATGAGCACCTGAACAACAATCATCCCAATGTATTTATTTTTGTTTCATTCTTCATCCCTTTTGCAATAACAGTGTGGCCTAGTATCAATGTAATGCTCCACAGATAAGACTCCAATTTGTGAGCTTCAGCCTATCTAACTGATTTGAATTCTTTTAGGCCCAGTAGATAAATGAGGTGGTAGTACATTGTGACAGATATTTTAATGAGTTTCTATTTACACCCAGACTTTTGTTGTGGTTCATAGAGTGATAACAATTGTACAAGCCAAGACATGATGCAAGCCAGCTAGGACTTACAATATATTAATAGAATGGACATTGTGGAAGTGATTGCATCCCTTTTTTCTGCAGTGTAATAGAGGGTGGACAAAAGCAACAATGAACGTTGCTTGGTCTTCTGCTTAGGCTTAATTTGATTTTTTTGTTGTTCATACTTTACATTTCTGTTCTGTCCATTGGCTTTGCCTCTGTTTTTCTCATAGTTGGATAGTGTCAGTACTGTTGTCAGTTCTCTCAGATACAGATATTATGTGCTGTTTCATTATTTTTCCATTGAGAGAAAATGTGCTGTACATCTTTATCATAAACATGGGCAGAGCTCTTTTTTCATTTACTTAATTATGAAAGCATAATTAAGTAACATCTCCTGGACCAACCCACCAAACAAACATCCAACCAGAAGCAACACTTAACAATGAAGCTTCTGGCAACTGAGGTGCAGCAGGGTGTTTTCAGCCCCTCCACACACACACATACACACACACACACACACACACATTGTTGTTCATTCGTTCAGTTGCTTCCGATTCTTTGTGACCTCATGGACCAGCCCACGCCAGAGCTCCCTGTTGGCCGTCACCTCCCCCAGCTCCTTCAGAGTCAAGCCAGTCACTTCAAGGATACCATCCATCCATCTTGCCCTTGGTGGCCCCTCTTATTTTTTTCCTTCCATTTTCCCCAGCATAATTGTCTTCTTTAAGCTTTCCTTTCTTCTCATGATGTGGCCAAAGTACTTCATCTTTGCCTCTACTATCCTTCCCTCCAATGAGCAGTCGGGCTTTATTTCCTGAAGTATGGACTGGTTGGATCTTCTCGCAGTCCAAGGCACTCAGAATTTTCCTCCAACACCACAGTTCAAAAGCATCGATCTTCCTTCGCTGAGCCTTCCCTAAAGTCCTGCTCTCGTAACCATAGGTTACTACAGGGAATACCATTGCTTTTCCTATGCGCATCTTTGTTGCCAGTGTGATGTCTTTATTCTTCACTATTTTATCGAGATTGGACATTGCTCTCCTCCCAAGAAGTAAGCGTCTTCTGATTTCCTGGCTGCAGTCTGTGTCTGCAGTCATCTTTGCACCTAGAAATACAAAGTCTGTCACTGCCTCCACGTTTTCTCCCTCTATTTGCCAGCTATCAATCAGTCTGGTGGCCATAATCTTGGTTTTTAAATATTTAACTGCAACCAGGTTTTGCACTTACATACACATATACACACCAGTAAATGAGGTTGCAATAAGGGGTTGGGAGAGGAGTCCTGCTTCTGACTACCACAACCTCACTCATTGCTAGGAGGAGGCCGGAAACACTATACTTCTGCACTCTGATCACCAGCAGAACAGACCTTCCACTTAAACTAGACATGGGCAAACTTCAGCTCTCCAGGTGCTTTGGACTTCAACTCCCAGAATTCCTAACATTTGGTAAACTGGCTGGGATTTCTGGGAGTTGAAGACCAAAACACCTGGAGGGCCAAAGTTTGCCAATGATTGACTTAAACATTAGGAAGAACTTCACTGCTTATTAGTGGAGTATGCTTCCTCAGAGTGTGGTGGGGCCTTCTTTGCTGGAGAGTTTTAAGAGTGGATGGCCAAATGTATGGAGTGCTTTGATTATGATTCCCTGCATGGTCTCTTCCAATTCTATGATTCCGTCAAATGACATATCTGTAGGATTTGGCTTTGCAGTTTGCTGTATATAGGCAATTATAGATCTGTAACTCTTGGCTAAAACTATGTAAGTGCAGTGCAGCACTGGTTTTCATTTCTATAAAGCCCTTTAACATTAAACAGAAGGCACAATCTGTTTTAGAGTTAGTCCCATGGAATGCAGTAGGAGTTATTACCAAATAGGCATGGCATGTGATGTTAATGTAGTTCATTATAGTAATATAATCTACATTAAAAGTAAAATTAAAACTCTCTGAAGCAAAATAAAAGAAGACATTTACATTATGACACTGTAAAAAAAACTCATGCTTGGTAAAGCATTTTTGAACTAGAGTTCAAATTTTAATGGTTTCATTTCAAAATTAATCATTTTTATTATTTACATTGCAACTTCCTCCACAAAGTCTTCGGTACAAAATAAGATATATATAAAAGCAGCTTTCCATCAATGCACATAATAAGTTGAATCAAATAAAACAATAGGGAATATGATTGACAAACAAAAGGCCCAAGTTTTGTTCATGGTGTCTGCAGTTGTTATTGTGTGAGTTCAAGTTATTTATTTATTTGCAGTATTTCTATCCAGTCTCTTCTCTACCCCTGAAGGGGGATTCAGGATGGCTTACACTGGCAGCAATTCGATGCCATTATATATAATACAATAACCGTTAAATACAAAAAACCATTAAACCAATTAAAATACATAAATACATAAACCATTACTTAAAAACAGTACATAAACCATTAATTGAACAATAAAACCGTATCCTCATATATATCACATTGCCAATCCATATCCAACCAAAGTGCTGCTTTATGTCTGCTGCACGAAAGCCTGGTCCCAAAACACCAATTTCAATTTCTTCTTGAACTCCAGTAGGGATGGGTCGATTGTTTTTCATTTGGAAGCACATTCCACAGGTGGAGGGCCATGGCTGAGAAGGCCCTGTCTCTTATCCCGCTAGCCGCGTTTGCGATGTTGGCGGCAGCAAGAGCAGGGCCTCCCCGGATGATCTTAAGTTACGAAGTGGATGTAGAGGCAGATGCATTCGAACAAGTAAGCTGGGCCAAAATAGTATAGAGCTTTATAGATCAAAACCAGCACTTTGAATTGAGCTCGGAAGTGGACAGGCAGCCAGTGGAGCTGACACAACAAGGGGGTGGTATGCTCCCTGTATGTAGCTCCTGTTAGCAATCTGACTGCCGCCCGTTGGACTAACTGTAGTTTCTGAACTGTCTTCAAAGGCAGCCCTATGTAGAGTGCACTGCAGTAATCTAAACAGGATGTGACCAGAGCATGGACGACCGTAGCCAGATCAGACTTCCCAAGGTACGGGAACAGCTGGCGCACAAGTCTTAACTGTGCAAAAGCTCCCCTGGCCACTGCCAAAACCTGGGTTTCCAGGCTCAGCGATGAATCTAGGATCACTCACAGGCTGCGAACCTGCGTCTTCAGAGGGAGTGTAATCCCATCTAACACAGGCTGTAACCGTATGCCTTGTTTGGCCTTTTCACTGACCAGGAGGACCTCTGTCTTGTCAGGATTCAGTTTCAATTTGTTAGCCCTCATCCAGTCCAACAGCAGCCAAGCACCAGTTCAAAGTCTGGACAGCCTCCTTAGTAACAGGTGGGAAGGAGTGACAGATTTGGACATCATCTGCATAAACACCTTACTCTGAAACTCCGGATAATCTCCCCCAGCGGCTTCATGTAGATGTTAAATAATATAGGGGACAGTACTGAACCCTGAGGGACTCCACAAGACAACAGTTGTGGAGTCAAACAGGTGTCACCCAGGAACACCCTCTGGGACCGACCCTCCAGGAAAGACTGAAGACACTGCAGAGCAGTACCTTCAAGTCCCATTCCTGCGAGGCATCCCAGAAGGATACCATGGTCAATGGTATCTAAGGTCGCTGAGAGGTTCAGCCAGGCACGTAGCCAGGGGGGGTTAGGGGGCTTCAGCCCCCCCCCCCCCAAATTCTCAGGGTGGTCCGAGAGAAGGCCTTACTGGCACATTATTTAAACTGTTATGTTTATTCATATCATGATCTGATCACCATGCTCATTATATCCTACATTCATGGGGTTATTGGGATAATACAAAAGATTTGCTAGGGTAGACCCTCTTCCACCCAGTTCAGCCCTCCCCCGAACCAAACTCATGAATCAAAATCCTGGCTACGGCCCTGGGTCCAGCAGAATCAACAAGGACACACTCCCCCTGTCTAGCTCCTGGCGTAGATCATCTACTAAGGTGACTAAGGCTGTCGCAGCACCATGTCCTGGCATAAAGCCAGACTGTGCCAGATCTAGATAATCGGTGTCTACCAAGAACCCCACACGTTCTATAACTTTGCCCAAGTAGGGAAGATTGGAAACTGGCAGATAGTTGACTAATTGAGAGGGGTCCAGTAATGGTTTTTCAACAGAAGTTTTATAACAGCCTGTTTTAGGCTGGCTGGAATCTTGCCCTCCTGTAAGGAGACATTAACCAACACCGTAACCCACTCTGGCAAACCCCCTCTGGCTTCTTTAATCAGCCAGGATTGACAGGGGTCTAGGACGCATGTGGTAGGTCTCACTTCTCCAAGGATCTTGCCCATGTCCTTGAGCTGAACCAATTGAAATGAATCCATTAAAACCAGACAAGCAGATGCTCGTGTCCCATCCTCAGAGACTGCAGTTAAAGTGGCGTCGAAGTCGGAACGGATCAAAGCAATTTTGTCCACGAAGGACTAAGCAAATGCTTCACAGCAATCTGCCGAGTTCTCAGGGATCTCGCACTGAGGTGGATTTAATAGTCTTCTGACAACTTGAAACAGCTCAGCTGGACGGTTCTTAACAGACACAATAGGTAATGTGGAAGACAGTGTTCTATATAAAATGCAGGGCAGGCCATTAAAATATAAAGTATGATGAAATAAAGTGTGTTGGAGATCAAGGCTAAAATCTAAATCTAAGACTAGAATCTAAAACTAGGGACCAGGCTTAGCAACAAGTTAGTTGTAGCAGCAGAATATCAATAACAGCAAAAACAGGTCAACAAGTTCTGTAATTGGTGGAATAATGAAGATGATAATGTTCATTTGTGTTGGTCAAAACTAGTATCATAACTCTGTAGTAATGATGTAATTATGAAGGAGCAGATTAACTGGCCCAGATCTCGAACAACTGACAACCCAAGAGACCCATGGAAAGACCAGCTGGCACCAATTGGAATCACAGTAGTCCCATCCCCATCCCCAGTAAATCAACTCCCCAATAATAACTACAGGTGAACAGGTCCAAATGGAAATAGTCCTTGTCGAACCAAACAGTGGTGGATACTATAAAAGGAAAAAAGGATTGGAATGCTAGAGAGGCCTCTAAGATGGAGACAGCATCCTTCCGGCTAACAGAAGAAAACTGGAATGCCAGGGAGGCTTCCAAGATGGCAGCAGCATCCCTTCTGCACTTTCCAGCAGACTCAGATCACTCCAGTCAAGTCCCCATCCACATGAAGGAAGCATCTCGGCACTTTCGGCAAAGCAGCCGAGGTTGAGAAGACCAGCAGCAATAGGCCTCAGTGGCAGATGGAACAGCAAGGAACAGCAAGGCAGGCTGGATCAATCCCCCGGGGCCACGCCACACAGCAGAGATGCCAAGCTGACATGCTGCAGTGCCGGAGCCACACACCTCCCAACTGAGTTCACAAAAGAGCAAGGAGCCGAGGCAGACCAGAAACCACATCCCCGTCAGCCACTGGTAGAAATGGCCAGGTCGGAGCGCAGCAGCACAGCAGCAGGACAAAGCAACAAGCAGCGGCTCCGGGGGAGAAGGCAACGGCAGCGTGACCCCCCCCCCCCATGGCAGCCCGGAGCAAAGGTGTGGCAGATAGTACGCCCAATTGGGGGGAGAGAGAGCAGGAGAGAGAAGATGAATATGCAATGCCTGCCTCACCACTCAATCCCAGCCCCACGGCAGCCGGTAGGAATCCTGTGACTTAGTAGTTGCAATAGTACGGCAACCTCCACTCTTCAGCTATCCAGCGCAGATGGTAGGGCACTCCCTGGTAATAACGGGCCTCTCTAGTCAGAGACAATGGAAGCGGACCCTGGTTAAACACCGACATGATAAACAGCGATCAGTGGCAGTTCTTAGCAGTAGCTGTATATCAAGGCAGCAGGAGACAGCAGCAATGAAGGAAAGCAGAAAGAATGCAGGAATGCAGGTTAGATCTTACAACGGGGGAGCTGACCGCAGTGTAATGGCGGCGCTCAACTTCACCTTATCCTCTTCCAATTCTCCTCCTTATGCTGATCTTGTGTTCATCTGGTCACACAAAGCCTCCTCCGAGACCCCGGTTGATCACAGATCACAATTGAGTCGAAGGAGGGATTTTGGATGTACAGATTCCCTGACAAACCCACCTCCCATAGTTCAGGACCCTACAATGTTGACTGTCACAGTGGAAGCATTTCAAAAGTTCTTTACGCTAATGACAAGATCATTACGCTACGGCAGGAGCTACCCCTGACAGCTGACACTCTGAGTGAGTTAGAGACCCTATGGCCGTCAGAGGGACCTATATTAGATCAGTTCACTCTCCTTGGCCCAAAAATCTTAGCCCATTACCTGCTCACTGGATCCCTGCCCTTCTTGGCTGATCAAATGCTGTCTGGATGGATTAAAAGACCCCCTAAGGAAAATCATCAACAGCTCGCTCAAGCTTGGGGTCTTTCCAGATAGCTTAAAAGAAGCTTTAGTTCGTCCTTTATTGACAAAACCAAGTTTGGATCCTGAGATTTTGTCTGACTACCGCCCTTTTTCTAATCTACCATTTTTGGGCAAGGCGATCGAGCAAGCAGTGCTATGTCAACTATAGCAACTTCTGGACAAGACCGCCGGCCTGGATCCTTATCAGTCTGGCTTTCGCCGGGGCCACGGGACAGAAACAGTTCTAGTGGCTATCACTGATGTACTTCATTGCCAGATGGATAAAGGGGGTTCAGCGCTCTTGATACTCCTTGATCTGACGGCAGACTTCGACACTGTCGATCATGACCTGCTGATCCATCGTCTCGCCATGGCCGGAATTCGTTGGTTCGCCACATTCCTCCGAGGCCGGTCTCAATGTGTTGAGTACCTGGCTCGAACCTCTGACAGATCCACTCTATCATGTGAGGAGCAATTATTTCACCCCTCCTCTTTAAAATCTATGTGAGACCTCTTGCCAGTCTATTATGTGGTCTGGCTGCCCATCTGGGTTGGTGCTCCCTTTGCCCAACTTTGATGGTGCCCCCCTGTATCCATCTTCTACTGTCAAGAGCCTGGGTGTCGTTCTGGACTCACAGCTGTCCATAGAGGCCCAGATCGCTGCTGTTAGTAAGCAAGCCTTTTTCCACCTTCAACAGGCAAGACAACTGGCACCTTACTTCTCTGAGGAAGCCTTGACTACAGTCATCCATGCAACAGTTACATCTAGGCTGGATTATTGTAACGCCTTGTATGTTGGTCTTCCCTTGTCGACTACTCAGAGGATCCACATTATTCAGAATGCAGCAGCCAGGCTACTTGCAAAGATACCTCTGAGATGCCACATAACTCCAACTCTACTACATCTGCACTGGCTCTCCACCGCCAGTGGTAGAATCCAATTACAAGCCCTACGCCCGAGTATATGGCCTTCTCCATCTCCGCCCCTGGTTCTGACCTTCAAGGCACTTTATGGACAGGGCAGAGCTTTTAATGTTTAATCAGAGACCGCCTTTTCCCTTCTCCACCAAGCCAATGGTCGCCAAGACTCCTGCCAACTAGACTTACTGCATGTCCCGGGCCAGGAAGGAGGAAGGCGGGGCATCCAGACATCTTGAGTCACAGCTGCTTCTGGAGACGAGAGGGGCCTTCTCCATCTCTGCCCCTGCCCTGTGGAACTCTTTGCCTCCCATATGAGGCCCTTTGCTCAGGTGCTTAAGACTTGGCTTTTTAGCAGAGCTTTGAATGTTTAATACAGTCTACATGGTTACTGCTGTACATTCTTATGCAATGTTTTATGTAAATCGCCTGGAACATTTAATGGAGGGCAATTAATAAATGAGAAATTGAATTGAATTGAATTGAGGTTTCTCTCTGAGAGCTGCTTAAGGTCCCTGTTGCTTCACCGCCATTACTGGAAGTATTTGTGACACATGGCAACCCACATTCTCAGCCTCAAATATCACAAGGGTGAAAATGTGTGACTTACCCAAGTTCACCCAGTGGAAACCCACTGAAAGTTCCAGTGGACTCCATAGTCAAAGTCCATAGCTCAAATCATTGCACCACAGTGAGTCTAAGAATTGGAGAGCAGGTGATGTAAGGCAAATTCAAATGTACAAAGTAGGATCACAATAACACTCAGTGAAATGTGGGGAGAACATACAAGTTGTCACTCACATGTAAAGAATATCAGGTAAATTTGCCAGAAAGAGAAGATTTGCAGTCAAGGTGCCACCATGAAAGGAACATTTATTTGGAAAAACTTTCACCTAGATCAGTGGTTCCCAATCTTTGGTCCTCCTTTTTTTTTCAACTTCAACTCCCAGAAATCCCAGGCAGTTTACCAGCTGTCAGGAATTATGGGAGCTGAAGTCCAAAACACCTGGAGGACCAAAAGTTGGGGACCACTGACCTAGGTGAACCTACCCAGCCCAGTGGTCTCAACTGAGGTCCCCAGATGTTTTTGGCCTACAACTCTCAAAAATCCCAGCCAGTTTATCAGCTATTAGGAGTTCTGGGAGTTGAAGGCCAAAAACATCTGGGGACCCTAGGTTGAGAACCACTGCCTTAAGATTTATCATAGTCACATGTCTCCTGTTAAGTTGGCAGAGCTTTTCATGTGACAGCCTCATTCTTATGGGATGCCTTACCTAGAACTAAAACTCATTATAGCAGATATGCTCTTCTCTTTCTGTTTCTAAATTACTTTTGATAATCAGGTTCTTCCAGGTTTACTTTTAAGTGAAAGTCAGCCTATCTTGTATAGATTGTTATTTTATATAATTTTATATTATTTTTCATTTTGTAGATATTTTAAATGACTTACATTTTCATTTATTAGGGCTTGGATTCTACCACCTAATCCCAATTAGAACAGATAATTCAATCAATTGTTGTCTGGCATGTCACCACCTAGGTGAATCCTATTTATTCAATGGATCTACTATAGTTGAGATGTACAGTAAAACTGATAGATTTAAAGACATGTGTTGGCTCGAATCCTGTAGGCTAGCCCAAAGTACAGATCCAGCCCATTGACTCAGTTCCTAAATAGTGAGCCAACTCATGTGTCATTGCTGTCACAATGTGCCTTCAAAACATTTCCAACTTAAGGTGATGCCAAGGCACATCAATTACAGAGTTTTTTATGGTCAGAAAAAAGATTTGCCACTGCCCTTTTCTGAATCTAACTGTGACTTGTCCAAAGTCTTCCAGTGGCTTTCCATGGGTGAGCAAGGATAATATAGTCTTTCATAGTCTAAGTCTAACATGCAAACCATTATCTTATGCTGGCTCTGAGCCAAACCATAGGAAAATCCAGTTGATTTAACGGCTTTTCTCTTGTCAAGATTAACAATACATCTCCATTTGCTTACTCTGTGAACCACTTTGTTGAGCCTCGGGTAGAAAAATATGGAAATTATTTCAGTAATACTGTCCCCAAATATGAAAAACCATTCATTTGTCCTACAGCAGTAGATAAGGCAACATGGCCCAAGGTTTTCCATTCATGTAACATTGAAATTGTTTTAATAAATAGTACAGCCCCCAAGTATGAAAATCATTTATTTCTGCTTCAGCAGTAGGCAAGGTAAATGCCTCAAGGTTTTCCATTCATGTACCATTCCCAGTAATAAGCCAGAAAGTTTATTTTACTTATGACTTTTTCCCCTTCTTTCTCCCCCATTGACGATTTAATTACATTTGCTCCATATTTCTGAGCCAGACACTTTGACACTTAAAAAATATTAGGAGTATAAATTAGTATGATATTTTCTCTCTCCCTCCTGAACTTGTCCTAACCTATCTTTAACTGACATATAATTCTTCATAATCTATACGTGCCAAGCTGTCTCATCTTACAAGTTGTCACATCGGCTTGTTACAAGTGGCATAACAAGATGTTTTACAACCTGGAGGTGTTTCTGTTTGCAAATTCATCCACAGCTTTTTTTTTAATGAGTCAAAAAAAAGAATCAGACTAAGCAACTTTTCTAGGGCAAAATAATTTCCCAAAAATAGAACAAAAAGTTATTTGCTACTTCTTGTTCCTTCTGAAGAAGGGTTCCATACGGATCTCAAATAATTGCACCACTTTTCATACCTGGTTGTCATTCTTGGTAATTTCTTTTCTGCTCTTCCATCCATTCTGTTGTTAAAATTTTCAGGAATACGTGCTCCAGAGGGCTCAATTAAATGTCTGAACAGACTTCCTTGAAATTCAGTCTCTGTACTCTACAGTTTTTCAAAGCATGTTAAAAATGCTGAATGAATCAGCTGGAAAAACACTGTCTATATAAAGTGGTGACTTCTATCTTTCGTTTGAGTGGGACAATGTATCCTCTCTGGGTTTCAATCCAAACTGTATTAGGTCCAGCAACTCCTGCTGAGTTGCTGGACCCAATTCTCAAAATAGGTTCAATACCTCCTTTAAATACCTCCTTTAAAGTTCAGACTGAAACCCAGACTAAATGTGTGGCCTCACTGATGAGGAATCCACTATTTAAGCATAAAGTATCCCCATTACTTTTGAAGATTACAATCCCCAGAATCACCCCCAAAGGACTATGAAAGCTGTGCTGTTGCCTCATCGGCCTGATTTTGTTGGCCATAAACTTTGACTTTTGGTGACCTCACAAATGAGATTTCTAAGTCACCCTATCCTCAACGGTCCTGCTCAAATCTTGAAAGCGCAGGGCTGTGGCTTCCTTGATTAAGTATATTCATCTGGAAAGTGGTATTCATCTTTTACTACTGTCTTCTATATTATCAAGAATTATTGCAATAGCCTGCAAAATCTCTCTGCAGTTCATAGGAATGTTTTTTTTGCTGAGGGGCTCAGGAGGACCTTAAACCAAGTTATGTGAGGGAAGAAGCCAATGCTCTTGAGAGCAGAAGTTCATCTAGTGCTGGATATAATAGCCCAAATGTCATAGAGAGAACTGAGTGACTAGTAGAGGAACACAACAGTGGGAGGAAAAAAATAAATCAATATGTATAATGGTCTTAAAGTATTTGCATTAACGCACAGAACATGAGCGATAAACAAGATGAACTTATACTCTTAACACAGCAATGCAAATATGATATAAGAAGTACCACTGTGTATAATCTATTTCCTTGGATATAGTTTCATAGTCTCGAAGGTGGAAGAAGCAACAAGGGGATCAAATATTGAAGTTCTGATACTAACCAACAGTGATGACCTGGTTAATGGGGTGGCAGAATTTTTAGGTGATTGCCATGTTCTCCTGGAATATGTTATACAGCAGAAAGAGGAACCCAAGCATAGTTCAGCATGCATTCTATAATTTAAGAAAGTTGATTTCATGAAATATAGGGAAATACTATATGGGATCCTGTGGTCAGGAATACAAAATTAAAAGGAGTCACTTCTCATTTACAGTGACCACAAGGCAACCCTATCATGGAGTGTTCGTGGCAAGAATACACTTCACCCTCCAACAAGTTGGGGGGTGGAGCAATTTTGTCTCCTCCCCTCGGAGAAGAGATTGGTTAATTTTGCAGAATGTACTGGAAGGGAGGAGGGGCTGGCATAGTGTGCTGCCAGCCCCTTTTCCCTCATTCTGCAATAGGACATCGTGGAGGAAGGCAGCTCGCAGGAACAGGCCCTCAATCGTATGGCGAAGGGCTGTTTGGGGCCTGCCTGGGAGTGAATGAGCGATGGGTGGGGGTTTTAGCCCCCTGGTAGGGCTTCCTTCCTCCCTTGGGCACCAGCTGCCATATAGGGCCAGAGGGACATGAATCCCTGCCCTCTAAATCCCTTTTCCAAGGGGATTCAGGTTTTGGGAGGGTATAGCTGGGCCCTGTGAGGTCCCCATTCCCCCATTTGCCCCCAGCCATATAATCAACTCAAGTCCCCGGCGGGTCTTGTGCATGGGCCTTGGCCAGCCCCGGCTATCCCCTTATTAGGGCGGCGGGTTTTTTTCGGCCTTATGCTGCCGCCGACATTCAAATGAGGAATAAATGAATAATTAAAAATATATACTGTATATAAGTAAATAAATTATATGGGGGCATATGGGGGATAAGTAGTAAAATAGTTGAAACCTGGTAGCCTCCCCCGCTCTTGTGCCACTTCTCTGAGCGGCGTCATCTCCGGGGACGCCTCGGAAGGAGCTTTGGGGCTTTGGAGCCACTTTCCCGGCTACAGTGGAAGTGAGGGGACTCCGCAGCCACCTCTCAGCTCTGGGGTTCTTGGGTCCTGCCCAGCTGGAAGTGGCAGGACCCTTGCCGTGGCCCACGCCAGTGTGGCTGGCCGGCTGCTCCAATGGGAGTGCCTAGCCGTGCGCACACCGGCCGCCGCTTCTTGGCCTTGTCCCGGTCGGTCTGCGCATGCGCGAAGGAAGCGCATGCGTGGTGCAGCTTATTGCCGCCGTCATTTTGGCTTCAATACGGCAGATGGGGATGCTGTCCGCCATCTTGCCGTATGGCAGCCTTTAGCTGGGGGCCGCCATCTTAGCCGTACGGCAGATGGCGATGGTGGCCGCCATCTTGCCGTACAGCAGCCTTTAGCTGGGGGCCGCCATCTTAGCCGTACGGCAGATGGAGATGGTGGCCGCCATATTGCCGTACGGCAGTCTTTAGCTGGGGGCCGCCATCTTGGCTGCAGGGTGGCCTGTCCTGGGGGCCACCATTTTGTATGGTGGCCATTTTAAGTAATTAAATATTTTATTTTATTTTTTAAAAAAGAAAGAAAGAAAGAAAGAAAAGAAATAGAAGAATAAGAAATAATAAAATAAAATAAATAAATTATTTTATATATATATATACACATATACATATATATATATATATATATATATAAGGCGAGACTAAAGAGGAAGAGGGATATTTATACATATACAGCACATATAAAATTTACTACTAATAATACTAAAACTAAATAAAATGAAAATGGTATATAGGCTTATTATTGGCTGGAACAAAAAGAAAGCCTTATATGCCTAGCGTGTTAAATATACATGGAACAAGTGTGCTTATTTTGTTCCTATGCTGTATGTATTAAAATTTACGGACATTTTTATTATCGGTCTATATTTACTCCTTGGAATATGTATAGACAAGGGGATAGTGCCATTACTCAGAAGGTTCAAGACAGATGAATGAGTCTTTGCCGGGGAGAGCTCCCGACTGACATGTTCACATTGCTACTGACCTATTTTTAAGTAAATAAATAAACATATACATATACATATATGTGTTGGAAGGGGTGTGCGTGCTTACAGACCCAGGTCTATAGCCATGTTACTAGAGGATGTAATTACATACTAATAGAGACAGGGATTATGATGCGGCACAGGTTAGTCATGTGTTTAAAGTAAGCCTGGGGGCGGAGTTAGCTCACGACTGTTGATAGTCTAGCTTGCGGTTGACCTAGGAAGCCTTACGTGATAGTTGCATCTGCGAGTGGTTGCCAACTGCATTTAAATAATTACTGATCAGGAAGTCATGTGTTCAAAGCAAGCCAAGGGGCAGCGTGAGCCCCCGACAGTTGATAGTCTAGCTTGCTGTTGACCTATGCAACCTCAAAGATAGTTGCATTCGCAAGTTGGTAGCCAACGGTGTTAAAATCATTGCTGACCAAGAAGGCACGTGTGCAAAGCAAGTTTGGGGGCAGAGAGAGCTCCCCGCTGTTAATAGCCTAGCTTGCTGTTGACCTATGCAACTTTAATTGAAAGTTGCATCTGCGAGTTTGTAGCCAACTGCATTAAATCTCTAATGACCATGAAGCAAGTCTGGGGGCAGAGTGAGCTCCCGACCGTTAATAGTCTAGCTTGATGTTGACCTATGCAACCTTAATTGATAGTTCAATCGGCTAGTTGGTAGCCAACTGCATTAAAGCATTTCTGACCAAGAAGTTATGTGTTTAAAACAAGCGTGGGGGCAGAGTGAGCTCCTGGCTGTTAATAGTCTAGCTTGCTGTTGACCTGAGTTGGGGGCCACTGCATTAAATCATTACAGACCAAGAAGGCCACTGCGGACCAAGAAGTCATGCATTCAAAGCCAGACTGGGGGCAGAGGCGACACCTGAATATAGTTCCCCATTTCCAAAGCAGCAAGAGAGGCCTATAGAATTATGGTCTGCCTCATAACTGTAATTTTATAGAGTAAACACTGATGTGTAGGCTTAATTGATAGTTGCATTGGCTCTGGGATCTGTAGTTCGGCGCGGGAGCCACCTGCATTAGAAGGGACAAATCATTACAGACCAAGACCCCAAGGCATCCCAGTAGGACCATTTTCTTTAAAGCAAACCTCAGCTTGGGGGATCCCTATCAAGAGTGAGCTCTCGGTCCATTAAATGCCTCAAACTGTTAAGTAATACTGATGGATAGATTGGCTGTCTAGAATGCCTTAGGGATGGCCTCATATGCCTCAGGGCCTCGTTTTATGTTTCGGTTCGCTCGCTCTCCTATGCTGGCATTTGATGGTTTTGTTGTACACTTCAGTCTGGTTCCATTCGATTGTGGGCTTTTGACCTATGTAACCTTAATCGACCAGGGTGCAATTAGCTGTGCTAAGCTTATTACTTCTGGGCTCAGATCCCATTAACTGTTGGCGGCATAAAAAGTTAACTGCCAGACTCAGGATAACAGAGAACCGAGCTCCCTGCAATTTTTGAAAGGCCTGAAGCTCGTGTAGCACGAGGCTTATGCGGACACTAGGCATGGTTTCGAACCCAAAAATCGTGATTCTAAAATCAAATGGGGGGTTGAGTTGATAGCAACTCCCAGAAATCCTAACAGCAACTAGGAAGGACGGAGCAAAAGGAGGGAGGGAGGGAGGGAGGGGGTATTCTATTCATTAAATCACTACTGAGCCGGAAGCGTTTTGCTACCTGGGGCCTGCAGAAGTATAAGATTCTGCAAGGCCCCCAAGAAATGTAGCACCAAACACTGTGCCCGGGGCACTTGCTGTATTATTGCATGTGCATGGAATGTAGGTATATGACCAGTTGGATTACTTATAATATTAGGCACTTACAGTAGCATCCAAAGGTTGCTCACTTACAATACACTTTGATGCCTGGCAGGCAGGAGAGGCAGGAAGCCTGGAAAAATGTAAGCTGAGGAGGGGGTTTTGCAGATTTACTTGCAGACTTCTGAGTAAACTCTCTGTTTACATTTTTCCAGGCTTCCAGCCAAAAGAAGGAGCGAGTTTAGGGCTTGCCTTGCCATAATACTTATTGGCAAGGGAGGCGGGAGGGTGGTGAGAGAGAAGGAGGGTGCCCCCTCACGCACCTAATAACGACACTTAAGAAAATCCTGGCCCCCGAAGTTCTATAAAGAAAGTCCACTTCCTGGTTGGCATTCCAGATGCGGAAATACTCAAAAGTAGCATTTCTTACGAATTTCTTCCGAATCATTTCATTTTCATAACTTTTTTCTCATGCCTAGCGGACACACAGGAGCAAATTTGTTTCATGTGGATGCTTGTACAGCTCCTTTGCAGCCCTATTGGATCAGCGAGATAGTCCTAGTATCTAAAATTGACAGGTTGAGGCGGGCCCTGTTTGAGTTTGGCGTAACAATAACGCATAATGGCATAGAGTGGCTGGTCACGGCAGCCAAATCTTCTTGGGGTCTAGAGGCAACGTCATTAAGCTGGCGAAGTGTAGTGACCCCGCTTTATGGCCAGTTGAGGTCGGGTGCTATTCAAACGAAGTAGCAAGCATGGGCCTGGATACCGTTGGCCATCATGATGGCATATCGCTAACAACATACCAGTTGTGGGCGGGCACCAGTAAGGTGCTAAGGAGGATGGGTTTAGGGCATTACAGATTGTGCAACCCACTCTTGCTGCATTGGAGTATCACCACAACCAATTTATGACAACGGAGTACACACATATTCCTGAAGGCATTCGATTACATCTGCCCAGGGTTGTTCTTTTTTTTCCCCTTTTCTCTCCGAGTCACATCACATAGCATTGGCCACCGAAGCTTCTCCAATGCAGCAAAAGGGGGTTGCAAACCTGTAATTGCCCCAAAATGGTGGCCAATGCTACAGGACATGACTCGGAGATGGGCTGATGGAAAGCAAATGCCTGCAGAAAAATGCATGTTACTCCGTTGTCATAGGTTGATTGTGGCGATCTCGTTGAGATCCGTTTTGCTGAACCATGGATGGAGTATCCTTGTCTGCGGGCACAATTATTTTCACTGGACTGCTAGGCAGGCCATGAGGACTCATTATGGTCAGCATTTTGGGGCAATTACAGGTTTGCAACCCCCTTTGCTGCATTGGAGAAGCTTCGGTGGCCAATGCTATGTGATGTGACTCGGAGAGAAAAGGGGGAAAAAGAACAACCCTGGGCAGATGAAATCGAATGCCTTCAGAAATATGTGCGTACTCCGTTGTCATGAATTGGTTGTGGTGATCTCTTTGCAGATCCGGTTTGCTGAACCATAGATGGAGTATCCTCGTCTGCGGGCACAGTTACAGCACTGGGCTACAAGGCAAGCCATGAGGACTCATTATGATCAGCATTTTGGGGCAATTACAGGTTTGCAACCCCCTTTTGCTGCATTGGAGAAGCTTCGGTGGCCAATGCTATGTGATGTGACTCGGAGAGAAAAGGGGAAAAAAAAGAACAACCCTGGGCAGATGTAATCGAATGCCTTCAGGAATATGTGTGTACTCCGTTGTCATAAATTGGTTGTGGTGACCTCTTTGCAGATCCGCTTTGCTGAACCATAGATGGAGTATCCTCGTCTGCGGGCACAGTTACAGCACTGGGCTACATAGGCAGGCCATGAGGACTCATTATGGTCAGCATTTGGGCCTCGTGTCCATCACTACTATGGAGTGGCAAGGGACCAGAGGTATGCGTGGAGGCAGTTTCCTCCCACTTTTGTTTCAGTCTAGGAGGGGCCCCCTCCAGACGGGATGGTGATATGCCTCGCAGGCTATGATCTTGGCCTTTTAAGGGCGGAGCCCTGGCCTTGCAAGCTTGGAATGAAATCTGTAAGATTTGGCATGCATGGCCACGGGTACGTGCCACATGCTAGGCAGTCATTCCTCGCCTCCGGTGGTTAGGAATTGGGACATTAAAAAGAATGAAGACGGTCAGGTAATGGGTGAAACCATGCGCAAACCACTTGCAAGGGGTAGGGGCTCCTACATATTCCATGGGCAGATCTTGCTTGACAGGCCTCACCTTTACAGATCAGATGGAATCTATCTGTCTGATAGGCATGAGAAAAAAGTTAGGAAAATGAAAAGAAATCGGAAGGGATTCGTATATATGGGACTTTCAAGTTTATACGCATCGCAGGGCCAATCCCGGAAGTGGACTTTCTTTTCCGCACCCCCTGGGCCCAAATTTTCGTTAGATTAGTAACTATTTCGGATGCCCACCCAACAGGAAAATTTCCCCCTCCAAAATAGCTTTGCAGACATAACTCACAGTCAAATCGGGGCCTTTCCATGCTTGGAGCCTAATTAGAGTGAAAGGCCTCCTCCAGGAAGTGAAAAAGGAGCTGGAAACGATAGAGAGATCCAGATCGGGACTCCTAGAGGGGCTGGAGGACTGACAAAAAAAGCGATTTAAACACCCAGGAAGGGGGTATAGATAGAAGGACAGAGTAGAAGGACATAAGAACTGCTGAGAGAAGGGCAGCAGGAGTGAAAAGAACATGGAGAGAAGGAAGAGTTCAGAATCAAGAAAAGCCATAGAGTTCAAACGGAGGTCCTAGACTGCTATGGTAAAACTGAATGGGAAAAAGCTGGAGTGAGGAGAACTCTACAGATTAGCAAGGCCTGCACCAGAGGTGGGCATTGGCAACTATTTTATTTAATAATATTAATAATAATATATTAATGCATTATATGTCCCTGCAAAAAAACCTGTCCTTTAATAATATTAATAATAATAATAATATATTAATGCATTATATGTCCCTGCAAAGAAACCCTGTCCTTTAATAATATTAATAATATTAATAATAATATATTAATGCATTATATCTCCCTGCAAGGAAACCAAGGGAAATGTTGCCCCTTGATTTGCCTGTGCTTAAAACAGTGTCAGTCCTGTTTCCCTGCTTTGCCTACTTTAGAACTACTAACGAATTTTGTTAGTAATTACGTTACATTTTAGAAATTTTTGGAATTTTTTTTGTAAGTCTTTCTATTACTAATCAAAAAATCCCCCCAATTAGATTTTCGATTCCTTATTTTTGGGTTCTAAACCATGCCTGCTGTCTGATGTGGGCAATTCATTGTTTCTTAATGATTTAACTGGTAGGTGTTCAGTTAATATTAGATGGCTTGGTGGGGGATGGGAGCTAAATAGGACATTTGCTCCCAATCCGTGGCATAAATAGTTTAGTTATTCAAAGGTTTGTATACACTTAAGGCACCCCTTAAGGGTGTGGGGCATTATGCAAACACTCACCTGGACGGTTAATTTTAGGGGTGAGGTGATGGTGAATGTCCCAGGAGCGGGGAGAGTCTAGTCTCAAAAGTTGAGAGAGCTTTCTCCTGATGTTTCCCTTACGGGTTGCCCGGGTTGAAATATACAGGGGACCCAGGTAGTACGCCTTAATAGCTGAGGGGTAGACTTTAGGAGACGCTACGCCAGCTTACACACACCAAGTTGAACTGACACCAAAAAGTTAGTTGAGTTACAAGTTAAATAGGTAACTATTTAATAAAAGTTGCCCAAAATTTGAAACCATATATTTTGTGTCTGTCTCGTTATTTCGGGGGGGTTGGAAGACAATACACTTCACCCTCCAACAAGTTGGGGGGTGGAGCAATTTTGTCTCCTCCCCTCGGAGGAGATATTGGTTAATTTTGCAGAATGTACTGGAAGGGAGGAGGGGCTGGCATAGTGTGCTGCCAGCCCCTTTTCCCTCATTCTGCAATAGGACATCGCACACCACTCCCGCCCATGGATAGTATAATAATGATCGCTCAAATGGTTTCACATTTGGGGGTCGGATAGGAATTCGCCCACAAGGGTTTTGCCTATCCTATACTGCCTATTAGGGGCTTAGATGGAATGGTCGGTTAGTAAACTAGTACACACCAAGTTGAACTGACACCAAAAAGTTAGTTGAGTTACAAGTTAAATAGGTAACTATTTAATAAAAGTTGCCCAAAATTTGAAACCATATATTTTGTGTCTGTCTTGTTATTTCAGGGTGTTGGAAGACAATTGTTGAGAAGGGACTTGTCTTTGCCTTCCTCTGAGGATGAAATGTGTACCTTACTCAATGCCACCTAGTAGGTATCCATGGTTGAACAGAGGTTAGAATCCTGGTATTCAAAATCACATTTCAATGCTCAAACCACACCAATGTGCTGGCTTTCTTCATAAGCATTAACAAACATGTAAACAGAAATATGATTCATATTTCTGCAGTAATCATGATTTTGCTCAATTTGCTACTGACAGATAAGGCTTCCGCTGTCTCTTTTTGTGGTCCTTCAAGCCAAACTTGAATTCTAAAGCCCTTTCAAATGATTACTTAAGAGTACTGGTTCCCTCTAAAAAGTGTACACCTGGCCACCACAAAACAGACAGTATTAGAAACTTTCTGCACCAAATAAGGAGAGACATAATTGAGTTTTAAGGAATTTGTAATTCCTGTTATTTTAATCATTGTTACACTCTGGTGTTTTTATTGTATGTTGTGATCCGCCCCGAGCCTGCAGGGAGGAGCGGAATATAAAACCGAATAAATAAATAAATAAATAAATAAATAAATAAATAAATAAAGTTAGAAAAGTATGCATAGCATGAAAATGCCGATAGATGTACTTTCAATTGCCTTTTCTTCCATTTTTGGAAATTAATCACAGTTCTGTTAGAGCTGTGCTGTTTTTCTAAGCTCTGCCGTACTATATGTTCCTTGAAGTATTGGAAAAAAGCATATTGCAGGTAAATTCTGGTTCCTTAGTTACAAGATAGCTGAAAACCACTGAGCTTCTTTGTCCAAATTCATAACGTTCTTTGACCCCAAGCCTTTTTTTCTCCAGTTCTCCCATTAGCCAGTGCTATAACTGAATAAGGTAAAATTTCACTCTTTTTGCAATGTAACATTTTATTAGTCATACGGGGTAATTTCACTACATACTGAAGGAAGATTATAAAAAGGTACATGTGCTGGCTTATATTACTGCCTTATAGTATCTTGCAGTTTTTGAGGTAACTATGATAAAGCTTGTTGGGGTTTTCTTTTAATCACAGGGCAGTGACTTAAAATATTCAGATGCATATTTTCAATGTACAAGCTCAGTTAACAAAGTCTCAGACAAAGAAGCTCCTCTTTACAAAGTCTTTTTATGTCCACTCAGCTCCCCATTTTGTTCCTTGTCTTCTGTTTAACTGGACATTTTTCAACAGTAGTGGCATTGGGAAGATGAGGAAGAAGGGCTAGAGAAACATAGACTTCCTGAGTCAAGGTACAGCAGCATCTCTGAAGTCAGAATAAGATGATCTTCTAGCCAATCCTGCACATGTGTCCTTGCCTATAACAGGCAAGGTAAACAGGTGTCGATGCTCAGGTGTTGGCTGTAGCTAGGAGGACCTTCACACAATTAAAACTCATGAGCCAGCTGCGTCCGTACCTCGTGAAGTCTGATCTGACCACGATGATCCACACCTTAGTTACCTATAGACTGGACTATTGCAATGCACAGTCTACATGGGGCTGCCCTTGAAGACAGCCCAGAAACTTCAATTGGTTCAACGATCGGCAGCCAGACTGCTAACAGAAGTGAATTACAGGGAGCGGTCTACCTCCCTGTTTAAGGAACTCCATTGGTTGCCGTTCATTTTCCGGTCCCAATTCAAAGTGCAGGTTATATCTTACAAAGCCCTGAATGGTTTGGGACCCACCTAACTTTGTGACCGCACTTCCTTTTACAATCCTGCACAATCTCTTCGATCCTCAGGAGAGGCCCTCCTCTCGCGCCCGCCACCACCACATGTGTGACTTGTATGGACAAGGGAGAGACCCTTCTTCACCCCCATATCCATGATAGATACATTCCTGGAGTTATCATAGAAATGTGAAACCACAGATAAAAGTGAACCCTATTAAAGTGAATGAATTCTAGTTGAAGTTTATCATAGAGTTACACTGAAGGAACCAGAAAATGCCTTGAGAGAACATTCCTAGATCCTTCAGGGCCATTCAGTGGTCAACCCCCAGTGAAAGCATACCATTGAATTGCATGGGAGGTCTGAGAAAATGATTAGAACATTTATTTCAGATGTGCATAAATGAAATTGTGTATACCAGTCTTGTGGATACAGGGGTCGTGTCCTATAGCTTTACCCAGAAAAATGGAAATCCTGATAAAATTGGAGGCTGATAATTCATGGATACATTTTACAAAAAGATTTCAAGTGGACTCTATAAGGTTCAGGTAGCTCATGTAGAAGAGGTTCAGGTAGCACATGTACCTCCCAACATTAGGACAGAAAATTGCTTCCAAAACTGAAAGTGACTATAATAAGTCAAATTTTAAGTCAAATAACAAAACATTAGAGTTGCTCACTCAAAAGTCATGAGGATCAAGGATGACCTTTTGACATCCTCAGAGAGACCTATTGTGCTAGGTTAAGGGATAAGCTTAGGAGATATGATGAGACATATTTTCTCTTTCCACTTGAATTTTTTTAAATGATTTTCCAAAAGTGGGCTAGCATATTCTTCATAAGTTACACACATGTAAGTCAGACTTACATTTCTGGAACTGACTTTTTTTATAATTGCAGAGATCAGAATAATGTATCAATCACACACTGAGCAAACATTGTTATTGTTACTGTGTGCCTCCAAGTCACCTTTTAGCTGTTATAACCAACATGCACACCAAGAGGATCATTTACTTGCTGGTGGATAATGGAGCAACCCTAGGAGCACCTTCCTATGTTCCTTCCTATGCTAGATGCATAGCAATGTCATCATCCTTTAGCACTTCCGAAAGACTCTGGGAGATCCTGGAGGATCCTTTGTTTTTGCGCATCCAGCTAGAGAAGCCTTACAGCTGCACTCTACTGGCTATGTAAAAGAAGAGGATGTTGCAGCTAAAAGGTCGGCTTGGAGGATGAAAAGGAAACATGTAATAATTCTACATGTGCAGAATTTATGATCCATCTCTCAATGCAGTGCTTTTGCCATATTTTCCATTCCAATCTTATTTTCTAGAATTAATTTTACTCTGTGATTCAAGCAAGTTATAAATGGGTATAGAAAACTATAAATAAAGAGTACAGCAAGATATTACAGGCCAACCATGGAATATGTTGCTGTGACAATCAATATAGTTTTCTAACAGTAACACTAGTATCCTCTCAATCCTCCATGGCCACCTAATATTCTTATCTTACTTACTTTTGTCTTATCATTTGCCCATGTTGCAGATGAAGGTGAGCTGAAAGATAACATAAATCTGGTTCTCAGGGGTTGATGACTTGAGAACTGTTGCTCCCTACTCCATAGGTGGGTTACAATGTGAAAGCCAAGGGCCAATTTTTGATTTCCCATAGGTTGCATCTCGCCAGCAGCATGCCAAAATGCCTCCTCTTCCATCAGTAACCCAAAACAGGATGTTTTCACATGGATGTACTATTATCTAGGGTCTTTGAGTGCGGGTTTGGGGTGAATCTCATCTGAAAATCACGCCAAAAAATCATGGGTCACTCTGGAGATTAGTTTTGGGAGCCTTAAAGCCCATATTTCCTTTTTTTTCTGCCCTACTCATAAGAAGTCCTAAGGCTAATTCAAGACATTTTACACACTGAGAAGGACAAAATGGAAGCCATCAAAACTGAAGTTGGCTATTGCCTCATTGCTGGCAAATGGTGGGCCATGCAACACACTAAGGCATTGGTTCCCAACCTTTCATCATCCAAGTGTTTTGGATTTCAGCTCCCAGAACTTTTTACAATTGGCCAAAATGTCTGAAGCTTCTATGAGTTGAAGCTCCAAACATCTTTAAGACCAAAGGTTGGTAACCACTGGCATAAGACAAACTTATTGAGCCCTGAACACATAATGTGTGTGCAGAACTTTGGTAGTAATTAAATTCACTCAGAAATAATTTTGAATTCTAGGTTACTACTATACGGCAAAGTTAAGAATGAAGAAAACACAGGCAGCTTCTCAGGTTCAATCCCCAAAACCCTACCCCATCAACTTCTGAAAGTTCCTCTATCCAGCCTCCAGGTCTTCTAGTCTGAACCGGTTCATGTTATCAGGCTTCTTCCTGCTCAGGGCGTCCAGATGTTTTCATTACTGGACCTTGGCTATGAAACTCATGGCATGGAGGTGTTCCGGTGTCTCAAACACACCAGATACAGATCCATGATTATGTGGCTGAACTGAACAGCTATGGAATCCAGGAAAAACAGGTCAGAGAGAGCAATATCTACTCCCAGCTTGAGTCCCCCAGGACAATGAACTCACTATGCTTAATGCTGTAGCTAGTCTTGCATACCTCAGCCTTAGAACTGAGAAATTTCAGAGGTGGTGCTAGTGACTGGTAATAAAAAAGGTGAATATACCCAGTGATTATTTTTCTGCTTGTCATCTTTGGTGGCTAGTGATGGATGTTTCAGGCCATTTCTTCACTGAGCTACAAGATAACCCAGGCACACCTCTTTCCTTCTGCTTGACATGATCTGATCACAGCCAGTGTCCTTTCTCTGGGAACCAAAATAATGTATTAAAATGGTAGATGTGTTTACACATTATAGCACTTTGGGCTGTGCATGTCCCCAAGATGGATCGAAGGCCCAAGGTTATGGACAGCTGTAGCAAATGCAGTGGCTGTCATATTTCTCTGCAGCCCCAGTCATTGTGTGTACTCTCAAGTATTGAGTTCATTATTCCAGAGCGCTTTGGGACACCTTGAAAATGAAAGGCGTTAGATAAAACCATCTTTTATTCTGCTGAGACATTGTAAAACAAACTTTCTTCTCACAGAACAATCCCTACTGGCCCCTTTTCTGTCTGTTGAGTAAATTCAGTGGCTAATGTATCTTGTGTGCATTGACAGAATCAACACAGAAGCTATTGTTTCTGTCTTCTCTAGCGTGAGGTAGATTCTCCCCTCCTCCAAGGCAATCACAAAGAGTCGGACATGAATGAAAAGAATGCATCTGAAGCCTATCACTTTCCCTTTTACATGGACAGGATGAAAACAGCATTGATACAGGACCCCAGAAGGTTTACTCATTCACTGGAAACAGAGAGAAAAATAAAATCTTAGAAATCTTAGAAAATAGAATGTACATGTGAAAGGGGGGAGTTACACAACTGGGAAGAATAATTGCAAAATCATCTGTAGCCTTCTCTAGTGAACTCCTGGTGGTAGAAATTCTTAAAGAATGTAATAGAATCATAGAGTTGGAAGAGACCTCATGGGCCATCCACTCCAACCCCCTGCTAAAAAGCAGGAAAATTCAAAACACCCCCAACAGATGACCATCCAGCCTCTGCTTAAAAGCCTCCAAAGAAGGGGCTGCCATCACACTCCGGGACAGAGAGTTCCACTGCTGAACAGCTTTCACAGTCAAGAAGTTCTTCCTAACGTTCAGATGAAATCTCCTTTCTTATAGTTTGAAGCCATTGTTCCACATCCTAGTCTCCAGAGCAGCAGAAAACAAGCTTGCTCCCTCCTCCCCTCATATATTTATACATTGGCTATCATGTCTCCTCTCAGCCTTTTCTTCAGGCTAAACATGCCCAGCTCTTCAAGACGCTCCTCATAGGGCTTGTTTTCCAGACCCTTAATCATTTTAGTCCCCCTCCACTGGACACATTCCAGTTTGTCAATATCTGTCTTCAATTGTGGTGCCCAGAATTGGACAGAGTATTCCAGGTGTGGTCTAACCAAGGCAGAATAGAGGGGGGGGGGCATATCTTCTGTGGATCTAGACACTATACTCCTATTGATGCAAGCCAAAATCCCATTGACCTTTTTTGCTGCTGCATCACATTGTTGGCTCTTGTTTAACTTGTTGTCCATTTTAAGATTCTGGTATGAGCTTATCTGGTTTACATTTCCTGCTCCAATCTGCAATGAAGACTGAATGAAAATTAGCATTAGCAAACTTTGCACACATTCATCTACTGTGCGGTTCCCAATCTATGTTCAATGGACCACCAGTGGTCCACAAGAACAAGAATATGTTCCGTAGCCTCACCATTATTACACCATTGCCTTGAAACCACACAGCAGCTAGAGCGACTGGTCTCGCAAGGCCCTCTTATAGTGCTGAGGCAACGGGAATGTTGGGAGGAGAGAGGCCAATTAGGCATCAAAGATTACTACTATGATATCAGATCTAGATTATTAAATATTTTTTCAGTGGGTGAGCAGATGGTGACTACTTAATGGCATATGTTCTGTATCAGAAATGCAATTTTCTGAATCAGCATCCCAAATAACCAAACCATATCTAATGTTGACCAAAAACTGATTCATAACCCTTTTGGTACTAATGTTTGAGAGTCCTCCCTGGTCAAGTGGTTCCTGGTGAAAGTGATCGCTGATCAAATGGTCCCTGGTCAAAAAAAGGTTGGGAACCACTGACCTACTCATTCATAAACTTTCCACACACATTTTTTTACAACTATAAGCACAAGCAATCATTTATCTTCTTTCCTCTCTCTTTTCTACTAGAGAGGTATAATCATACATAGGATTCTAAAGCAGGAGGAGACGACAAGGGCTATTCAGTCCATACCCATGCAGGAATATATGTACCATCAAATCACTCCTCGCAAATAGCAATCCAATATATATCAAAACATGCAGAGAAGCAGACTACTATGCTCCAAGCTAGGTTATTCCACAGTTGAATAACTTTGACAACCAGGAAATTCTTCCTAATACTGAGGTGAAAATCCTTTTTCTGTAGTACAACTCTATTGCTCGGTGTCCTAGTTTCTGGAGTCTGACAAAACAAGCATATTACCCCCTCAGTATAAGATCCTTCCAAATATTTAAACATGGCTATCAAGTCACCAACCTAGCAGTTCAAAAACATGCAAATTTGTGTGAGTAAATCAAAAGGTACCACTTCTGCAGGAAATGAACAGCGCTCCATGCAGTCATGGCAGTCACATGACCTTGGAAGTGTCTACAGACAACGCTGGCTTTTTGGCTTATAAATGGAGATGAGCACCATCCCCCAGAGTCAGACCATGACTAAACTTAATGTCAGGGCAAACCTTTACCTTACTTTATCATGTCACCTGTTAACTTTCTCTTTTTGATGCTGTGTTTGATTATGAGCAAGGAATTTTGCCAAAAGAGCTGCTGGTATTATTTATTTTAGGAGGAAGATTAAGCTTGTATTCTTTATCTGTCAAACCTGGGTGGGTTTATAGTTCAGAGAAGCACACAAAAGGGTTGATGCACTATATAAACACTAAAAAACACAGTGGTTGGGAACAACCAAAGATGAGCAGAAATACTATTCACAAACTATATATCTTATATTGATCATAACATGTAAATAGCATCATGAAGTGGTGAAAGGTGCACAACACAGTGTTATCTTTTACCCTCATACATAAGCCCAGCGTCCATGGCGAAGATCTGCACAAGCGATGGTATATCGGATTATACTAGGTGGTAGCGGACCGGGTCTCCACGTGGCAAGACAAAATCTGGCAGTCACTTATTTTAAACTCATAAATTGAGTATTTGTAATCCACAATTGTTCCAGGGGAGACTCTGGTGTTTGCAAAGGAATAAACGAATCCAGAAACAAATGCTAAAGAGCGGCAGTTCGGAGGCGGTATATCCCAAGTGAGTAGTCACAAATAGGAAGTGCAAAGCTTCGCAAAAGTTGGCAACGTTATAATCCACTACAAGTGGGAACAAGGTTTTGTCCTCCTCAGTGAGAAATACCAGTTAGATAGCGCAGCGCTTCGCAAAGAGTAACTTAATTGTCATCCACACGCCGAATTGGCCCGGTATTTCCAATGTGGAGGTCTGAGTAGAGGTCTGAGTAAGCGTCAAGGACGGCCCGCGACAGTACAGTGATGTTGGCCAAGACCGTTTCGCCAATAGTCTGGCTTTATCAAGCGGAAACCCAGGACAATCACATAGCACAGTCAGTTGTGGTCCACTAAGAATTCATACAGGTACATCACACATGATGGGGAAAGTGACCCAAAGGTAAGAGGCAAGGTAAGCATACTACTTAAGTACTGAATGCATTGCCACCTGCATTTGATTATATTCAGTCAGCAAGTTCAGTAGCTCAGCCACCAGGGGTTCTTACATTTCCCAAAAATGATTCAACGTGTTTCAAACTTCTGGATGTTCTCATACAGTTCTTACCTCTTACTTCTTATCTGCACAGTTATTGAAGTTTCATACCACTTTAACTGCCATTAATCCATCCCAGTGGGTGCTCCTAGGACATGAATTCTCTTCCACAAGAGGTGAAAAACAGAAGGGTCCCCTTCCTTCTCTCCATTCACTAGTTAATGAGCTTTGTTATTCAAACAGGTTTTTTAACTGACTGTGCATAGGGCTCTTTTAAGGGAGTGGCATAGTACTGTACTTTCAAATTCTTTGAAACTGTTTTAAATTAGTAGTGATGTTGTAATAGCAACGCTTATTCAATTATTTTTAAATTTTTATTAGCAGGTTTTTAGCTTTGCTTTATTTTAATCTCTGTTGTGAGTCACCTTGGGTCCCTTGTTGAGAGGAATGCAAATTATTAATTAAAATGTTAATTAATATTATTAGTTAAGCCAAAAAAAGTCACACTGTCCCTGGTTTGTGCCAGAGGGAACATGAAGAAGCCTGCCCCACAAAACAAAACACAAAGAAAATTCAGGAAGGAGAGAGTTCCGAACACAACTACAGTATTATAATTGTGGTGAAAATATCTCCACTCCTTTTAAATGTTTGAAATTATTATTCCAGCAGCTCACCCAAGTGGTGAGTAAATTAATCTTTTTCTCTCTAGGATAAGCCCAGAGCAGAAATTAGTAACCTTAAGTGAAATGCATTTATTATATTTTTCACTTAATATGAGATTTGACTTACTGAATTACTATATAATTTCAGGGATGTAATCCTAATATGAGAGTGAAAACAGGATGTCTGAATTTAAAATATAGTTCTAAATTGAAAATATAGCAAAAAGACCAGCTGACCAAACTTTCTGCCATCTGAAGCTGGGTTGGAACCCATCCCAACCTGAAGATGTTAAACATTACTTGAAATGCTTAGCCCTCATTCTACCCCTTATTCCTGTTGTTGCTGTTGTGTGCCCTCCTGTCATATCTGACTTCTTTCAAATCTAAGATGAGCATACTGTAATGGCATGCTCATGTCTACGAGTTTTAAGGAATCTGTAATTCCTGTTATTTTATCATTGTGTACGCTGATGTTTTTATTGTATGTTGTGATCCGCCCCGAGCCTGCAGGGAGGAGCAGAATATAAAACCGAATAAATAATTAAATAATAAATAAATAAATACCAAAGTGTTTTGTAGGGCCGAGAATTTTATGGGGCCCAATATGTTTTCACAATCAAGTGAGAAATTGAATCTTGGTCTCCAGAGTTGCTGTCCAATGCTTCATCCACTTCACCGTGATGGCTCTCTGCTCTTTCTCTACTCCCCTTTTGTGGGACTTTTCAATCTGTGGAGCTCACTGCCCTGATTTTAATTGACAGAGTAGCTGTGTGGTCAAATCACAAATCAGCCAAAAGAGCCACATCTACTTATTTGCATTCCTGCTTCTTGCGCTTTTAAAATGTTCCAGATCCTCAACCGTCTTTTCTTTCTTTCTTCTAAACAACTGACTCTAGCTATCTCACTATCAAAACTTCAGTTAGCTTATGTGGAAGTAGCTTGTTTTCCTGTTCTAACAGAAAGGAAGGAGAGATGGAGTCTTATTCTGCCCAGCAAAGGATAATAGTACTTATCTATTATTTATTTATTTGCAGTATTTGTATACCATCCTCCTCAACCCCGAAGGAGACTCATGGCGGTTCACAGTGTTGACAACAATTCAATGCCATCGATAAAAAACAGTATGGAATGAAAAAGGACAAAAGGCATGGTAATCGTGGTTATGTATAGTTGTTTAGTAAGAACAATAAAAACATTTTAAAAATATGTTTTTTAAAAAGATAAAAAACAGTATGAAACAACAAAATTGACCCTCCCCTGATAAAACATTAAACATTATTAAACACATCACATAAAATAACATCACATATCACACAAAGACATAGTCATTGTCCGTAAACAGTCCTGGTTCATTGCACTTTCATCTTTCGTTTAAATATTCTTTATTAATTTATTATTATTCATCTATATGTGTGTATGTGGAAACGGCAGGGATTGTCTGCTAAGTATGTGTACCTGTAATCCGCTCTGAGTCACCTTCGGGGTGAGAAGAGCGGAATATAAATAAAGTGTATTATTATTATTAAGTTTTCAGTAAAACAACAACATTTATATAAAGAAAAGAAAAAGAACATATAGGAAAAGGAAAGAGTGAAGGTGAGAGAATGGTAAGGTAAGTGTGTGTATTGGGAATGGGAGACTTTAAATATTCCTTTGATGGGCTGAATGCCTGGTTCCACAGCCAGGTGTTTAGTTGTCTCCTAAAGATCAGGAGGGAGGGGGCCAACCCAATATCACTTGGAAGGGAGTTCCAGAGCCGTGGGGCCACCACCAAGAAGGCCCTGTCCCTTGTCCCCACATGTGAGGCCGATGAGGCTGAGAGTATGACCTCTCTGGAAGGTCTTAATCCACAAACTGGTTCATAGAGAACGATACATTCAGACAGGTAAGTTGGACCGGAGCCATTTAAGGCTTTATAGGCTAAAGCCAGCACTTTGAATCATGCTCGGTAACTAATAGGCAGCCAGTGGAGTTGCCCCAACGGGGGGATTGTATGGTCCCTGTGCAACACCCCAGTTAACAACATGGCTACAGTACATTGGACTATTTGCAGCTTCTGAACAATCTTCGAAGGCAACCCCATGTAAAGTGCATCACAGTAGTCTAAACGAGATGTAGCAATAGTGTGGGCTATCTGTGAGAGGTTTATCTCAATAGCTTATATTGATTTGAGGATTTCCTCCAGTCTTTACTAGAAAAATTCCAAAGATGCTCCACTTAATATATTCCACAGGGGAATTTTCTAGCTGCACCCTTTTGACCACTTTCTGGTGTTGTTCAATTGCATGAGCCCTGGCTCTGAAATTTTACAGGGCACTTGCCATCTGATCTCTGAGAACATCTGGCAGAAGGAGCTTATGTTGGTATAAGGGCAATTCACCTGGTAGATGACCACTTCACCCAGTACAAGAAGCTTTTGTCCATGCCTAACCCCGGAAATCTTTGAGATAGGATTGTACTGTCATATCTGAAAGACCACATGTACTAACCTTGTTCCTCCATTCCTCACGAATGTACTGGGGCCTTAGTAGTCACGAACAGCCAATGATTTATTTATTTGTTTGTTTATATTTATTTACTGTACTTGTACCCCATCCTTCTCACCCCGCAGGGGGACTCAAGGCGGCTTACAAACTATGGCAATAATTCAATTCCAGGTTCAGACAATAAAAATATCAATAGAACACAATATTATAAAACTGTAATAAAAAACCACATATCAATTAAAATAGACTTTCCAATGATTAAAACATATTAAAACATTTCTAACATATCAAACTTATATTGCATTGAAGCACGATTACAGTTCTTACAGTCCAGTGACTTAAACAGCTAAAACTCTGATAAGTAACAGCTCAACACCCTCAAAACATTGATCACAAAAATTCAAATGTTCAGATGATCCATTGCAACTTGTACCACAAATACCATCTGCCTGTGACAAAGAACTGGTGGGATCACAAGCCTGAAAAAGTTATGGAAAACGAACATGTCAAACTACTCTGGGACTTCCAAATTCAGGCCGGCAGAGTTTTGGAGCACAATACTCCTGACCTCACAATTGGGGACGGGACGGGACGGGACAAGTATGGTTCATCAATGTTGCAATCCCAGGTGACAGCAGGATTGACAAGAAGCAACCAGAAAAGCTTAAACAATATGAGGATTTAAAGATAGAACTGCAAACACTCTGGCACAAACTAGTAAAGCCAGTCTCAGTGGTGATCGGCACACAAGGAGCAACGCCTAAAAACCTTGGCCTGCACTTAAAAACAATTAGCACTGACAAAATTACCATCTGTCAGCTACAAAAGGCCACCCTACTCAGATCTGCACACATTATTTGCCAATACATCACACAGTCCTAGACACTTGGGAAGTGTCTGAAGTGTGATCGAATACAAAAGCCAGCATAGTGATCTTGATTACTGTGTACTAATCTTGTTATGCATATAATAATAATAATAATAATAATAGCAGCAGCAATCACTGAATTTACCTCAAAACAGTACCGTAGCCAGGATTTTGATTCGGGGGAGGCACTGAGTTTGATTTGGGGGGGGGGGGGAGTCTGTGTGAGAGAGGATCTACCCTAGCAAACCTTTTGTATTGTTATTCCAATACCCCCATGCATATGGGATATATTGAGCATGGTGATCAGATCATGATATGAATACATATGAATATCTTTGTTGGTAACAAGCTGTGGTGTTCCAGCCTAATGTGGCCCCCCAGCCTAGGGTGGCCTCCCCGCCTAGTGGTCAGAGACAGGCACCAGTGATACCAGGGGATCAGGTCCAAGATGAGGATGATGGATGGCCAGAGGTGGACGTTCCTGCAAATGCAGATTTGTCTTGGGATAATGACTGGCTGCATGGATATTACCCGGAGGAAGGGGTTAACGAGGATTCAATGGAAGTTAGTTTCGAAACGGCCAGTGAGACTTCTGATAACCTTGAGTCCCATGAGAACTTGCCTCCCGTGCCAGCTGGGGCTTAGGGAAGCGGGGAGGATACTGTGTCTCACAGAGATACTAGTCCAGCTGGGGCCAGTAATGAGAAGGAATTTGATAGAAAGGCATCTATCCGTTCTTCGAGAAGAGATTGGAATCTGTGAAGGGGGATCCAGTGGTCCCACAGAAAATAGGTTCTTTTAAGAGATTGGTTTTGGAAAGACCCGAAGCTACGTTTGGACTAGGCGTTTCTTGGCTTCTGAGTTCCAGTTCAAGTCTACCGCAGGAGTGGTATTGCCCTGCTGTTCCACGTTTCTTGTTTGGCAGTTGTTACGGTTGCCTTGGACTCTAAGTTTCCCGTTTGACTGCAGGAGCAGTTGGCCTATGCTTTTGAATTGATTTCCATGGGACTTACGTTTTGAGAGCTGTTTACCAGAGTTACCTTGGGACTTACTTTTTGCTTTCCTTCTTATCTTTTTGGACTATCCTTATTCTAAATAAAGTATTTTACAGAGATTGCTTGTGTGTGTGATCTAGGGGGGGTACTTCCGGATCTGAGGCGCAACACAAGCCTAATGATGAAGTTTGGAAATCTTATCATGCAAACACCTTTGAGATACTATTAATATTTATGAATGGCCATAACCATCCTCCCTCTTTTTCTAACTTTCTGACCAGACAGCAATGGTAGTGAATGTACCTCTTTCTTTCTCAATGTCTCTCTGTGTGTCTTAGCACTTCAAATGCTGGGACATTACTATCCCAGGTTGTTTGTAAATTGGTCTGCTGGGAAACTATCACAGAAATGACACCTGGATTAGTATACAGGTAAGTACTGCAAAATCATTCATACCACATTCACATTCCCAATCAAGTAAATATGAGTTTTAGTGTCATCATTAATGAGATCTCTCCTTAGTGGCTAAAATATGAATGAGGCATTTCTGAAAATCATTTCCCCAAATGTTAAGTGCTTATCTGTTTCAGAAATCTAAGCCCAGTGAACATGGTCATTGGCTTTATTATGAATTAAGGTTTGAAACCCTTGATTAATCACTAGCAGATAATTATGTCTAAAGTCTTCATTTACTCACTGTTTAATCTATGTGAGATTTTGCTATCATGTATTTCTCAACCAGATCAAGTTCCTCAGCCCTTGGCTGGACTTTCCCATTCATCCATCATGTGCTTGTAAAGCACTCAAAACTTTGTCAGCTCTAGTTTTTTGCTTGTTGCACTATTGCCTACACGGGCAATGGGGTGTAAATATTGTGTGTTTTTCTTTGCTCTGGAGAAACAGGTTGACTTGTGATATAGATATTATTATTATTATTATTCAGTGTTCATGTTCCATCCAAAGTTAAGTATTTATTTATAGATCCCATTGATTTCGATAAGAGAGATTTCCATTCAGATTTTACACTGACATTGAATCAGCAGGAGCCAGAAGTACATTGCTTCAGTTAGACCATATGTCTTTGCTTCACTCATGCTGCAATCCTATACACATTTTCTTAGAAGTATGCTCCACTAAAAGCAATGAGATGCACTTTTGCGTAGAGGTATATTGTTGATGGTGATGTGTGCCTTCAAGTCGTTTCAGACTTATGGGGGCACTAAGGAGAACCTATCACAGGGCTGTCTAAACTTCATGGCTGAGCAGATTTTTGAGCCCTGTTCTCCAGAGTTGTAGTTCTATGATCAAACTATATATTGGCTCCATGTAAAATTGTACAGTCATATATTCATTTTTATTGTGCTAAAGCCACATGAAAACAGCACTCAGCAGTACTGTTTATGGCGGCAGTTTAAGAATCTTGACTTCTTTTTCACATTTCTAATCTGTTTTTTCCAAGTAGAAGAACATCCAAGGCAATTTAGAATGTCAATAAAGCCATCATACTAAAGCATAATTAAAATGCAATTACAATCATCAGAGTAGTACCATGGACTTATCCATCCAAGGAATTTATGGTCAGCATTTCTGCAGTTCTTTCCATCAGTAAGCTTGAAAGGATCTGATTTATTTATTTTAATCCCTTATCTTCACTTTACAGAATATGGATAAACCATGTTCCCAACGTAGTGCATGGTGCCTCCATACTAATGCAATTTGTAT
Source organism: Anolis apletophallus (assembly GCA_030556195.1). NCBI lineage: Eukaryota > Metazoa > Chordata > Lepidosauria > Squamata > Anolidae > Anolis > Anolis apletophallus. The sequence goes on from JARBWK010000004.1 coordinate 172,104,043, forward strand.
TGTGTGTACATAAAATACATACTTTGTTAGCAGATGTCAAGTTCATCATTTGCTTTTAAGATGCCTTCTCCTGAAGGTGCCCATGTTCAGCCAGAAGATCTCAATCTTACTAGCCAGAGGATATATAAACTCATGGGAACCTACAGGAGAGTATGCCTACTCATAAGTGTAGGGTTTGGTGCAGGACAAAATCAAAAATTGCTGTTGTCCAACTATTTTCAAGGTTGGTTGAATCTGTGTATGCAAAATCTGTGAAGTATTTTAAGATTACCTGGAGACAGATAGCTACTTCCATGTGAGTATATCCATTCTATCTTCTAGCCTGAATTTTTAGAGAGGTGCTCAATCTATTTATAAGAAAGCATCTACATTGTAAAATTAATTAAGTTTCAACACTACTTTAACTACCATGAATCTTGTCAGTTGTAGTTTACTAAGGTAGAAAAAAACCAAAAGCCTTGTAAAAATACAATTCCCAGGGTTCCGTAAGATCATAATCATCATCATATTTATTTATATTCTGCTTTTTTTCTCCACAAAGGAGACATTGAGCCATGACAGTTAAAGTAATGTCAAACAGCATTAAATTATATAATAAGATGCATCATGAGATAAGGTTTAATATCTTGGATAAACCTTTAAAGTTTGGACTAAAATCTGGAAGAGATTCAGCACTGATATAGAAACCATGAGATGTCACATATAAGGCATGAAACATTCCTGGGGTTTCCAGCCCAAAAAACAACAGCCATGCAAAGCCTTCTGGCCATGCAAAAACTTCGACAACACATTCCTGGATTTGTTGTTCTCTATTTTCTCTCTTTATCAAACTGGATCAAATGCATACATAACAACCTAATACTGTATGCAAAGGTAGTAGATGGAGAGTGCTGTAGCTGGTGGCAATATTGATCTCTCCGTGCATTGCTTTTCAACTTTTCTGAAATATTTATATTAATTTAGGTAGTCAAGGCAAACTACTTTGATGTTGTTGATGACACTCTAGCATTTCTGCAATACATCATGTTACGACAGTACTGATGAATAGTTGAAAGTAGGTTTAAATATCCAGGTGACAAAGACATTATCTTTGCATCTTCAGATGAGAAACGTTAAATGAAAACATAATGAAATACATGTCTATATACCTGAAGAGTTATGCTCAATTCTTTTTATCTCATTTTATTACTCATGTTATTACTTTTTGCTCCTACCAGGAATCATGGCAATGAAGAGGAGAGAGACATGAAGGCATCACCATCATCATCTGTTGGATTGTTTGCTATTTTTCCATTTATTTATGCCCAACGCATCTCACAATATAGCAAAAAAGCAGCAATGTTAGAAAAGAAACAACAGCAAATAACCATTCTACCAGTAAGTAAATACAGAATGTGTCTTAACTTAAAGGAAATGTGTATAAGATGGTGCTTAGATGTTATCTAACCACAACTACTTGTCCAAAATGTATAGGAATCTTTCAAATCAATGTTGCAGCTGTCAAGAATAAGAGGTGGACTTGTAAGAAAGTAAAAAGTTATTGGCCTAAGATGTACATGCTAGTTCAAAAAAGGTAGATCTTGCAGTGTCAACAGAATTGTTTTTGTGGAGTATTAAGGACAAAAGATTGGATAGCAAATATGGACTGCTTTTTATATATACAATAGTGGCAATGTTTGCTGGATCCTGGAAATGGTCCAAAGCACTGACAGTGAAAGAATAGATAGGTGAGTTAAGCCCAATTGCCAAACTAAAGACGAAATCAATGGAAGAATTTCTGAAAATCAGGAAACCAGTTATTGACCTTTTGAACAATGGGAAATCTAATAAGGGAAATAACTGTAGGCCATATTGAAAGCTTCCTAGATGTGAATAAAAACACCACTGCATGATGTTGTCCTAAATCCATCTCTAACCAGCCTTCAAGTTACATTAAATAATTAAATGAAAACACTTCACACCTCCCAACTTTTGGTTTCTAAACAACTTTAGAAAGCAGGATCTACAATGCAGTAAACTGAACTCGGATCTGCAATGGGTTTTGGGAGCTGTGACATCCATTATGAGCATGTTGTGGGCTGTCCTTCTCAGCTGTAAAACAAAAGGTTAATCCTTTTTCCCTGATCAAAATGATCACTTCATTTAAAAAAAATAATTAATTAGACAAAGAAACTGTAAAGATTTTAACATGAATTATAATTTCTGCCTATGTTTATTGCTAATTCTGTTAGGCTTTTTTGTTCAATCTGTAATGGAATATTTTTTTTAATTACTACTTTTTTCATTATAATTTAGGTTGAAATCAGAGTTCTTTGGGGTTAATGCTTCAGTTGTTTTTCTGTTTACTTAAGCTGTTACTTAAGATTTATTGTCTTAGGTTAGTGATATGGTATTGTCCTGTCAGGGAAAAAGGGCAGGCTATAAATAAACCATTATTATAATAATTATTATTATAGCTTTAGTTTAATTATACTAAGATAGATACATGTGTATCTTAATGTATGTATATCATTTTTCTTTTTCCTTCTTGTTTTTTAAATTTAGTTCTTAATTTTAGTGCAAATTGTTGCGTTTCTGTTAACATACGTAAATAAATAAGTTTTTTAAAGGAAATAAATACAGAATAAAAATCCAATATATATCTAGGGGGAAAATACCTAGCATTCAATTTCATAGAATCCTAGAGTTGGAAAAGACCACATCCAGTTCAATGCACCCTCAACATTCAGCCCCTGTTTAAAAGTTTCCAAAGAAGGAACTTCCACCACACTCTGAGGCAGAGTTAGGAAGTTTTTCCCAATGGTCAAGTGGAATCTCCTTTCCTGTATTTTGAACCCATTTCCTTGTCTCGGGGCAGCAGAAAACAAGCCTGCTCCCTCTTCCTTATGACATCCTTTCAAATATTTAAACATGACTATCATGTCTCCTCTCAACCATCTCTTATGCAGGCTAAACATACCCAGCTCTTTAAGATGCTCCTCATAGTGTTATCGAGCCACAATACACCACCATCCCGCCAAAAGATTTAAAGCTCACCAAATAATATGATGTTTTTTTTATATTTCATTAAATTCTTTTGGAGATCCAGAGTTGTGAAATGTTAAAGCGGTAGAGGCTCTAGAATGGAACTAGAAGCAGCTGTACTCTACAAACTCTATCAAATCTAACCCTTTAATAAAATGTATCAATTAAATGGTTTCTGTATAGTTTGTATCTTTTCTATACTGTGTGTACTGGCCAATTCCTTATATGAAGTATAAACCATTTCTAATATGTGTAACTTGAAGGCAGCCACCTCTTATTTTGCCTTTGGGGCTTTAATCCTTTGTCTCACATGTAACCGAAAACTTGAGTTAATCAGAGGCTCATCCCCATTGTTTCCTCATGGATTGTACCCACTCATGGGGTGTCTCTGCAAAGGATTGGTTCCTCAAAGAGACCAATCCCCAACTATCATTCTTCCTGCCCTGGAAAATGCCTCCTGCAGACTGTAACATCAAGGGAACCCCAGGCCAATCTGGGGCAAATCCTAGGCTGCCTCTTTTTCAGCTGGAAATCTGAATAATTCTCAGAACTGGGTAAGACAGTGGTTCTCAACCTGTGGGTCCCCAGATGTTTTGGCCTACAACTCCCCAAAATCCCAGCCAGTTTACCAGCTGTTAGGATTTCTGGGAGTTGAAGGCCAAAACATCTCAGGACCCACAAGTTGAGAACCACTGGTATAAGATGTCCTGCGTGTCTCTGTATTTTATGCGTGTACCTTTTGAAGCAAATTACTTGCACTTGCATCCTTTCTGGCAAAATTGTAATAAAACCCTGTGGCTTATCTTCAACGTGATGAGTGTGTTTCTCTGTCCTTAGCCTATGCTCATCAGACATGGACCCTTAAACCATGGTTCTAACTGAAATCACTAAAATACGGCATGGTCTCCAGACCTTTGATAATTTCAGTTGCCCTCCTCTGGACACGTTCCAGCTTGTCAATATCTATTTTAAATTGTGGTGCCCAGAATTGGACACAGTCTTCCAGGTGAGGTTTGACCAACACAGAATAGAAGGGAACCATAAATTTCCTTTGATCTAGTCACTATATTTCAAATTCAAATAGATCTGAATCTTGTTCCACCTTCCCAAAAAGCAACATGGATTATCCATATTTTCTGCAAGCACTTGCTGACAAGCATAATCAGTTAGGCACATATTAGAGGAAAGTACTGGGAAATAATACATTGAGCATAGAAAAGTTACTTTCGAACTACAGTTCTCAGAATTACCCCTGAGAACTTGGCTTATTCCAGATTGATAGAGTCGGCTAGTTCTCGCCCAGCGCAACTTTTTAAGATAATTCGGTCCTTGACAACAATCCCAACTGTCCCAAACGATAGGGGTTTGGCTCCAACAGCTGAGGCTTTTCAGAACCATTTTGCCGACAAGATCTCGACTCTCCGCCGGGATATCCCAGCCACGCTTGATACAGTAAGTGAACTCGAGACTCCGCCGCCACTCGGCGGGCCCACCTTCACTTGTTTCCAACTGCTGGATGCAGCAGCTGTCGATAAGTTACTCGCTGCAGCTAGACCAACTACCTGCTCCCTTGATCCGTGCCCCTCCTGGCTTGTTAGATCTTGCTGGGAGGGGTTACGAGACCCCCTGGGAAAGATTATCAACAGCTCCCTTGAGCAAGGAGTGTTCCCAGGGGTTTTGAAAGAGGCAATGGTAAGACCGCTGCTGAAGAAGCCGAATTTAGACCCTTCGGCTCCCTCCAATTACCAACCCGTGTCTAATTTGCCTTTTTTAGGCAAGGTGATTGAGAGGGCAGCAGCGGATCAGCTGCAGCGGTTCTTAGACGACACAGCTGGACTTGATCCCTTCCAGTCCGGCTTCCGTATTGGGCATGGGACGGAGACCGTGCTTGTCGCCATTACAGACCAACTTCGCCGCCAGCTGGCCCAGGGTGGATCAGCCCTGCTTGTTTTGTTAGACCTAACAGCAGCATTTGACACCGTAGATCATGCATTGTTGGCCCACCGTTTAGCCGTGACTGGGGTTAGGGGGATTGCCCTTAAATGGGTAACCTCCTTTCTCCAGGATCGGGGACAACGTGTGGAGAGGGGAGAGGAGGTCTCCGGGAGGCTCCCATTAAGTTGTGGGGTCCCCCAGGGGGCCATCCTCTCGCCCTTATTATTCAACATTTATATGCGCCCCTTGGCCCAGCTGGCCAGTGACTTTGGTCTGGAGTGTTATCAGTACGCTGATGACACCCAGCTTCTGCTGAGAATGGATGGCAGGCCGGACACCGTACCCGATTGTTTCCATCTATGCCTCGAAGCCGTGACTGGATGGCTGCGTACCAGCCGACTGAAGGTGAACCCGTCGAAGACTGAGATCTTGTGGCCTGGTCGCCCTGGGCTGGATGAGTGCCAGTTGCCTACCCTGGATGGCGAGCAACTTAGCCCGTCATCCCTCGTAAAGAGCTTGGGTGTCCAATTGGACCCTTTGCTATCCATGGAAACTCAGGTCTCCATGGTTAGCAAAACGTCGTTTTTCCATCTACGACAGGCTAGGCGACTGGCGCCCTACCTGTCCAGGGATGACCTGGCCACGGTGATCCAAGCGACGGTCATCTCGAGGCTGGACTACTGTAACGCCCTCTATGTTGGCCTTCCCTTGTCGACAATCCGGAAACTCAAGCTAGTGCAGAATGCCGCTGCTCGCTTGCTGGTGGGAGCACCAGTGAGGAAGCACATCACTCCCATCCTTCGGCAACTGCACTGGCTTCCTATTGAGTACCGGATTGCCTTCAAGGTGTTAGTTTTAACTTTTAAGGCCTTACACGGTCTAGGGCCTGCGTACCTGAGGGACCGCCTTACCCCGTATGTTCCCCCGAGATCACTTCGTTCTGAGGAACAGAACTTGCTACTTGTGCCATCAATCCGCTCCTGCCACCTGTCCACAACCAGACAGAGAGCGTTCTCTGTGGCGGCTCCAATGTTATGGAACTCCCTTCCTGATGACACCCGAGCGATCCCAGAGCTGGCCCCCTTCCGAAGGGCTTGCAAGACCGCCCTTTTTAGACTGGCCTTCACCTAATCCAGCTGTCTAGCATGTTTTTTAACCTTGAATTTTATCTGTAACTGTTTTAAATTTTATTGTACGGCTGCTTGTATTGTTATACGCAGCTTGTTTTATTGTACGTTGTGATCCGCCCCGAGCCTGCAGGGAGGAGCGGAATATAAGATTGAACAAATAAATAAATAAAATAATAAATTGTTGAAGAAACTATACACTAACAGCATTGGTATATTTGCACAGAGTTTTAAAAATCCTCTGACATGGAAAAAAGCCAAAATGAATTTGTTCTTGGGAAGGGGACTTCCCTATAATGCACTCCTCAATAATGCACAATCGCATCAATATTAGTACATAAGCAATATTATACAATGATAGGCCTCCCTTTCTGCAATTCATACTTTGAACCGTTTAAAAACTACAAAGGAAATCCCATAACTCGGCAGTGTAAAGCAGCTGCCTCGGGCATCAGATTCTGAGTGTTACAAAAGCATCAGTGAATTGATTTTAATATATTAGCTTATTCAATTGGTTTTTTAATTGTTCTCTAACAGTATAACTGCTTGATTTTTTTCACTCTTTTTGTAATAATTTATGTTGGATTCTGCACTGAAATAAAAGCAGCTGTTAGTAAACTAATGAATTAATTAGGACAAGTTAGTTAATTAATAATAATAATTATGTTTTACTGCCAGAAGGTAGGATAGGGTTTTGTCAGATTTTCTTCCTCGGTTCCCAAATAACTGCAAAACAACACATCAGGATGTATGCAGAAAGAGTATCATTTTCTTCTGTGCTCTGTTTTGGGTAGTAGGGATTGAAACATTCCTGGGAAAGAGGAAGGAACAATAACTTCCTATCAGAACTTCATGTCCCTCTGTTTTCTAAAGACAACCAACAGGTATAGTTATACCTTGTGTTTTGATGAAACAGACTCAAACACTTCTCTTCAAAAGATGACTTTGAATGATAGAAAAATTACTTCAGTGAAATGAGATCCCTGAGCATTCTTTTTGTAAGGGATTCATGGGACACTTCAGGAGCCTTCAAGAACTTACTTCAGTCACTAAACAAAGAGGACCTCAATGAAGAGAAAGACTGAGAACTTCTCCTTCTGAAGTTTTTCATAGAAACATAAAGTTAGAAGAGACCACAAGGGTCATCCAGTCCAACTCCCTACCATGCAGCAATACACAACAAAGCACTTCGACCTCTCTTTGAGAACCTCCAAAGAAGGAGACCCTGCTATATTCCAAGACAGTAAAGTCTACAACTGAAGAGCTCTTACCATCAAAAAGTTCTTCCCAAGGTTTAGGTGAAATCTCTCTGTAGTGTGAACCCATTGCTCCATGCCATAGGACTTTATCACATGAGGAAAGCAAATGGCATTGCAGCTGAACAATAACTTTTGGTGATGGTTCCTATCAAACAATGCTGTGTGAACTACCAGTCTGCCTCCCCCCTGTTATTCTTCTGTCCCTTTAATGCAGTGTTTCTCAACCTTCCTAATGCCACGACCCTTTCCTATTGCTACCCAGGCATTCAGGTAGCAGGCTTAACAAGTAATGGCAATGCTTTATGAGAACTGATAAGGCACAGGCTTTGGGCTGGAACTCTGGACGCTGAACTGGTCTTGCAGGTGGTTATATTACTGTTAAAATGTTTTAATTGGCTATTTTATAACTTATTGTTTTTAAATTAATGTCAAATTTGTGTTATGTGTGTGTGTGTGTGTGAATTGGCATCAAATTGTTGCCAGTTGTTAGCCACCCTGAGCCCCCCCCCCCCTCAGGGGGTTGAGAAGGACGGGATACAAATGTTTGAAATAATAATAATAAATTAATTAATAAAATTCCCCATGTTATGATGACCCCCAACCATAAAATTATTTTTGTTGCTACTCCATAACTGTCATTTTGCTCCTGTTATGAATTGTAACATAAATGTCTGACATGCAGAATGTATTCTCATTCACTGGACCAAATTTGGCACCAAAAAACCGATATGCCCAAATTTGAGTATTGGTGAGGTTTGGGGGATTGGTTTTGTCATTTGGGAGTTGTAGTTGCTGGGATTTATAGTTCACATACAATCAAAGAGCATTCTGAACTCCAGCAAGAATGGAATTGAACCAAACATGGCACACAGAACTCCCATTACCAACAAAAAATACTGCAAGGGTTTGGTGGTCATTGACCTTGAGTTTGGGAGGTGTAGTTCACCTCCATCCAGAGAGCACTGTGAACTCAAACAATGATAAATCTGGACCAAACTTGGCACAAAAACTCAACATGCCCAAATGTGAACACTGTTCAAGTTTGGGGAAAATAGGCCTTGAACCTTGCTGAGGAACCTCCCGTTCCTCAGCAAGTTGATCGAACGTGCGGCAGCGACTCAACTCAAAAAATTTCTTGAGGATTCGGATGGCCTGGACCCTTTTCAATCAGGTTTCCGTCCCGGACACGGGACCGAGACCGTTCTGGTGGCCATCTCGGATGACATCCACCATCAATTAGACAAGGGAGGTTCAGTAGTTCTGGTGCTGCTCGATCTCACCGCTGCCTTTGATACTGTGGACCACAATCTGCTGATTCAACAACTAGCTGCCACGGGAATTCAAGGATCAGCCATAACTTGGCTCAACTCGTTCTTACGAGGACGCAGTCAACGAGTAGAATGGCTAGACCAAACATCTGAAAAATCTCTCCTTGAGTGTGGAGTACCCTATGCTGTTCAATATCTATGTCCGGCCTCTCGCTGGACTAGTCCGGAGCTTTGGGCTGGAATGTTACCAGTATGCCAACAACACTCAGCTCCTCCTAAAGTTGGAACCTGGAGCAACCTCGGTGCCTGACAACTTTGCCCAGTGCCTGGGAGCAGTGACAAGATGGCTGCGGGCCCACAAACTGACATTCTATGGCCGGGCCGCCCATCAGAACTAGTCAATCCACTGCCACCCTTCGAAGGGGAGCCACTGACTCCATCTTCCACTGTGAAGAGCCTTGGTGTCATCCTGGACTCTAAAATGACGATGGAGGCCCAGATCGCCTCCACGAGCAAAAGGGCCTTCTTCCACCTACGTCAAGCGAGGCAACTGGCACCCTATCTACCAATGGAGGCACTGGCCACGGTGATTCATGCCACGGTTACATCAAGGCTGGACTATTGCAACGCTTTATACATGGGTCTACTTCGGTCAGTACCTCGCAGGCTCCAGATGGTAAAGAATGTTGCCGCCAGGCTCCTCATGAAAACACCTATGAGGTGTCACATAACGCCATCCTTACAGCATTTACACTGGCTGCCGGTCGAGTACAGAGTCCTTTATAAGGCCCTGACCCTGACACTTAAGGCCTTGCGGGGCCAGGGTCCTACATACCTAAAAGACCGTCTGATACCATCTATCCATCTGAGAGCACCACGGCCAGCCTACGAGAACCTTCTCTGTGTCCCGGGTCTGAAAGAGGCTCATTTGGAGTCCACGAGACAGAGATCTTTTTCCGTTGTGGCCCCTATCCTGTGGAACTCTCTGCCACCAGACAAAAGAGCCATCTTCGACCTGCCTTCATTTCTGGCGGCACTTAAGACATAGCTATTTAGAAGAGCATATGCATAAGTGACAATCAGTGACCTGGAACCTGTCTATTCCCATATTTTAACATTTTAATATTTTAAAATTTTAATATTTTAGTATTGTAGATGCCTAGCTGTGGAAGTCGCCCGGAGCACATTTGTGGAGGGCGACTCATCTATATATATAAAGAGAGAGTGGTCGTGGGATGGCCGTTATGCACGGCCAAACTATACGCCCCAGAAACACAAATCCTCCCGGGCTTACCTTGCTTCAGGCGCGGCCGCTGGAACCGCTGGGGACACGGCGGAGAGAGGGGGGGAGAGTGAGACAGAGAGAGGGGGAGGGGAGAGAGACATTGTTGGTGATCAATCTGGCCGAGCCTGAGATGTTGTTTCAGGGAGTCTGTATATCTCTTTTTTGGGGCGCCTCTCTCGCGCTGACCCGTGGTGAGTTCACCATAGAGTAGCGTCTTTGGGAGGCAGTGGTCCTCCATCCTAGAGACGTGCCCTACCCAGCGCAGGTGTGCTTTCAATAGTATGGCCTCAATGCTGGTGATCCCTGCTTGCTCAAGGACAGCAACATTCGTCACATAGTCAGTCCAGTGTACATTTAGGATTGAGCTAAGACAGTGCTGATGAACGCGTTTGAGGAGTCGTAGGTGTTGGCGATAAGTGACCCATGTTTCAGACCCATAAAGGAGAATAGACAGTATGATAGCTCTGTACACAATGATTTTTGTGCTTTGCCTCAGGTGCTTGTTACTCCAGACTCTTTTGTGAAGCCTTCCAAATGCACTATATGCCTTTGCTAATCTGTGATCTATCTCTTTATCAATCTTGGCATCTGAAGAGATTATGCTTCCCAGGTAGGTGAACTGCTGAACGGACTTAAGCACAGATTTGCCTATGTTGACGTGGGGATGGTGGTGTTCTTCCTGTGGTGCGGGCTGGAAGAGAAAAACTGGAGGGATTTGGAATGAATTGACAGTGATTTTGGGGAGATGTAGTTCATATGGCTGGTTGATTTTAAAATGGTTTAAAATTCGCTTCAGCTGTAGGGGGCGCTGGTGATTCGATTTTGGACTGATTTCCAAAATTTTCTTTGAAGAGTTTCTGAAGTCCTTCCTTAATGGCCTCCACCCGTCCTTGCCACCGTGAAACTAATGTGTGTTAGCTGTAACCCAGCTGGTGAGGAGGAGGGGGCAGCGTCCCCTCCACCACTCCTAGCCAGCTGTGAACCAACGTGGGTCAAAGATAACCCGTGTTAGTTCCCAGCTGGTGAAAAGGTGGGGGGGAGCATCCCCTCCACCCCTCCTAGCCAGCTGGGAACCAACGCGGGTCAAAGATAACCCGCATTAGTTCCCAGCTAGCGAGCATCCCCTCCACTCCTCCTCGTCAGCTGGGAACCAACGCACGTTAGCTTTAAGGCTTGGAATCCCATGCCTTACCCCCAGATCTGAAAGAGGCCATTCTCAGACCATTCTCAGGTGGTGGACGGGAAAGCCAGGGAAGGGAAAACCCTTTCCGAAAATGGTGGATTTCCTTACGAAAATTGGCAGCGTTGGCTTCGGTTTTGGTAATTCACTTCCGGGTTGCTTACAGCTGTTCAAATACATACTGTAAGCACTTTACAAACGAATTTCTAACAACTTTCATAGGGAAACGAAAAACCTAACCAGGCCTAGTAGTTCACCTACATCCAGAGAGCACTGAACCCAAATGACAATGCCAAAGGAATTCCGAAGAACATCAGAACTATGTGTTTAGTGATGATCATTGGTGACCTCTCTGAAACCCCTTGTGACCCCTCCCCAGGGGTCCCAACCCCCATTTTGAGAAACACTGCTTAAATAGCTCCCAATTCTCCTAGATAAACCCATTAATTACTCCCAGTCCTGCTATATTCCCATCACATGCCTTAGTGCTATAATAAGCTTTATTTATATCCCTTTCCCTCTCCTGGATAGGACTCAGGGCGGCAATGGGTCCCTTCCACTTCTGCTTCTGGGAGAGGGATCCTCCTCCTTTCACCTTTCCCTTTCACTTTTTACAAGCTGACTGTTTTCCTTTCATTTTATGCCTTTGCCATTTTGTTTGAATGTTAAAATTGTGCTAAAATAAACATAATATTTTTTAAATAAAGGGACTAGAGTAGTACAGGAAGGTAAGGCTACAAGAATGTCTGGAAGTATGATAGCAGGATACCAGAATAGCAAATCAGTGCAATTGTACCCCTCTGATTTTAGAATTGCTCAACTCGAATTTAGTTAGAATTATTTTAGGCTGATCCCATATTGGACATGTAATTGTGGAACATATACCCAACATTACTTCGTTTTCCATAAGGCCTCTTTCACAAGATGGAGCATTCTGCTTTCCTGTTTTTTCTTTTTAGCTTCTGAGATTTTTTTTCCCTCCACTTAAGGATCAGCAAATTTGGAAAACAACCAGCTTCCATATCCTCCAATTTTAGAGGTTCCCAAATAGACATGGGTCCACATCCAAATCTTGATTCAGAGCTCCAAATCTTCCTGTCCCCCGTTGAGACTGGAAACAAATATATAACTATAATTCTGTCTGCTCTACCCCCAGTTATTCCAAAATGGATTATGTTTTAAGCATAAAGGAGATGATGCAGGTATTTCTGTGTGACAAATCTAGAATGTTTAATTACATTAAGAAGGAGATAAGAGCCAGAAATGAATCTTCTTTCAAATTTTTGGCAGGATTGGATGCATCTGCAGAGATAGTGTCCTTCTCTTATAACTGCCTGGTTTCAGAGGAAACAGTTAGTTGATGGCAAGGCAACCTTTACATTGTAATTAATTTAATAAAAAGGATACCCCTTTCCTAGGTTTGTTGTGAAGGATTGTTGTGAAAATGACATTAGAGAATAGAGAATTTTGGGTAGATCCACAGTATAAATCCACTTGGGAACAAGGGATAAAGTATTTTGGGTGGACGCTCCCAAACTTTGGAACTTCCTCTCTAGAAATGCCAGGCTGCAATATGGTGCTGCTTTGAAGATTATTAAAGAGCTTTTATGCAGTTAATGCATTTTGATAGCTTTAATGTTTCATGTTTTAATTTTATATTTATACAGGGTGGGCCAAAAGTCACAAAGGGGTCCTATATCTTCTGCATTTGATGCTATGGCATTGGATGACATTTACAAGATTTGGTTTTTCACACATCATATAAATTTATTTCCTATACATACTAAATATGGTGCTATGCCATGTTATTTCCTATACATACTAAATATGGTGCTATGCCATGTTATTGTAATTTTTTTAAAAATAAAGGTGATATAAAATATTGAAAACCCTTTTTAACTTTTGGCTCACCTTACTTTTATTCCACTTTTGTATTGTTTTTAACTTGTATTGTTTTTAGTGTGTTGTTAGCTGCCTTGAGCCCCATTATTGGGAGAAAGTAATATATAATGAATGATGAATGAATGAATGAATGAATGATTATTACTCCCTGTTATTAGCACACTAGTAATAGGGAGTAAACCACCTTATGTTTGTCTCAGAAGACACCTTCCCAGAATCCCAGAACAGCTTCCGCCCCTCCAGAGGAACAGAGGACATGATCTTCACTGCACAACAGCTCCAAGAAAAATGCAGGGAATAAAATCAACCTCTGTACATGGCACTAAACTTCTGGAATGATTCCATCAGCGTTGCCTCCAAAAAAAATCCTGCAAGTCTCTTGGGAAGACGGGCGGACAAAGTTCAGTGTGCTGGAAGAAGCAAAGACCACCAGCAATGAAGTGATTCTCAATCGCCATCAACTATGCTGGACTGGCTACATTGTCCGAATGCCTGATCACCGTCTCCCAAAGCAGTTACTATACTCCCAACTCAAGAACAGGAAACATAATGTTGGTGGAAAGGAAAAGAGATTTAAAGATGGGCTTACAGCCAACCTTAAAAACTGTGGCATAGACACCGAGAACTGGGAAGCCCTGGGCCTTGAGCGCTCTAAATGGAGGTTAGACCAGCAGTGCTGCAGAATTTGAAGAGGTATGAATGGAGGGCAAAAGGGAGAAATGTGCCAAGAGGAAGGCGTGTCAAGCCAACCCTGACCTGGACTGCCTTCCACCTGGAAACCTATGTCCTCACTATGGGAAAACATGCAGATCAAGAAACTGATGTTCTCACTGCAGGAGAACATGCAGATCAAGAATAGGGCTCTATAGCCACCTATGGACCCACCACCAAGACATTACACTTGGAGGACCATCATCCTCAGGCTGTGGCACTGTTCTGACTTGTCCAAGATCACCCATTCAGATTGTTTTGCTAAAGGAAATCGCATATAGCGACAGTTACAATTAAGTTTTTGAAATACCCAGTTTACTATGATAGGCAAAACTTAAAATCCGTATTATGACTCCAATTTCCAGCAGTCACCTCCAGCACGGATTATGAGACCAACAGTCTCTAAGAACATTGGGTCATCCTAATTCTGGATTAAACTGTAGCAGATATGCAATTTTCCAGCAAAAGACTGTGTTCAAAACACTTCAAATGTAGAGACAATACAATTCCTTCAAAGATTAGAGTAGCATTTAGTAAACATTTTAGTTTAAAAGGATTTCCATTCTGAGCCAAATAATACCTATTTAACCCTGTATCAAAGGAACGCAAACAGTAAGTGTATCATTGTCACCTAAAGTGGAAACACAGCCAGGCAAACATAAATAATGTGTTAATGCTAGTTTGACAGCCTAAACATCCATACACAGAAATAAAAACCAACAAACAAAATTCAGTTTCCAGCTCCAAAGAAAGTATGGTGAAAGGAGGATGAAACCTTTGGAAACATAGTCATTTCACCAGGATTGATAAAATTGCTAGGGATCAGAAAGCTGACTATTCCACATAGCAGCTATGAATTTCTGGAAGCATGTTGAGAGGAATAAAATAAACAATATGATCAACTTTCACTTGCATGCATTAATATTTTTATTAATCTATGCAAATAGCACAACTGACAACACAATTGCTGAGTTAGCATGCATTACAGCCAGGGCAGTCAGGTGAGAGGTAATGGTAATAATGGAAAAATGCAGCAGGGCAATTTTCTAAATTATGCCAAGGACCAGTAATGTGAAAAACAGACCACTTGTGTGAATGTTGAAAAAGACAATTTGCAAGTGTGTTTTATGACACGTGACATTGCTTTTAAAGTTTCCTTGGGTCCCACTCTTGGAAAAAGGCAGCATATAAATTGGAAGGAAGGAAGGAAGGAAGGAAGGAAGGAAGGAAGGAAGGAAGGAAGGAAGGAAGGAAGGAAGGAAGGGAAGGAAGGAAGGAAGGAAGGAAGGCAGGGAAGGAAGGGAGGGAGGGGTGATCCTAAGCTAGAGGTTAATAGAAGGACAGGGATCCAGTGATCTTCTGGATGTTGAAGGACTACAAATGTGATGTGGCGACTTAAAAAGCCAATCTGATTCTAGGCTGCATCAACAGGAGCATGGGGTTTAGACTGAGTGAAGTCATAGTCTGACTCTGTTCTGCTTTGATTAGACCTCAGCTGAATATTGTGTCCTATTCTGGGCACCACAAGAAGGATTTGAATAAACTGGAAGGTGTCCAGAGAAGAACAACCACAATGATCAATGTTTGGAAGCAGGGCCGTAGCCAGGATTTTGATTCCGGGGGGGGGGCGGAGTTTGGTTCAGGGGGCTGAGTTTGGTTGGGGGGGGGGGGGCTGAGACTGGGTGGAAGAGGGTCTATCCTAGCAAACCTTTTGTATTGTTATCCCAATAACCCCATTAATGTGGGATATAATGAGCATGGTGATCAGATCATGATATGAATAAACATAACAGTTTAAATAATGTTCCAGTAAGGCCTTTTCGCGGACCACCCTGAGAATTTCGGGGGGCTGAAGCCCCCTTAGCCCCCCCCCCCCTGGCTACATGCCTGTTTGGAAGCCAGTCTATATGAGAAGCAGGTTAGTTGTTTAGCCAAGGGAAGGCTAAGAGGGGACATAATAGCCATGTTTATGTCAGTGACCAGATGGCTCCGCTCATACAAACTCAAGATCAAGCCATCAAAGACAGAGATTCTATGGCCGGGACGCCCAGAGCCACCCATTCTGCTGCCTCTCTTTGAGGGAGAGCCGCTGATCCCGGCCCCGTCGGTGAAGAGTCTCGGTGTGATACTAGACTCGAGACTCGCACTGGAGGCCCAGGTTGCTGCGACAAGTAAGGGAGCTTTCTTCCACCTACGCCAGGCACGTCAACTGGCACCTTACCTCCCATCAGATGCGCTGGCTACGGTGGTCCATGCCACAGTGACATCGCGGCTGGACTACTGTAATGCCTTGTACGTGGGGTTGCCGCAGTCAACCACCCGTAAAATCCAGCTAGTGCAGAATGCAGCCGCCAGACTCCTCACCGGGACACCGCTGAGATGCCATATCGCGCCATCTCTACAGCGCCTGCACTGGCTGCCAGTCGAGCTCAGAGCCATCCACAAGATCTTGTCGCTTACCTTTAAGACCCTCCATGGCGCCAGCCCAGCTTATTTAAAAGACCGCTTGTCCGAACCAGTCCATTTAAGGTCGCCGCGTTCAGTGAACAGGGACCTTCTCCGCATTCCAGGTGTGAGTGAGGCCCGCCGACATCACAAGACGGAGAGCCTTTTCCATCGCGGCCCCTGTTCTTTGGAACCTGATGCCGGCGGAGCAGAGAGCTATCCTGGACATGCCCCAGTTCCTGACCGCATTGAAGACCTGGCTCTTCCGAAAGGCTTACGGCTAAGGTCACCTCCCAGACTTAGCCTGAGTTACTGGAACTATTTTAACTAATTTCCTATTCTTTTAGCTTTAACTATTGAACTGTTTTATGTGTTTTATGTGTAAGTCGCCCGGAGCACTGACGTGGAGGGCGACTCATAAATAATAAAATCAATCAATCAATCAATCAATGTTTAAATCTTTTAAAAGGGTGTAATATTGAAGATGGGACAAGCTTATTTTCTTCTGCTCTGAAGACCAGAGACCACCTCAGCATTAAGAAGGATTTCCAGATAGTAAGAACGATTCAGCAATGAAATGTATTTATTTATTTATAACTTTTATATCCGATTCTTCTCTCCATGAAAGGACTCAGAATGGCTAACAGCAAAATTCAGTGCTTTACAATAAATAACATCATAAAACAGCACACTTAAATTGGGGAGATGGGGTGGGGTACAAAGTTTATTATTATTTATTATTATAAAGTTTATTATTATTTATTATTATTAAGTTATACAAATACATATAAAATAATCACATTAAAAACAACATCAAAATCATTAAAACACCATCCAACTCAGTCCAAAACATTGTGGTCAATAACTCTTGGTCTATATCGGATCATTCATCAATCCACAAATGCCTGACTCCAAAGCCAGGATTTTAGCTGTTTCCTGAAGGACAGGAGAGAGGGGGCAGACCTAATCTCGCTGGGGAAAGAGTTCCACAGCCGGGGGCCACCACAGAGAAGGCCCTGTCTCTCGTCCCCACCAAACGCACCTTCAGGGGGAGTGTAACCCCATCCAACACAGGCTGTAACCCTACGCCCTGTTCAGCCTTACAACTGACCAGTAGGACCTCTGTCTTGTCTGGATTAAGTTTCAATTTGTTCATTCTAATCCAGTCCGTTACAGCTGCCAATCAGAGGTTCAGGACTTTGACAGCCTCCTTAGTAGCAGGTGAGAAGGAATAACAGAGTTGGACATTATCTGCGTACAGATGACACCACACCCCAAAACTCCGAATGATGTCCCCCATCATCCGGCTTCATGTAGATGTTAAACAACATAGGGGACAGAGCTGAGCCCTGCGCGTCCCCACAGTACAATGGCCGTGGGGCCGAGCAGGTGTCACCTAACAACACCTTCTGGGAGCGACCTTCCAGGAAGGACTGGAGCCACTGCAAAGCAGTACCCCCAAGGCCCATTCCTGCAAGGCATCCCCGAAGGATACTGTGATATATTGCTTCAGAGTGTGGTAGAGTCTCCATCTTTAAGCAGAAGGCAGTTGCTTTTATCTCAGGTCAAGAACTAATGTTGATGGACAACAAAAGAGATGTAAAGATAGGTTTAAAACTAACATTTAAAATGTGGCATAAATACAGAGAACTGGGAAGCACTGGCACTCAAACGCTCTAACGGGATGTCAGCTGCTTCCAATGGTGTTATGGATTTTGAAGAGACTCAAAGAGAGAGCAAAAGGGAAAACATGCTGAGAGGAAGGTGTGTCAAGCAAATACTGGATGGCTACGAGCCAGTAAGTTGAAGGTGAACCCGGCGAAGACTGAGATCTTGTGGCTGGGCCGCCGGGGGGGGGGGGGGTAGAGACCCAGTTGCCGACATTTGATGGCGTGGCACTTCGCCCGCAGCCTCTAGTCAAGAGCATAGGGGTCCAGCTTGACCCCTAGCTGTCTATGGAGGCGCAGGACAGCGTTTTTCCATCTGCGACAGGCAAAACGTCTGGCTCCTTACTTCTCCCGCTGCGACCTGGCCAAGGTGATCCAAGCCACAGTCATCTCGAGGCTCGATGACTGTAATGCGCTGTACATTGGCCTACCCTTGTCGGCGATCCGGAAACTCAAGCTAGTGCAGAACGCAGCAGCACGCCTGCTTTCAGGAGCCGCAAGATCTGCGCATGTAACTCCACTCCTGCGCGAACTGCACTGGCTTCCTATTGAATTCCGGATCTCCTTCAAGGTGCTAGTTTTAACTTTTAAGGCCTTATATGGTTTGGGGCCAGTGTACCTGAAGGAGCGGCTTACCCCATATGTGCCCAGAAGATCACTGCATTCAGAGGGGCTCAACTTACTGGAGGTGCCTGGTATCAAGATCTACAGGCTATCGAGCACACGGCAGAGGGCATTCACAGTGGTCGCGCCAAACCTCTGGAACTCGCTGCCGGAGGAGAAGAGAGCCCTACGGGGCTTGATGGCATTTGGCAAGACCGTAAAAACTTGGTTGTTTAGACAGGCTTTCGGCTCTGACTGATGCCTGCTATAACCTGCCATCCTGCCGCATCACTGCCGCCTGCACTATTGCTGTCCTGCTGGGATTTTATTGTTGGGAGCGGGGTTAATTGTGTTTTTATTATGCTATTTTATGTGTTTTATCTGGTTTTACTGTTGTAAACCACTCTGGGCTCCGGAGAGAGTGGTCTACGAAATTGAATAAATAAATAAATAAATACTTGTGGCCACCTTACATTTGGAAATATATGTCCTCAATGTGAAAGACCATATGGATCCAGAATAGATCTTCACAGACACTTATGGACCCACCACCAAGACTTTACCCTTGGAAGACAAACATACTCAGCCACGAATGATTGCCTATGATGATGATTATGGGTGCTCATCCATCTGTTGGGAGTGTTTTGATTCTGTTTTCCTGAATGGCAGGGGGTTGGACTGAATTGTCCTTGTGGTATCTCCCAGCTCTATGACTCTGTAATTCTAAGGATCTTTTCTCACGGGGCATTTTTGCCTCGTTTTGCCACTTTGTTTTGCCACAAGAACAGGGTCTGTCATGCACCATCACACAATGCACAGCAGATCCCACCCACATTTGTCCTATGGTGGGATGGAAGTGCCAAAAGGTGCTTCCTTCACCACTATGGGAAGGAAAATGTATTCTAGTTAGCTCCAACTGAGCTACCTGCATTTTCCTCCCCGTTTCCTCCTGTGATGGGGAAGGGGTGGTAAGCCAATGTGCATTGCCACCCTTTCTACCATCTGATAGAGATAAGGACATATGATAGGGTAAGGAGAAAGTGCATTTTGGGGCACCACATGCTGCCCTGCGTGCCTTTCCTTTCATTGGCGATTGCCGGCACAATAGCATGACCCGAAAGAGCCATGTGAAGACGTCATAAGTCTTATCAGGCTTTGGCAGTATTACCATAGTTAAGGAATGCTAGAAGTTGTCATTCACAACTTCTGGGGGGTCACTGGAGTCCCACCTGTAGGCATTAGGTAGTTTTGACTGGCTTCCTGAGAGGTGTTGCTGAGATGTCTTTTGGCATGTACATAAAGAGACCTTTATATTTGAACCATGCTTAGTACTGGAATGAAAAACATGTTTGGCATGCCAAGATGAAACATCTCTCTAACAATGCCTGCAGAAATGCAAACAAATCCGAAGGCCGTGTCTACTCCAGGGAAATCCATGCAGGTCAACCACACATCGGCTGGTTTTCTTACCTTTTTGGCTTTTTCCCTCTGTGGATTCTAGTCACATCACTGCCGCTTGATAACTCTCTTACTGTAAAGTCACCTTGCATGCCTCTTTCAAAACCTTGCAGCTGGGTTCTTTTTGTTTTCTTCTCAAGCTGAAGGGAGGGGAACCAACTCTGTTACTAAGCCTAGCTCTTTTCTCTTTG
The DNA here is from genome assembly GCA_030556195.1 of Anolis apletophallus. Lineage (NCBI taxonomy): Eukaryota > Metazoa > Chordata > Lepidosauria > Squamata > Anolidae > Anolis > Anolis apletophallus. The sequence continues at coordinate 172,124,098 of JARBWK010000004.1, forward strand.
TTGACAGATGAATTTTCATCCACATTTCAGGGGTGGGGGTAAGACACACTGACTAGTTATTTGCATGGGAAACCTTATGGGCCTTGTGAGAAATAACCACACCATTATGTCTAATGAATGGCTGACTGATATCCATTGCTCAGACAGAAGCGTCCATTTCCCACCCCTTCAGTTCATTTTGAATTCATATTTGCTGATAAGAAAATTGAGCGTGTGAGAGTCAGTGGGAATGTGGCATAATATATCTGTGTCTGCTTTCCATCCAAACAAAAGACATGCAGATGAAAAATACCATATATTAGCAACTGAACAGTCATCTCTTATGGTAATGATCACAGCCCTGTCCTCCAGACATTATGCTCAGTGGAGAAATGTAGTTTGTCAGCTACTAAGTACATAGTTAGTTCTCCCTTCTTTATGTGTGTTGGCAAGCCAGATCCTTTAACTCACATGAAATCTTTACATTTATTGGGCTATTGATTGGCAGAATGCACTCAAAGGCAATCCTTTTACCTTTTTGTGGTTTTCAGGAAGCAATCCTCATCAGAAATCCATGTGGCTATTTTTAAAAATAGATTTTTTTAAAATAAATAAAACAAGTTACATCAGGTAGACACAATTCTTCACCATGGAGTTCTTTCTTCTGCCTGGATATGATAGCTCAGATTTGCTCTGTCCTACATTCTGTTTTGTTTTTGTTAAAATTAGTTCCCAAGGCCTTCTGTGTCCTTTTTGTAAAGAGAGATGGAGCTCTTGTTAAGTTATCTTCAAAACCAAATCAATCTAAGACCCAAATCCAATCTTTTCCCTCTTGATTGAGCCGCTTTGGATCCAATGGGGCAATTCCTGGCTGCTCTTTTCTTCCTCCAATGCCAGAACAATGGCAATTGCAACATGGAAAAATGACCTCTCACCAGCTGGTAGGACAAGGCTGGATGGACCTTAGCCGGGCTGCTCTTCTCTCCCTCATAAGAAAGAGAAGTGGTAGTTGGAAAGAAGGCCAGCACTGGTATATTCAATGAATATTTTATTCTAAATTAGAGTTGTGTAGGCCAGTGTTTCCCAACCTTTTTTGAGCCATGACACACTTTTTACATTTGCAAAATCCTGGGGCACACAACCAACCAAAATGACACAAAATGATACTCTAACACAGTAATACATATAGTTAATATGTTTTTAAAATGTATTTATACACTCAGTGTGAAACATGGGCTTGTTTTGATGAACTCGACATAGATATCCTGGCAGGAATGGCTGAAAGACACAAACTTCCCACATAGAACTCCCATAACCAAGAGAAAATGCTATAAGAGTTTGGTGGGCATTGACCTTGAGTTTTGGAGTTGTAGTTCACCTATATCCAGAGAGCACTGTAGACTCAAACAATGTTGGATCAGGACCAAACTTGGCATGAATACTCAATATGCCCAAATATGAACGCAGATGGAGTTCAGGAGAAATAGACCTTGACATTTGGGAGTTGGAGTTGTTGGGATTTATAGTTCCCCTACAATCAAAGAGCATTCTGAACCCCGCTAATGATAGAACTGGGACAAACTTCCCACACAGAACCCCCAGGAGGCAAGAGGAGGTATCTACTTGCGGAAAGGGAGGTAGGCCTTCCCAATGCATGGAGAGGGAGAGACCAAGTAGACAACGGGTGGGGAGGGGGGTGTTTATAATTTCGTGCCTTTATCGAGGTAGGTTTCTTAGGGTTTTTATACTTCAACACACTAGACTCCCCCCCCCCCTTCCTGGAGGCTCCAATTTCCCACGGCACACCTGATGATCGCTCACGGCACACTAGTGTGCCCCGGCACACTGGTTGGGAAACACTGGTGTAGGCCCAAAGGTTCCATTGTGGTTAAATGTGTGTTACTTTACCAAGTTCACAGTCTGGGAATCCACTGACATCGAAGCCACTAGCTGCCACTGGTGTGGAAACATTTTAAGTTGGACAATGTAAGGGGATTAAAACACACACACACACACACACACACACAATATTGATATCCTGAAGAGCCTAACCTTAAGGCACCCAAATATGTCTAATCTTGCATGCTAAGCAGGGTCAGCCCTGATTATTATTTGGATACAATAAATACCAGGTACAAGAGACAAGGGCTTCTTAAACTTTTCCACTTTTGACCCCTTTCTGCCTGAGAAATTTTAAAATGACTATATAAGATATATAAAATCAAACATATACTGATAATTAGCAATTGCATGTATTGCTAAACAGGCTGATTTCCTCATTTTATGAAGTACAGCTGAAGTATTTTCTGCATAGTCCGCAGTAAACCTTTATTTATTTGTTTGTTTGTTTGTTTGTTTGTTTTATTCTGCCCTGTTCACCCCAGGGGGACTCAGAGCGGCCTTACAAGTAGGCAACAATTCAGTGCCACATAAAACAGACATTAAAAACATAAAACAGACATTAAAACATAGTATTAAAAACATTTAAACATAAGCCCAATTATGAAAACCTCACAATCCAAGATCGTAGTCCGAAGCCATTCCAATTGTCATGGCACATATTCCGTATCCATTTATTGCATTACATTAGTGTCCAAAGGTTTGGTCCTGCAGCCATGTTTTTGCTTTCTTTCTTAAGGCCAAGAGGGAGGGGGCTGATCTGATTTTAACTGGGGAGAGAGTTCTATAGCCAAGAGACCACCACTGAGAAGGCCCTGTCTCTTGTCCCCACCAACCGTACCTGCGAAGGATGTGGGACCAAGAGCAGGGTCTTCCCAGAAGATCTTACTTTCTGAGGTGGTTCATAGAGGGAGATACAAACCATACACATTGTTGCTAGTACATCCATGTAATGTCTAACACAGCCTCTCTACAATTGCTCTCTACAATTTACAATTGCTTAATTTTTCACGACCCCAACATTGAGTTAAAAGGACTTTGTTTCAGGTCAGAACCCACAATTTAAGAAGCAATGCTCTAAAACCTTGATGTTTTAAAGCAGGGGTGTCAAGCTTATTTTCATTGAGGGTCACATCAGCCTTATAATTGCATTTGAAATGCCATTTCTATTTGTAAAACTATGTTGTCCTGGCACTGAAAGCACCAGGGCCACATAAATATATGTGGCAGGTCATATTCGTCCCACAGGGCTTTATTGTAGTTATTGTTTATTTGTTCAGTCGCTTCCGATTCTTTGTGACCTCATGGACCAGCCCATGCCAGAGCTCCCTGTCAGCCGTCACCACCTCTTCAGAGTCAACTCAGTCACTTCAAGGATACCATCCATCCATCTTACCCTTGTTCAGCCCCTCTTCCCTTTTCCTTCCCTTTTCCCCAGCATCATTGTCTTCTCTAAGCTATTCTGTCTTTTCATTACTGTATGTGGCTAAAGTACTTCATCTTTGCCTCTAATATCCTTCCCTCCAATGAGCTATTGGGCTTTATTTCCTGAAGTATGGACTGCTTGGAACTTCTCACGGTCCAGGGCACTCTCAGAATTTTCCTCCAGCACCACAGGGCTTGCTTTTGACATTTGTGTTTTAGAGGAAAGAACTTAAGAAAACCATATGAACTCCACAGGTCCGCCACAAGTCAACAGGCTACTTGAAGGCGCATATACATATACACAGACATAGATATCCTGATCAAACTGAAAAGGGGAGAGTTTAAGTGAATAATCCTCGAGCATTTCTGTATCTTGGAGTAGTTTAGACATTAAAGACTTGTTAAAAATCACAGTGCGTTTAAATTAAGCTTTTTAAAGAAAGGAAATGATACTTCAAATTGAAAATGTAAATTATTTAAAGTGGTTAATAATTGACTACAGACAACACTTCCCAACTACTCTACAGTTGCTTTTTGAGAAAGTTGAGGAGTTCTATCAAAACAGAAATATCATATCCAGGATGGCTACAGTATTAAGGAATGAGAGTTTGGAAAACATTTTGTCTCATCTGAAAATATAAGGATTCCCTCCAAACTGTCATCTAAGGCAGTGTTTTTCAACCTTTTCTGAGCCGCGACACATTTTTTACATTTACAAAATCCTGGGGCACACCACCAACCAAATTGACACAAAATGACACTCTTAACACAGTAATACATATAGTTAATATGTTTTTTAATGTATTTATACACTCAGTGTGAAACCTGGGCCTGTTTCGATGAACACAACATAGATATCCTGGCAGGAATGGCAGAAAGACATAAACTTCCCACATAGCACTCCCATAACCAAGAGAAATATAAGAGTTTGGTGGGCATTGACCTTGGGTTTTGGAGTTGTAGTTCACCTATATCCAGAGAACACTGTGGACTCAAACAATGTTGGATCAGGACCAAACTTGGCATGAATACGCAATATGCCCAAATGTGAACACTGGTGGAGTTTGGGGAAAATAGACCTTGACATTTGGGAGTTACAGTTTCTGGGATTTTATAGTTAACACACAATCAAAGAGCATCCTGAACTCTTGCAACAATTGAATTGAATCAAACTTGGCATATTGAACTCTCACTACCAACAGAAAGAACTGAAAGGGTCTGCTTGGGAATTGACCTTGAGTTTGGAAGTTGTAGTTCACCTACACCCAGAGAGCACTGTGGGCTCAAACAATGTTATGCTGTGTTGTTGTTTGTTTTCTATCCAGAATCACAATGTTGGAAGGAGTCTCACCACTTTAAGGTCCCTAAAACAGGCATGGGAAAACTTCGGCCCTCTGGGTGCTTTGGACTGCAACTCCCACCATTCCTAACAGCCTGAGGCCCTTTCCTGCTTAAGTGGCTGAGGGGAAAAAGGAAAAGGGCATGAGGCTGCTAGGAATTGTGGGAGTTGGAGTCCAAAACACCTGGAAGGTCCAAGTTTGCCCATGCCAGCTTTCGACAGAGACCTCTTCCTCCCCCTTCCCTTTCACGCCCTTTCTTCCCCCTCCTGTTGAACACTTACTTTTTCTTCTACACTGCCACTTCTGCCGCCATTTTGATCCAAGGGGACAGCATGAACGTGTTCAGGAGGGGAGTTGGAAGAGACCTCATTGGCCATCCAGTCCAACCCCCTGCCAAGAAGCAGGAAATAATAATAATATAATAAACTTTATTTATACCTTGCCACCATCTCCCCGATGGGGACTCGGGGCAGCTCACATGAGGCCAAGCCCAGACAACAAATTTCAACAAAACAAAAAAATCAAAACATCAACAGTAAACACAATGGTATTACATACATATAAATAAAGAACAATATACAAATAGATATCTAAAATCATAAATGACAAGGCGGGCCACATGTACAAATATAAAATGTTAAAAACTCAGAGTGAGATAAGTGGAGTAGCTTCTTTGCGAAAGAGAGCACATGTAAACAAGGGGGAATGGACTCCAAAGAGCGGGGACATTGATGAGAGCAACATCAAAAATTAAATGACTAATCTCCGAAGTCACAGCAGAAAAGCCAGGTTTTAAGGTGTTTTTTAAAGGTCTCCAGAGTGGGGGCTTTCCTAATCTCTCCTGGCAAGGAGTTCCAGAGTCATGGGACCACAGAGGAGAAGGCTCTCTCACTTGTGCCCACCAGACAAGTTGTGAGACTGGCAGGGACCAAAGGAGGGCCTTCCCCAAGGAGTGAAGGGTTTGAGCTGGTTCATGGAGAAAGATCCGGTCACGAAGGTAGGCGGGTCCTGAACCGTTTAGGGCTTTATACGTGATCACCTGCACCTTGAATTGGGACCGGAAAATGAACGGCAGCCAGTTAAACTCTTTAAACAGGGGGGTTGACCACTCCCTGTAACTTGGCCCAGTTATTAATCTGGCTGCTGATCGTTGGACAAGTTGAAGTTTCCAGGCCGTCTTCAAGGGTAGCCCCACGTAGAGTGCATTGCAGTAATCCAGTCTAGAGGTAACCAAGGCATGGACTGCCATGGTCAAGTCAGATTTAACCATTAAATTGCATAATAATAATAATACTATCATACTAAATCATAAAATGTAGACATTTAGGCATTAAAACGTTGAGTTAAAAATCAATACAAATGTTAAAATTACACATAATCCAAAAATCTTCGTTCAAGGCCATTCCAAATATCTATATCAATTGCACATAATCTCTGATCATTCCTTGCATTGCTTACTATCCAAAAGCTTGGTACCATAGCCAAGTTTTTACTTTACTTCTGAAGGCCAGGAGGAAGGGTGCTGTTGGGGAGGGAGTTCCATAGTCAAGGAGCTACCACTGAGAAGGCCCTGTCTCTAGTCCAAGCTAGCGCGCCTCATTTGCCTCTCATTTATTTGTAAATAACTATAGAATTTAACTCCACATGGAATAGTTTCATTTGTGAAACTCTACTTATGCTACCATGAAATGAATGCACAACTGTTGCACAATGACCAAAAAAAGTACAATATCACATGCAAAGGAATATGTATGTTGGTATGTAACACCAACTGGACTACAATCATTGACAACTTGGTCTTCCAAAAGGTCTTTAATAACACCCCCACACCAAGGGCTCACCATCAAGCTGGATAAGGAACAAAGGATATGGATTATATTATGGGGGGCCAGGTTATTTAAAACATCATCTGTTCTTGATGTTAAGTTGTGAGGGTGGTGAGATCAAAAATGGATTGTGAAGAGCTTCAAAATGATCTCCTCAAAGTTGCCCGCATCTCATCCAAAATGCTTTCACACAATATAATTATAGTTTTATGGTTCCATTTCCATTGCCATGACATCTTGAGGTTTGTAGGCTGGTGGAGAACTAGAGATCTCTGGCTGAGGATTCTACGATGCACATCCCAGAATTCTATACAATGAATCTGCAACTTCCATGATTCCATATAATAGTGCCATGGCAGTCAAAGTGAAATCACAGAACAAGTGTGAAAGAATTTATGGACTAATTGGTAAAGGTAAAGGCTTTCCCCAATGTGTCTGACTCTGGGGGTTGGTGCTCATCTCCGAAGAGCCAGAGTTGTCCGTAGACACCTCCAAGGTCATGTGGCCAGCATGACTGCATGGAGCGCTGTTATCTTCTGTAAGGACTCACCTGCCTTAAGCAGGGCCGAGGCCTGCTTAGAAGAGGTTTGGAAATCCTGTTTTGGTTGTGCTGGCATCCATTTTGGTGAGGTGGCTGCAGCCAGCAACCATTAAGGGAAGGGAAAGCCAGAGCAAGGGGGCGTGGCCTTGCAGGCTTGTGCCTAGTTACAGGGAAGAGGCTTTGATTGGTTAGAGTGTAGAGGGGGAGGAGTGGAGCTGACAGAGGAGAAAATCCTGTCAGAAAGTGTCAGTCTGGAGCAGGGCTGGGAAGAAGCAACATCTCCAGCCTCTGCTGTCTAGTGTCAGGCTGTAGATTTGACATCTAAGCCTGAGGCAGTCTTGAGCAGGGTTTCTGGGGGAGTAACACCAGAGCCTTAGCAATAGAGCCTGACAGTCTGTCTTAAACAACCACCACATAGGAATAGGCTGGACTAGGGGGGGGGTCAAGACTCAGATCTGACAGCCCTTAGGGCCAGTAGAGATTCTAGTGGGGATGCTTTTGAAGAGTGCCAATTTAGAACTGTCTTGTGATAGTCAGTTGGGATACCTGGTCGTCTCTTGAGAGGGGGAGACAGGTGGAGGGCCTCTTAGACTGTGGGTGCTAGTAACCCAGTGTTAGCCAGACTCAGGGAACTATCTACGAGATTAGATGTTCCAGTATTAAGGGACAACGACCATCTAGTTTAATTATTAGATTGGAAGTTGGGAGACAAGCCTCAGTGCTGTCTAGGAAACTGAACATAACATCTTAAGAAGAAGCAATAGCCTCGTTAGTGAGAAACCTTTACGCTCCAGCACACATATTGATTTTGTAACCATCACGCTATCCTAATTCTATCATTTCTGTAACCATAAGCCATCGTTGCCTCATAGAAGAACCATTACGCTCAGTACCTCATTGTTAGCCTTGTTGTTTGTTAATAAATCCTTTTTGTTTATTAACTTTAAAAAGAAGCCTCCATCATCTTTCTGTCTCCTCATTTTAATTATTGGTGGGTGGGTTGTTGTGAAGGCATCGCTACAGACACCGTATTTAATTTTAAAGAAATCCTAATTACACATTAGGTTGGTGGCAGACTACTGGGAGTGTCAATTAGTTAATTTTTGGTGACTGAGATCTTCACACCTTCCCACCAGAGTGGTACCTATTGATCTACTCACATTTGCATGTTTTTGAACTGCTAAGTTGGCAGAAACTGGGGCTAACAGCGGGAGCTCACGCCACTTCCTGGATTCGAGCCTGTGACCTTTCGGTCAGTAAGTTCAGCAGCTCAACACTGAATTATAATTATGGGCTAATTATCGGATGTTTTTTTCCTAATATAACATGGTTGGAAGAAATAGAGCCATCAACAGAGCCTCTAGTTATCGAGTAACTGCACTACCCTTTTATACGAATAATCACTAAGCCAGAACAGTAAAGAATGGGTTGTCGTCCAATAATGTAATGTCAGAATGGGAAGCTATAATCAGTCTTTCATGGCCATTGTCCATTTTAACAGACTGGACTGCTAGGGTGTTTTTGGAAAGAGAATTAGAAGATGCAAAACTAGAAAAGGAAGAGACATCTGTATGAAAAGGCAATAAAGCAAGATAGAGTGAATATAGATTGGCAGTAAAATTTGTGATCTGCATTCAAAAGATCCCAGCTTCAAGTCCTGAGATCTAAGCTTTTGATGACAGTTGCTGTTGCAGAATATAGTTATACCTCAGTTTAAAAAAGGATTTCAGAATACAGATATGTCTCCATTATAAAAGTAGATATTTCCCTAGGTGTTATGTCTTTAAAAGAAGCTTTGAAACCGGAGGCAGAAATAGCATGGAAAGAAAGGAGTTAGCTTCCTATGCCACAGAAAAGAGAAGCAAGTGAGCATTTTTCCACAGACATTTTATTCAAAACTAACAGAATGTACCTATGAAATGAAAGAACCAGGTGAAGTCAGCCTTGCATATTAAACAAAACAGGCTGAAAAATATTTGATGACTTTCTTGTTTCTTCTATCTTTCACCAGTCTCTGTTTCAATTACGATTTCTATTCTGGTGGCCAATGTTATAGATCTATGCTTTTTTTCTCTCCATGTGTGTTCAGTAAAGGATCCTGGAGTCAGCTTCTGCTTACTTTGCCTGTTGTAGGCAGGCACACACAGACATTATAGGAACAGCTAAAGTAGAATACTATATTTCCCAGATTAATCTTTATTGCATTGCTTACTGTAGAAACACTGCTACAAACCAACACTGAAACTCTGTTTCTTCACCATCCTTCCTATGAGACAAGCTGAAATGTGTCCAGAGGAGAGCAACTAAATGATCAAGGGTCAGAAGAACAAGCCCTGTGAGGAGCGATGTAAAGAGCTGGGTATGTTTAGCCTGCAGAATTAAAGACTGAGAGGAGACATGATAGCCATGTATAAATGTGAAGGGAACTCAGAGGGAGAAGGAAGCAGGCTTGTTTTCTGCTGTACTGGAGACTAGGACGTGGAACAATAACAATTATTATTATTTGTAATTGTCATCGAGGCATTGAATGTTTGCCTTTTTGTTTGTTGAAATCTACCCTGAGTCCCAAAGGGGAGATAGGGCAGAATATAAATAAATATTATTATTATTATTATTATTATTTTACTGACACAAAAATATAGTATGTCACGGCAAACAGGATATATATGCTGGATTTTGTATCACAAAATCACAAGTCGAACACCTCCCAAGCATCTAGGACTGCGTGGTGTATTATTATTATTATTATTATTATTAGCTCCAAACTACAGGAAAAGAAATTCCACCTGAACATTACGAAGAACTTCCTGACTGTGAGAGCTGTTCAGCAGTGGAACTCTCTGCCTCAGAGTGTGGTGGAGGCTCCTTCTTTGGAAGCTTTTAAACAGAAGCTGGATGGCCATCTGTCGGGGGTGCTTTGAATGCAATTTTCCTGTTTCTCGGCAGAATGGGGATGGACTGGATGGCCCACGAGGTCTCTTCCAACTCCGTGATTCTATGATTCTATGTCAATGTTGTTTAAAATAGTCTAACTCGACAGTTGAAAAGGGGACTGGGTCACCATTTGTAAAAAGGAGCTTCATTGTCATATGTTGGTCATTGACTGAAATAAAATATTCATTCATTCATTGAAAATGTCTGTTTGTTGGGTGTTTGGATGTTTTTTTAAAAAGCTGGGGCATAAACATTGTAATAGATAAATAAAAGTATTAACCTTTCAAGAAACAAACACTCGTTCTAAATAACTACTAGGAGGAATTTTAATTTGTTGTTTGTCAAGGCTCTTTCTTGATTCTGAAAAAGAAAGCAATTATGTTGTGTTGCTCATACCTTTTGATTAAGAAAGAGACATAACAGAAAGTCAACTTCCAGCTTGAAAATATACCCTTGAATATTATTTTGAAGTGTCTCTATTGGAAGGCACTTAATTAAATGCATAAATCCTGTAACTGGTGTCAATGCTTGTAATTAAATGAGACAATAGTACAAATCAGAAAAAGGCGAAATAGCAGACAAATCTGTGATTTTAATTTTTTTAAGAAAAAGAAGAAATGCTGCATTTTTGTTCTGCAAGTCCAAATGAGTCACTCCTTTTCTGGTAGTGTGGGAGTAAGCATATCATTTTGACTTCATACATATGAAAATTCAATTAAATTCTCAACCGTGAATTACAAATATCAACAACAGATATCATGACCCAGTTATTCAGAGTTTCTTTTTTATTAAGCTGAAAGCAGTCACATTTCAGACATCAGAATTCAGTGGGTAGTTTGTTATGATACAGTTTTTCTCCTGTTTTGGTTTTACTTGGAATTCATTCGGCTTCGTAGGTTTGCCAGGTCATTAGGATCCTGCCTTGAATGAAAAATGATGAACCTGAAAAGTGATGCTGGATACTTGCTGTTCAACAATTTTGTCACTTGCCTATGGCGTTCCACGAGGCTTTATTTTATCCCCCATTTATTTTTAAAATACAGTGGGCCCTCAGTATCCAGGACCTTTTATGGATACATCCATGGATGCTCAATTCCCATTATATAGATGGGAGTAGCAAAATGGTGTCTCTTATAAGAAATTGCAAAAATCTAGGTTTGCTTTTGGGATTTTTTTCCCAATATGTTGATTTGCCCCAAATACAGTAGATCCAGGGCGCTTCCAGGTAGCGCCAAAATGCATGTTTTAAAAATAGGGCAAAAAATCCTGGGATCTGACAGCCAGTCCATACACAGATATGTCAGTCCTGGGAAATTCTTCTTCCTTTGAAGTGGATTTTACAAGTCCGCAAGTTGGAGTGGGGATGAGGAACATATGGCAGAATTTTTAAAAATCTCTCCGAGATGCACTGGACCTTGTATGCACTCATGCGGAGATTCAAAAGTACAAACAAGCAGATTTCTTATTCTCTGTTCACTCAATTCAAAATATGATAAACAGTAAAATAAAAGAATGATTGCAGAGAGTTTTCATTGCTTTCTAACTGTACTTAGATTGAGCAACTTGTGTGTCCATGGCTCCATTTTTTCTATAAAACACACACACACACACACACAAATTGGGCAGGGTCACCAAAAAGTCTCACAAAACACCAAGGCTGGTGAGGAATAAGTGAAAGATCACACACAATCACTAAAACATATACACTAAAACATCATATTCCCATTTGATGCCATTTTCTACTATTGTATATGTATAGGTTTATCATATTATTTCTAGTGCCTTTGATATACTTACCCTATTTCTTGGAGTGTATCACTGACTATATGATGTTTCCTATTGCCTTATGACTATGAAATGATATATTCTTGACTTGTATATGCGAATCAATTACAGCTTTTATTGTATATATGTTTTAGTGATTGTCTGTGATCTTTCACTTATTTCTCACCAGCCTTGGTGTTTTGTGGTCCTTTTTTTGCCAGCCTGATCAGCTGTTTCGGGCTTTTGAAATGTGCACGTGTCCTGGAGCAGTCCATACAAGGGTTCAGAAAGAAATCATGTGTTTCGCATGACTGCAGGGATATACAGCCATGTGAAAGTGCACATTTTAGAGGTGGTATCAGGTTTTAAGAACACCTTTTAAACACATGCTTCTTAGCTGTTAACCCGCTTCTGCCCCCACTTTCCCCAAACCTAATAGAGCCACTCCTGCTTTTATTCCAGTTCCTTCTGGGTGTTACTGCATGTGTAGAAGGGCCCTCAGACCCATTCTACAAATTCTTAAGGAGGGAATCAACAATCGGTAAATCCCATTGATTGAATACTTCTACTCTATTTGGAACAAACAATATGATCAAGATTCATGTGAAAAGGTTACACCTGTTAAGCTCTGCTGAGGCTACCAATGGATAAAGAAGTAGCTGTATTATTGTTATTATTACTACTACTACTACTATTTACTGCCTCTCCTCATGGACAGAGTCAAGGAACAACCACAAATTATATTAGCTAAAACAGTAATATACAATGTGTTAAAATCCATCAATACATACATTTAAACCCATAAATTAAAAATAATCTGGATTGTCCTCCTGGAAGGTGATATAAATACAGACAGGGTTTCAAATTGACAAATCTCTTTTTTAAAAAGTCTTTTCTCCACCTGGGAACAGCTGAAGAAAATGTCCTATTTGTATATTTTTCATAGTTTTGCCACATAACTATTTGTGTGATCTAATTAGAACTCCATATGTAATGAGATTTACATAGGTGGTGGACACCAGCCATATTACAACCAGAATTTTCTTTTTGATCTTCTAATGGCTTTCCGGGATCTCTATTGTTGAATGCAATGGAGTCATCTGGAACCTCACTTTCAGCTCAGAGGAATATTGCTAGGGGCAGCTATTGGCAGGATCAGTGCAAGTGCTTGACCCTGAAAAGCTGTAACATCTGAAAATGTGTACACGAGGTTGGAGGAACAATGATACATACCACACATCACTTGAGCTATTGTTACCCATGAATGGGGAGACAAAACTACAACCAAGAGGTATGTTAGAACTGGCTGAACATCAATCCATATGAAATGATAAAGTGCTATTACAGGAAACCAGTTTCTCTCCTTTCAAAAACCTTGCTGAGTAATCATCATCACCATCACCACCAAAATTCAAAGATAAGTTGTCAACCGCAGCGGCAAGCTGTTCATTGTTAGCAATACATCTGAAACCCATCATGAGTTTTATTTATCACTTCATTTATCGTCAAACTTCTTATATTGCCTTGCATTTTCCATTAGACGATCCGCATATTTCAAGTCAGCACACAGGTATGGATGGTGTCGCATTAGTGAGGGTGATTGTTTATCCATGTATGTTGGCCTGTTATCACCTATCCATTTTAGAAACTGGCTGAAGATATCTAGCAGGCTTGAGAAAGTTTCCTTTCTGTCACGTAACTGGAGCTTTACAGGTTATAGCCCTTAATTGCTTGCTTTTCCTGAGATCTCTGTCTTCTAAGGAAATAAATGCATGTTGGAAGAGTCATTTTCATCAGGGCATTTGGGAAAGGATGCCAATTTGAAAATCTGCCTTAAAAGTCATGCTGCAGATGTAATAGCAATCCTGAAATGTGTTGTTTCAAGGGAAGCAATAACCTTTACTTATTTTGCTAATAGCTAAATACACTGTCTTAATGGGCATTGCTCGCTAATTGAATGAGCATTGATGGCTTTGGATGGCTGGTGGCTACTAGCTGAAAACATATCAATTAAATGACTTCAGCAGGAGCTGGAAGATAATAATTTGTAACTTTAGTGTAGCCAGTAAAAAGAAATAAAATTCAAGGTTTCAGCTTCTGGCAAGAGGAAACCTTGGATGAAGAAGGTGGCTCCAAGGCTGGATTTCTTGTTCGCTTTAAGCAGAAGTAATTGCCAAACTCCAAGATCAGCTATTTGTTACATTCGTATAACTAAGTAACATCTCCTGCCCTGATCCCACTTCCTCCAACATAATTTAAAATACAGCTGCTAAATTAGGCGAACATAATCTGTTCAAATTCTGATCAGGGTACAAAGAAGATTATGGGCCTTTCTAAACAGGCCAAAATCCCAGCTCCTCTTGGGATTGTGATCACACAGAAGCCCAAAATCCCAGGATTTTGCAGGTGGGATGGCTACATGCCTACCTGGATCAACCAGAGGTCAACCTGAGAGGGCATGTAGTTAGCCCCCAGCTCTCTGTTTCCCCTGTAAACTTAGCAAAGGGGCCTGGCTACATTTTAGAAGATTTCTCTGAGAAGCCTGAGGATGAAGCCAGGCTTCTCTGGTAAATTTACGGGGAAAATGTGGAGCTGGGAGGGGATGGTGAGGGTGCCATCCCTGTCGTTTGGACTCTTAGAGCCAAAAGAACCAGGATAGCAATGGGGATTGACCTCGGAGATCGCAAAAGCCAGTCCTGAGATTCAATCCCCACAGGCCCAACACCTGAAAAGATTGAATCTTGCAATAAGGGTGCATTAAGGTATTTTTCAGGTATTTTTAAAATCCAGAGTAAATTGGAAAATTCCGACCTCAGGTTAAATTAATTCAAAACCCATCACGAGTTTTGGGTCTGTATGGAAGGGCCCTTTTTTTTACTCACCTCCCACCAGTGAGTCAGCAAGAAACAAAGATTTACAACAGAGGTCCTGCCTCTGTTGCAGAATCACTCTTGATGAAAGAAAGGGTAGAAACATCATCTGCCTTGTACCCTAATCAGAAGCTGAACCTTCATCTTAGTAGGTGACTGTGTTTTAAGATGGATAAGGATAGCATTTACATTGTCTTGCAGGAAGTCTATGATACAGAGTTACAGAGCCATAAATCTAAGTTACCAATCTGTAACTGCAACACTAAATACCAACTTATAGCTTTAACATATACTGGTTGTGTCTCACTTTGTATATTGTTGAATTATTGCAATTAACAATCCAATAATCTTACTTTGGAACAGGAATTGAAACCCTGTGGAGTACCAGTGGTTGTTGAAGTCAGCTCAGGCATTGGCCAGGAGTCCAGAGACATCAGAAAGGCAACATGTTCCTCACCCCTACCTAATAATAATCTCTCGGCATTACTTCGCGAACGAAGATTGTTAGGAAGGACTCATCCCACGCTTTTTACAAATGCGTTGATGACTAAAAAGGCCAATCTGAGATAGGCAAGTTCGGTTGCAGAAAGCACAGCAGAAAGTCTCCTTGGGTGATGTTGTTTCCAAGTTGCGGTTCTTTCTGCGTTGTCGTTTCTCTTCAAGACCCATTCGGCATGTCTTCTCGAAAGAGGCCGTAGCATTGTGGATAGTGCCTCTCCATGCCTCCCGATGAGGCATGATTAATAATAATAATAATAACTTTGCTGTGCCATACTGTGTTTTTGTGTCAATAATAATAATAACTTTATTTCTATACCCCACCTCCATCTCCCCAAAGGGACTCGGGGCAGCTTACAAAGGGACAAGTCCAAAAACACAATAAAATAAAATCAACTTTGGCCCAAACAGAGGTCCGGCACGTAGGGATCCGGCAAAGCCACCCCCCCACGCGGTCGGTAGGAGTGAAGTGGCCCTTGATCGACAGGTGCCCACAGCTTCCATCTTGGCTTCATGTCCTGGCCTATCCAAGGAAACTGCCACCGTTAATACATCCACCGGCCTGTGCGTGGGTGGCCAGAGCCTCTCAAGGTCTTCCCCTTTTCATGGGATTTGCCGGAAACTGAGCCCCCCCCCCCCCCTAAACTCCAACTTGTAAACTCTCCTACTAGGGGGGCCCCAATTACAGTGATCTCCGGCATGGGGTATTGTCGCAATAGGCGCAGGCCGAGTGCGAGAGGCTCCCTGAGTCGTGCCAAGACCCGGGCTGCCTCTGACCTGCGACCTATCCCGAGGGACACCGTTGTCAGGTCTCCAACTTCCTCCCCCTCCTCCCTGGTGTTAGTAAACGCGCGCTCAGTCCGGAATAAAACGACAACGATCCGGGACTTTATTCAAGACAGACAGGTTGATATTTGCTGCATTACGGAGACCTGGCTCTAGGACAGTGATATCACCTGCCTTCAGGAATTGACACCTCCGGGCTTCGCGCTTACCCACCAGAACAGGACTGGGAGGCGGGGGGGGGGGGGGCGTGGCAATTCTCTCCCGTGACCTATTACACCTCAGAGCGGTCCCTGCTTTGGAGGCAGATGGGATTGAAAGTGTCGGCCTGATGTGGGGTGCGCCGGAGAGTACAGCCTTCTTGCTGGTGTACCGTGCACCTAGCGCACCAGCGGGGAGCCTGTCCCTGCTGCTGGAGGCTGTGGCGGAGTGGGCGTTGAGGTTTCCTAGCCTAGTTGTGCTGGGGACTTCAACGTCCGCGCCGACACAGCCTCCTCTCCATCGGCAGCGGGGACCTTGTGTCGTCCATGGCGGCACTCGGCCTCCCTCTGCGAGTCAGGCCCCACACACCGGGCCGGTCACACCCTTGATCTGATTTTCCATGCAGGTGTCAAGTGTCCGTCACCTCTGTTACAGAGGTGCCATGGTCGGACCACTGTGCTCTGGGAGTCCGGGTCGAGCAACCGCGCCCCCGGCACCGGTGCCGAACCAATGTGGGGTCGCCCGAGGGGACCTATGGAACCAATTAGGTTCCTGAATGCCTTGAGGGATTTGGAGCCTGCCAGCGAGTCGCTCGGTGAGCTGGTTACCACCTGGAACCACGCGCTGTCCTCCGCTCTCGACGAGATCGCCCTAAACGCCCTCAAACCCCGCGCATCCTGTTCCCCTTGGTACACAGATGCACTAAGATCTATGAAGCGGGAGAAGAGACGGCTAGAGCGCAGGTGGAAGAAGCTCCGCGACGGGCCATCGACATCAGCTTATAAGCTTTTTATGGATGCTTATGAGCATGCCCTCAAGGAGGCGAAAAAAGTTTACTATGCCTCCTTGATAGCGTCTGCGGATTCACGCCCAGCTCAATTGTTCAGGATAATTCGGCAGCTGACGATGGTCCCTACCATCCCAAACAATGACAATTCGGCCCTCTCTGCTGAGGTTTTTCAGAATCACTTCGCAGACAAGATTGCGTTGCTTCGCCGGACCTTTCTTCCACACTTGATACAGTCCAGGAGCTGGAGACTCCGTGGCCCTCCGCCGGGTCCACCTTCGACCGGTTTCGACCACTGACGCAGAGGATGTTGACAAGATTGTCGCAGCCCTTAAGCCGACCACCTGCTCCCTCGACCCGTGCCCCTCCACGCTGATTCGAGCTTGCGTGGAGGGGCCACGAGGCCCTCTGTTGAAGATAGTCAACTGCTCCCTTGAGCAAGGGGCTTTTCCAGAGGAGCTAAAAGAGGCGGTGGTCAATCCATTGCTGAAGAAGCCCGGATTAGACCCCGCGGCTCCCTCCAATTACCGCCCAGTGTCGAACCTTCCGTACCTGGGCAAGGTGATTGAGAGGGCAGAAATGGACCAGCTGCAGACCTTCTTGGATGATGCAACCTGGCTAGACCCCTTCCAGTCCGGCTTCCGTTCAGGCCATGGGACGGAGACTGTCCTGGTCTCCATCACAGACCTACTCCGCTGCCACTTGGACCGAGGTGGATCGGCGCTGCTCGTGTTATTGGACCTCACGGCAGCGTTTGATACCGTCGATTACCAACTTTTGATACACCGCCTGGCGGTGGCAGGGGTGAGGGGGACAGCCCTCAACTGGCTGTCCTCCTTCCTCCAACGCCGCCAGCAGCGAGTGAAGTGGGGAGGGGCGGTCTCTGGAGGCTCCCCGCTGAGTTGCGGGTGCCTCAGGGGCTATCCTCTCCCGCTGTTATTTAACATCTATATGCGACCACTCGCCCAACTGGTACGGAGTTTTGGGCTGGAGTGTCATCAGTACGCTGATGATACCCAGCTCATTCTGAGGTTGGACCCCGGGGCAGTCTCTGTACCCAATAATTTCCATCTTTGCCTTGAAGCCGTTACTGGATGGCTGCGAGCCAGTAAGTTGAAGGTGAACCCGGCGAAGACGGAGATCTTGTGGCTGGGCCGCCCGGGGGGTAGCGACCCAGCTGCCAACGTTCGATGGTGTGGCCCTCTGCCCTCAGCCATCGGTAAAAAGGCTGGGGGTCCGGCTGGACCCCCACCTGTCCATGGAGGAGCAGATTGGCTGCACCTGCAGGACAGCATTCTACCACCTACGGTTGGCTAAGCGCCTGGCTCCCTACCTCTCCCAACGCGACCTTGCTACGGTGATCCAAGCCACGGTCATCTCGAGGCTCGATTACTGTAATGCGCTCTACATTGGCCTTCCCTTGTCGATTATCTGGAAGCTTAAGCTAGTGCAGCATGCCGCAGCACGCCTCCTCCTGGGTGCTGCAAGATCTGACCGCGCGACCCCACTCTTGCGCGAGCTGCACTGGCTCCCGATTGAATTCCGGGTCCTCTTCAAGGTGTTAGTTCTCACCTTTAAGGCCATCTATGGTTTGGGGCCAGTGTACCTGAGGGAGCGACTTACCCCTTATGTGCCCGTGAGATCACTGCGCTCTGAGGAGCTTAACCTCCTTGAGGTGCCTTCCCTTGGAACCTGCAGACTGGCCACTACACGGCAGAGGGCATTCTCTGTAGCTGCCCCAAGTCTCTGGAACGGCCTCCCGGAGGAGATCCGCACCATCCGCGCTCTTCTGCCCTTCCGCAAGGCCTTGAAGACTTGGCTCTTTAGGAAGGCGTTCGGCCCTTAACTCAACCACACTGTGTGCCATGCCGCCTATGGCCCCCCCCCAGATTCTTATCTTGTCCCCCCTGCCTTTGCTGAGGGCTAGTGTTTTTAATATGTTTTAACTGCTTTGATGTTTAATGTGCTTTAACTGTTTAATCTGTTTTATTACTCACGGTGTTTATGCTTCTTCTGTAAACCGCTCTGAGCTCCGGAGTGAGCGGTATACTAAATCGAAGTTAATAAATAAATAAATAAATGAAATCAAAATAAAATCAACAAAATGGAGTAAAATTAACACATCTCTTATCTGCAGTTTTACTTCTTCCTTTAGGGCCTCATGCACAAGTTACACCCTCCTTGCAGTACCTCTGTCATTCATTTCATGGACTTGCTAGGATTTGGGTTTTCTATTATCTATGGTTTCACATATCTACACAAATTCCAAGAACACACTCTCTATGGATACAGAGATTGTTCTGTAGTACCGAAAGTAAGACATAGTGGGGCTTTTGGGGATAAAAAGAAAGTAAGACACTGTCTTACTTTCGGGGAAACACGGTATATGAATAACAAAGGGATTAAAAACTGGGCTATGATTGCTTATGCATACTAGCTTTATGTATATTTGCTATGCAGCAGAAGCAATATGGAGCCATCCTAGGGCCCTTCCACACAGACATATAACCCAGAATATCAAGGCAGAATAACCCAGAATATCTGCTTTGAACTGGTTTAGCTGAGTCCACACTGCCACATATCCAAGTTCAAAGCAGATAATGTGGGATTTTATTCTGCTTTGTGGAAGGTGTCCAAGTGATGCATATTGGGGCACAAATAAGAGTGTAAGCTCTGGGTTCACTAGGCTTTGTGATTTGATACATTCTTATTGACAACAAATGGAGGTGATAGTATGATAGCTGTTCAACCACGTGGTCGAGAGAGGGGGCGGAGTGAGAGCGGGCGGACTGAGAGACGCAGGGGGGAGGCAAGTCAGAAAGATAATTCATAGTTGTATTGGAAGAAAGGATAGAAAGGGGAGGGAAATAGGAGGAGTGGTGTAAAATGGATGTAATCCAGTTTACTGAGCAGTTTCAGACAATGGAGCTGCCCCTGAGTTTTTGGCAAGCATGTTGAATTTGTGTCCAATGCCCTTGAGTTTGTGGAAAGCCTGGATGTGGGCTGGGAACAATATTGAACTGTTTAATAATATTTTGGATCAGATTGATGATTTGTATCCCATTTAAGTTCTTCCCAAACCATTTCCCAAACTGTTGTTTATCATTTCTCATTAAAGAACTGTTACATTCCTTTATTATTATCTGTGTCCGCCCGGCATTAAATTACTTCAGTGGTATTGTCCCGTGCCTGCATTCTGCAATCGGCGTACTCGAAGCAGCATTCTGAAAACAGCCTAACACTTGCGGCACTGGGTCCCAACTATCATACTATCACACAAATGGAAATGAATTTTTTACCCATTTCTAGATTTGGTTTTACTTTAGTACAAATCCTAGCAATATTGCAACTCTCCTGTTGAGATACTGGTTAACTGCAGCTCTTTTATTTAATTGGGTTTTGAAGTAAGTACCTTCAAATAATATGGCTACAGAGAATGTTTAAATAAATGCACAGTGAGAAACTTAACATCACAGTCTATAAACCCAATATTAGTGCAATTTTATCCAAAATATAAAACTCACCACAATTAAATATTCAATTCTCTCTTCCTTGACTGTAGCATGGCTTTCTTCAATGGAACCTGAAATCTGTATTTCTGCTGCCATTATATTCATATTCTCAGCTGGAATGGGCTTCTGTTGGTCATCTCAGGTGCTACCTTTTACTCATGATCATTTAGTCTTAAAAATGGATTCTAAAAGGCATAAATATCCCATTAAATTTCAAATGAATACATCACCAAATGTGGTGAGTTCCATGTGTTTCCTAAATAATAAAAAATGACACAGTGAGACTTGTAAGTCTTTCTTCGAAAAATGCATACTATATCCTTATTACAATTTCCAGATTTATGTTACTAGTATATGGCCCTCAGATGACTGTTACTCCCATAATCCTTTACCACTGCCATACTGGCCAGGGCTAATGGGAGTTGTGGGCCAAAACATTGAATTGACCAAAGGTTTCTCAACCCTATTGTCCATCACATGTAGGACCAGTACATCTGGAGGGAAGACTAGACTAGTACAGGCCTGCCCAACAGGCGGCCCGGGGGCTGTACACGGCCCCCTAGCCCCTTGGCTACGGCCCCTTACCCTCCTGCAATAAATAATATATTTTTAAAAATATTTTTAAAATATTTTTTCAATTAAAAAAATATTATTTTTATTATTATTATTTGGTCCCGCCCCTTGGCTTTCTATTGGCCGCCTCCTCTTCTCCTGAGGGAGGGGGCCAATGGGAGGGAGTGATGTCTCTCGGGCCCCGCCCCCTTGGCAGCAAACAGGAAGAGCGACCCGGCCGCATGGCATTCCCCCTCGACAGCACCGCTTCCTCCTCCTCAGGATTGCTGCCAGGGAAGCAAAAGGGGTTTGGGAGGGAGGGAGTGTGTCTGAGAGCGTGAGTGAGTGAGTGAGTGACTGAGTGAGAGAGAGAGAGAGAGAGGAGGGGGACCTGCCCTGGGCACACCTCTCCCCAGCGCAAAGGGAAGATCTCGGGAGCTCAAGGAAAGGCCTCCCACCCCCTTTCTCCCTCCTTTTCCTCCCCCCAGAATTATTTACATTCTTTGCAGTTACCTAAGTTTACTTTGATGACTTGCACTGAATGGAATCAGCCAGGGGTAAACCGGCAGAATGAAAGCACACAGACCTTTCAACTGCAAGGCCATTCAATGCTGATCAATGTGGCCAGTCATATATTCCAGTTCAAAGCAGAGATTGTGGGATTTTCTGCCTTGATATTCTGTATATTAATGCCCCTCATGTGTTCCATCCATCCCTCCCTCTCCCCTTATTTAAATAATATAAAATGTAATTGTATATTAATGCCCCTCATGTGTTCCATCCATCCCTCCCTCTCCCCTTATTTAAATAATATAATATGTAATTGTATATTTATGCAATGCCGGGGCGGGAGGGGCGGAGCCGGGAGGGCGGGCTGGGGAGGGGAGGAGCCGGGGGAGGGGAGGGGCGGAGCCAGGGCTTGGCCCCCCAGATGATCAGTGACCGGAATTCCGGCCCAAGGTCCGGTAGAAGTTGGACAGCCCTGGACTAGTACATCCAATCCAAATCATGCAGTTAGTCCAATGTTTCAGATGTTTTATCCCATACTTCAATAAGTATACTTATAACCAGCTTCAAACACATATATGTGACATGTCTACATGTATATAGGACCATTGGTAGATCCTTCTCCACTAATACTATTTTCAACCCATGCTATGGGATGAAAACCAGATGGGTCCAGTGAGAAGGAAGAGGAAAGAGAGATCAAACTTCTCAGGTGGAAATGTGCACTCTGTCCACCTATGCATAATCTCAGACCCTTTTCCTATGACACACTTTCCCCCCATCCTAAACTAAAAGTCTGTCCCCACTATTTCATTTTGGGCCCCCTCATTTGCTATCTCCTACTCCTATTTCACCCAAGTGTTTTTATCATTTTATCATGTTCATTCAGCCTGCCCACCCTATTCCCTGTGTGTGAATTTATTTTATTTTATTTATTATTGTAATTGTATTTTTTCTTTTATTATTATTATTTCCGATGTATTTTATTTTGTATTGTTGTGTTGTATTGTATTTTAGAAGGGCTTGGCCTCATGTTAGCTGCCACGAGTCCCCATTGGGAGATGGTGGTGGGGTATAAATAAAGTTTATTCTTATTTATTATTATTATTATTATTATTATTATTATTATTATTAACAAATTAGAGGTACTTTCTTTCCTGGCTTATAACCAGAGCTAGAGCTACTTTTCAAAAGACAATGCTTTCCTTTACAGAATAAAATCTCTAAGGCACAGCAATGCCCCTGCACTGTATTTTTACCTTTTATTGCTCTTTTATCATTTCAGTACTTTCTGGGTTTGATCCTATTATGTTAGAAAGCCAGATCACAAGTGTGGCAATAAACTAGCACTGACTTTTTAACAAAGTAAACTGTGCTATAAAATGCAGGTATCAACAACATTGCTTTCACTACATTTAATAGTTATTTTTGTTTCTGTGGGTTCTTTTCAGGAGAGAGGGCTAGGTGACCTGCTCTCAAACATAGAATTCAGCAGATGGGTGTAAGTGTGTGTGTATGTGTGAGACACAGAACTGGGAGGAGAAAACTATAAGAATTCCTGGCTCAAGAACAGTAGCGAAATCATTTAATAAATAACCAATTAAGGGCCAGTCAGTGGGCTGGCCCTTACTTGATTCAGCTCATTTCTCCAGAACCGGGGACAGCGAGTGGAGTGGATGGGACAAGCCCCCTCTATTGTGGGGCACTTCAAGGGGCTATCCTTTCTCCTCTTTTATTTAACATCTATGTTCGACCGCTCGCTCAACTGGTACGGAGTTTCGGACTGTAGTGTTATCAGTATGCTGATGACACCCAGCTCCTTCTGCGTTTGGAGACCGGGGCAGTTTTGGTACCTGATAATTTCACTCTATGCCTTGAAACCATGACTGGATGGCTGCGTGCTAGCAGGCTGACGGTGAATCCGGCGAAGATGGAGAACCTGTGGCCTGGCTGCCCTGTGGGAGTGGAGCGACTGTTGCCTACCCTTGATGGTGTTCCATTTGCCACCGTGAAAAACCTAGGTGTCATTTTGGACCCCTTGCTGACGTTGGAGGCCCAGGTCTCCTCCGTCAGCAAACAGGCGTTTTTCCATCTTCACCAGGCTAGGTGGCCAGCGCCCTATCTTTCCAGGGAGGCCTTAGCCACAGGGATCCATGCCACAGTCACCTCAACACTGGACTACTGTAGCGCTCTATACGTTGGCCTTCCTTTGTCAGTGACCCGGAAACTTCGTACAGTTCAAAATGCAGCTGCCAGGCTCCTTACAGGAACCCCTGTGGGATGTCATATAACACCTATCCTGTGTCAACTGCATTGGTTACCGATCAAATTCCAGATCTCCTACAAGGTGCTGGTATTGACTTTTAAGGCCTTGTATGGCCAGAGGCCGACGTACCTTAGGGACCGCCTCTCCCCCTATCAACCCCAGTGGCCACCTCGATCTTCCCAAGAGAATCTCCTCCATATACTGGGCCCAAGAGAAATTCGCCTGGAGGTCACTATGCAGAGAGCTTTCTCAGCCTCCGCCCCAAAACTGTGGAACTCTCTGCCACCCGACATCCGAGCCATGGGCGAACTGAGATGCTTTACTGTTGGCTCTTTGGCAGAGCCTTTGATTAGTTGTTTTAAGTGTTTTATTGGTTTTATGTTGTAAGTTGCCCAGAGTACTGCTGGTGGAGGACGACTAAGTAAGTAATAATTGATTGATTGATTGATAGTTGTTGCCTTTCTCCTTGATTCTCCCTTTTAAGGAATCATCCTCAGTGAGGGAGTTGAGAAGGCTAATTTTGGATGTGTATCTTTATTGATGAGTTTACACACCCATAGGTATCTATTTCCCTACCATATTGGTTCTTTTCTTCTGCGCAAAGGCAATGCCTGGAGCTTACTGCATCCTCTCAAAGGATGTTAGAGATTCCCCAGACCCATTTTAAAAATGGAAGTTACAGTGGCAAGGTAGCTATCCACCTTAGCTATCCATCCATCTGTCCACCCATCCATCTTTCCATTTATCAATTTATTTCTACTCCACCATTTTCCCAAACTGAGACTCGAGACAGAAAATTATGATAAAAGCATAGAGAACCTGAGATAAAAATATAGTCAGCCTTCCACATTTGCTGGGTTTAAGCATGCAGAACCCTTGTAAAAGTGGAGAAGCCAGAAATAAAAATATTTTTTAAAAAAACCTGAGAGCAAACCTCTCTAGAAATCTCCAAGTTCTTTGCTGTAAGTTGACCATAGCATTTTGCAGGAGAACCTAGAGATTCATACAGAGATATTTTTCCAGGAATCTCTAGGTCCTCCAGCATAGTTAATCAAATGATTGAATAATTTTAAAAAATCACAAAAGTGATTTCAATGTGATTTTCCTGCTTCGTGGCAGGGGATTGGACTGGATTTCCCTCGAGATCTCTTCCAACACTATGATTCTATTATTTTATGAAATCCACCTATGTGTAAGGCTGTCTGAAGTATTTGAACTAACAACAGAATTTAAAATATTTAAAATATTACATAAAAACTATAATTAAAAACAACTCAGCACCATTAAAACACTCCTTATCTAACTAACAATCAATTCTCAAAGACTTCATGGAATAGAAAAGTCTTTACCTGCTGCCAAAAAGCCAGCATAGAAATTGCTGTTTAACTTCCCTAAGGAATTTATTTATTTATTTATTTATTTATTTCAGGATTTTACCCCGCTCTTCTCAACCCCCGAGGGGGGACTCAGAGCGGCTTACAGCACGGCACAATTCGATGCCAAATGAAACAGCGTAAAACCCCAAACCCCACAACACATTAAGATACATTAAAAACATTAAAATACAATTCCTCTGCAACATCTACAGTCATTCCAATTAAAACAATATTGATCTATAAAAGCATTGACCCACTTCCTCCCTTCCATTAAAATCCCCATCTAACATGCTGTTAGTGCTGATGTGGGAACGCCTGGTCCCAGAGCCAGGATTTTACCTTTTTCCTGAATGCCAGGAGGGATGAGATGGACCGTACCTCCATAGGAGGTGGTATGCTCCTGTATGTAGCTCCTGTTAGCAATCTGGCTGCCGCCCGCTGGACTAATTGCAATTTCGAACTGTCTTCAAAGGCAGCCCCACGTAGAGTGCGTTGCAGTAATCTATTCGGGATGTGACCAGAGCGTGGACGGCCGTAGCCAGATCAGACTTCCCAAGGTACGGGCGCAGCTGGCGCACGAGTCTCAACTGTGCAAAAGCTCCCCTGGCCACCGCCGAGACCTGGGGTTCCAGGCTCAGCGCTGAATCAGGATCACTCCCAAGCTGCGAACCTGCGTCTTCAGGGAGTGTAACCCCGTCCAACACAGGCTGTAACCCTATGCCCTGTTCGGCCTTACGACTGACCAGGAGGACCTCCGTCTTGTCTGGATTTAGTTTCAATTTGCTAGCCCTCATCCAGTCCGACACAGCGGCCAAGCACCGGTTCAAGGTCTGGACAGCCTCCTTGGTGACAGGTGGGAAGGAGTGACAGATCTGGACATCATCTGCGTACAGATAACACCTTACTCCGAAACTCCGAATGATCTCTCCCAGCGGTTTCATGTAGATGTTGAACAACATCGGGGACAGTACTGAACCTGAGGGACTCCACAGGACAACGGCTGTGGAGCCGAACAGGTGTCACCCAATGACACCTTCTGGGTACGACCTTCCAGGAAGGATTGGAGCCACTGCAAAGCAGTACCCCAAGCCCCATATCTGCAAGGCGACCCAGAAGGATACCGTGGTCAACGGTATCGAAAGCCGCTGAGAGGTCAGCAGAACCAACAGGGACACACTCCCCTGTCGAGTTCCCGTAGATCATCTACCAAGGCGACCAAGGCTGTCTCAGTCCCATGTCGGCCTAAAGCCAGACTGTGCCGGATCAAGATAATCAGTGTCTACCAAGAACCCTGGAGTTGCGAAGCCACCACACGTTCCATGACTTTGCCCAAATAGGGGAGATTGGAAACTGGCCGATAGTTCACTAATTGAGTGGGGTCCAGTGATGGTTTCTTCAACAGCGGTTTTATAACAGCTTGCTTTAAGCTGGCTGGAATGATGCCTTCCCGAAAGGAGGCATTAACCACCACCTTCACCCACTCTGCCAAACCCCCTCTGGCTTCCTTGATCAGCCAGGATGGGCAGGGGTCTAGGATGCATGTGGTGGGCCTCGCCTCTCCAAGGATCTTGTCCACATCCTCGAGCTGAACCAATTGAAACGAATCCATTAAAACCGGACAAGCAGGTGCTCGTGTCACATCCTCAGAGACTGCCGTTAAAGTGGTATCGAAATCGGAACGGATCAGAGCCACTTTATCCGCGAAGACCTTGGCAAACTCATCACAGCGTACGCCCGAGCCGTCCAGGGATCTCGCACTGAGGCGGATTTAAAGACCCTAACGACCGAAACAGTTCCGCTGGACCGGTTCTTGGCGGCCACCTTGGCCGCAATAGATGTTTTTTGTGCGGCTTTTGTTGCTGCGTCATAGGTCCTCAAATAGGAGACCAGGCGCGCCTGAGCTGATCCACTCCGTTTCCGACGCCACACGCACTCTAGCCTCCTCTTTTTTCGCTTCATTGCTGCCAGCTCCTCAGTGAACCAAGGAGCTGGTTTAGCTCGGTTACTCAAGAGGGGGCGTTCTGGAGCGATCGTGTCAATAGCCCTTGTCATCTCCCTGTCCCAGAGTGAGACAAGAGCCTCGACAGGGTCACTTACCAAGGAGGCGGGAAAATCCCCGAGAGCCGTCAGGAATCCGTTCGGATCCATAAGTCTCCTGGGGCGGACCATTCTAGTAGGTCCACCACCCCTGCGGAGGTGGAAAGGCCCAGTGAGTCTAAACCTGATCAGGTGGTGGTCGGTCCATGGCAAAGGAATGATGGTCAGTTCCTCCACTCCGCCACTTTCATCCCATCCCTGACAGAAAACCAGATCCAGTGTGTGTCCTGCACTATGGGTGGGACCCGATATTAACTGGGACAGGCCCATGGTTGCCATGGCGGCCATGAAGTCCTGAGCCGCTCCTGATAGAGTGGCCTCGGCATGGACGTTGAAGTCACCCAGCACAATGAGCCGCTGAGACTCCACGGCCAGGCCCGAGACCACTCCGGCTAGCTCAGGTAGGGAGACTGTAGTGCAGCGGGGTGGTCGGTACACTAACAGAATCCCTATCCTGGATTCTGAAGGAGTTCAGAAGTTTGAGGACAGACATAGAGAAGACTCTTTCATAGGCTCCCTTCACATTCTCAACTCCCATCACCAACCTCCCTCCCCCACCCCTCCATTAGTGGTCGCGCACCACGAAAAACTCAATAAATACATTTCCAAAAAAAGAGAGAGAAGACTCTTTCATAGGGAAAATTCTCTCCAAACTTACCTCTGAAAGGAACGGGATAGGTCTCAAAGCTCAGGCAGGTTCATATGGGAAGATATGATCCTCCAGATAGCCTGGACCTAAGCTGTATACCCTTACCCACTCACCATCACTAGATTTGTCCAAGTGTAGCCTATTCCCTTGCTGATTTAGAGTTTCTTCCATGCCATTGCCGTATGCATATATTCATTCCAACCAACTATGAGAGATCCGAATGATCCCAATGTACCCCTTAGCCCTCTGGTGTGCCCTCCTCTCTTCACACATAGTTTCTGGTGACCTACTTGCACACAATTGGACATGTGCAGATCCTAAATGAAAATCCTGTTGGTTGATAGACAAATTTTGAATTGTGAGTTTACATGTAGGTAAATCTAATAGATACAATGGGGCTTCTCTGACTGAGAGTAACTGTCTGAGGCCATCATTCCCACTCCAGGTACGAAAGTTGAGCCTTTCTTTTCCTTCACCAGACTTGAGCCCATCAGGCCATTGAGCACATAATTTTCTCCTTGCTGCTATTTTGTGGCTACATCTCGGCATCCTGTACCAGATGTGACAATCTTATTATAGTAGGACCAGTGTTATCAGCTACATTCTAAATCAGTGATGGGAAATGCATGGCCCATATGCTATATGAGCCCCTGAGACCCTGTATGGTTTTTTGGCCCCAATTGCCTCTCACAGAAAGGTTCCAGCCCATGCCCCCATTTTTTTTTTAAAAAAAATGAACGAATTTTCAGCCCAAAATGTCTCCATGCCAGCAAAAATGGGAACAAAAATCACAACCATTTGGATATTATTGCCCTCTTAAACACATCAAACACCAGCAAAACCTTTTAAATCAGTTACAGTGAGAGCAATTTTGCATGCCACAGAGGGTAATGGTGGAAAATGTTTCCCATTCAGTTCCCAACCTCTGTCCTTAATGTATAACATTTATATGTGCAATACTGACCTTCATTGGGTGTCATATGCCATCAGTGAGGGCATATTGAAAAGAGGCAGCATAAGGCAGTAGGGCTCTATTTCAATGATGTTGATACAACTATTTGCAGATGTAGTTTACTTTTGGTTAAACAGTATCCCCATGGAGTTCTTTGTAGAGAATGTGTTGGATCTAAATTTAGATCCATTAAGATCAATGGGACTTACTTTTGTCCTGATGAAACCTGCATCCAAGCTAATGTTATGTTCAATTAGAATAAACATTTGCTTTGATTAGTTCAAAACCATAATCACATAAAAGGCCCTTTTGACTGCTTTTAGAGGTAAATTTTCACTTCATGTTTAATTGTGTTCTTGTTTTTAATGACTTCAGACAGTGCATAAGCCCCATGGATGGCTTTGAACAGAAAGACAGGCTACAGAAATGTCTGAATGCAATGGAAGAAAACAAATAATTTGGTTCAGCATTCCTAGTGTGACGTGAAGTCATTAAACTATGACCACGATCTTACAGTGTGCTGCATATTGTAAATCTTTACTTTTTTTCATGTCAGGAGCGACTTGAGAAACTCCAAGTAGCTTCTGGTGTGAGAGAATTGGCCGTCTGCAAGGACTTTGCCTAAGGGATGCCCGGATGTTTTGATGTTTTACCATCCTTGTGGGAAGCTTCTCTCATGTCCCCTCATGAGGAGCTGAAGCTGACA
Organism: Anolis apletophallus; assembly: GCA_030556195.1. Taxonomy (NCBI): domain Eukaryota; kingdom Metazoa; phylum Chordata; class Lepidosauria; order Squamata; family Anolidae; genus Anolis; species Anolis apletophallus. The sequence continues at coordinate 172,153,562 of JARBWK010000004.1, forward strand.
AAGGGAGCTCATCCACGGTCTCCTCAAAGTTGAACCTCTGACCTGTTGGTCTTCAGTCCTACCGGCACAAGGCTTCAACTCATTGCACCACCAGGGGCTCCTAATCCTTACTTACATAATTAGCTTCAGCTGAGTCCTGCCCAGGCTTTTTTTGATGATCTAGTTGCCAAACCTCCAAATTCCCCCAAATCTCGTATCACCAAACGGAATTGTGTACGCCTCTATGTAGGGTATTATAGTACTATTACTATGTAATTGTGTAATCCTTGCTTACATAATTAAATAGTAGTACTACTGTAATACCCTTCGTAGAGGTGTGCATGATTTCATTTGGTGATACGAGATTTGGGGAAATTCAGACGTCTGGCAACCAAATTGCTGAAAACAGCCCAGGCAGGACTCAGCTGAAGCCTTAACCAGAATGGATCAGGAGCAGCCATATCTTTCAGCTAACGGGGGCAGTGAAGCCGAGCTGCACTCTACCTGAGGTGCAGACCATGGTGGGTGGGCTGCCTTGCAAAACAGGCAAAAGCAGGTGTCTAGCAGTGGGTGCTCCCCCTCTTCTTTCTTCCCTGGCAGTCTCATCCATCCTTTCCCGAAGCCCCCCACCTCTGTGCAGAACACCTGCTTGAGGAAAATAAGGCAGGAGAGAGGGGGGGGAAGGTGGGAGGCTTTTCTAGGCCTCTGCACCAGGAAATTTGCACAGAGCAGGCATTGAAGGAGCTTCTGTGCTTCCTCCCGGGACATGATGGGAGTTATCATGAAACCATGTGGATGTATTTTGTACAATGGACTTCTTCTGAGATGGGAGAATTTATAATGACTATTGGTTTTGCTGATGGGTATAAAATTGTTGTTGTTGCTGCTGCCATGATGGGAATAATAATAATAATAATAATAATAATAATATACTTTATTTATATTCCATTTTATCTGCCCAAGGGGACTCAGGGCGGATTACAGAACACATATACGGCAAACATTCAATGCCATTATACAATTAACAAGGACTTACAATACATAGGCAATAAAGGCTTTCCCCATCTTTTTCATTTCTGGCATCTGGAGGCTGTGCTCAACTCCAGCCATGGAGAGGGGAAGGTGCTGTGCTGTGCTTGAGATTTCTCTGTGTGTGTGTTCCTCATGTTTCTTTCTTTAGCTAATCAGAATCCTCGCCGACTGTGTCTATTCTCCTGTCCTCTTGTGGCACACGCTCGTTGGGATTTCAATTCCCAGAACCCTCTCTTGTGGCATTTTGGTAAAAACTTTTACAATTTCTCAAAAATCACTGAATTGGTGAAATGTTTCTGGCAGGCTTGTAATCATAAATGTGGCCTACACGTGAAGCAAGTTTTATCCTAGGGCTAAAAATGACACAGATACAAGTCACTAAAGTTTTTCCATTGGGTACCAATGACCAAATCTTACCGTAACAAAAACGGCACCCAAAACCCGATTTCAGGAATTTTCTGGAAAACAGAATAAAAAACCATATGGTTTTGGGGTCTGTGCACACCTATATACCCTAGTATGGAATACGAGCACTGCAAAACCCATTGCATACCTGCAAATGTGATTGTTCACTGTCCCATGATGCAACATGGGTGTGCAATGGCTATCTCTGCAATGGTACATTTAAGGAACTGACAAATAGTTATACATCATCCAAAAGGAGCATCGTAGAATCATAGGAGAATCATAGAGTCAGAAGAAACCACAAAGGCCATCCAGTCCACCCTCCTCTCCTGCAAGCATGCCTGACAGATTACCTTTAAAACATCCAAAGAAGGAGACTCAGTCCCATTGTACACTGCCCTATATCCCAGGATCTGATCCCAGATTAACTGCTTTAAACGTAATTATATGAGTCTCCACTGCCAGATAAACTGGGGTAAGCAGATAATCTGGGATCAGATTCTGAAATATAGGGGCAGTGTGAAAGGGGTCTCCGTCATACTCCAAGTCACTATATTCTGCTGGTAAACAGTTCCTACCACTAGGACAGTCTTTCTAATGAATCTCTTTCCTTATAGTTGAATCCCTTGCTCTGGTTCCTGGAGCAGCAGGAAACAGGCTTCTGCAATCCTCGAAATGACATCCCTTCAAATATTGAAACATGGCTATCAAGCTGCCTGGAATGAAAATGCAAAGATTGTACTGTAAGGAATATCATTCATGTAATTGTAAAAGGAATGAAGACACCACCAAATGAACAGAAAAATACTCAACGTGGCTGCTATTTCACTGCTGAATGAATGAATGAATGAATGGGAGTTTTCCAGGCTGTATGGCCATGTTCCAGAAGTATTCTCTCCTGACGTTTTGCCCACGTTTACGGCAGGCATCTTCAGAGGATGTGAGGTCTGTAGGAAACTAGGCAAGTGAGATTTGTATATCTGTACAATGTCCTGAGTGGGAGAAATAACTCTTGTCTGTTTGAGGCAAGTGTGAATATTGCCATTGGCCACCTTGCGGGCCAGTTGTTTGGGCAAAACATCAGGAGAGAATGTTTCTGGAACGTGGCCATACAGCCCGAAAACCTCACAGCAACCCAGTGATTCTGGCCACGAAAGCCTTCAAACAAGCTTTATTTATATCCTGTCCCATCTCTCAAAGGGACTTGAGGCATCTTACAACGAAACAATAACAAAAATAATAAAACACATAACAAGTCACACAATTTAAATCACCAAAATAAAACAAGTCTTAATAAATAAGATGGAATATAACTCCAGAATGTCACAATCAATATAAAACTATGTGAAAATTAGGCATATAAAACATATAAACATATAAAAATTTAAACAAGTAAACATCATGTGACGTGCTCTTGCTAGTTTGAGCACTACAGTCAATTAAAATTCCATTTAAACTCCAACGGTTAAAATTATGGTTAGTTGTTTCCATTGCTCTTCTCATTGCAGACCTACTGCCGTTTAATGGATGATTGGTTCAGGTATGACAGAAAGCTCCTGTGCCAATTAACTGATGGAGAGCTATTAGGCAAAACATAAATTGCCGGTGTTCAAACTCTCTTGAAGAGAAGGGTATAGGAAAAATGGTCAGGATAACTAAAATAATGAATCAAATAGTGGTGCAAAATATTATAGGGGTAGATTACACACTGCAGAATTCTTCAACCAGGTCATTTTGGGCATGAAGGCGGTTTTTTCATCTCTCCTGCTGATGCAGATGAATAATGCTTTCTTTTATTATTTTTTTTGTTTTTACTATTTTTGTCTAAACAAAGGAGCAAAGAAAAGATTATCACCTCAGTGCACACGGCTGGTGTCATTATCAGCATCACCAAGAGGGCTGTGAAGTTTCCAAAGCCCCCAGTGCGAAACCAGAGGTGTCAAAATGCATCACTGAATTTGAAAAAAGATTAGCAAAAACAAAGAATATAAACTAGAATACAAAAAAAAACTTTGTGTATTTCTAATCCTTTTACTGGGGGCCTTACACACAGCTGAAATATTAGATGCAATCTGGTACATTCGGGGTTGTCAGAGGGCCTTTCCACACAGCCCTATATCCCAGAATATCAAGGCAGAAAATCCCACAGTATCTGCTTTGAACTGGATTATCTGAGCCCACACTCCGATAATATGGGATTTCTTGCCTTGATATTCTGGGATAAAGGGCTGTGTGGAAAGACCCTCGGACAAAAAAAACTTTGAATGTACCAGATTGCATCTAATATTTGGAGCTAAGCAAGGTCAGCCTTGGCTAATACTTGGATGGGAGACTGCTAATGAATGGCAAGTGCTCTATGCAGATGAAAGAATTGACAAAGCTACTTCTGAGTATTCCTTGTCTAAGAATACATATGGAATTCATAAGGTCACAATAAGTCAGCAAGCAACACACAAACACCATACACACAATCTAAATCTAAGTCACTTAAAATGCTGACATCACCTCCACCTTCTCTCAGGCTGCTGCAGGGCTGGACTTCTCCTTGAGCCAGGTGGAGGACGGCACCTTTGCTCACCTCCAGCAGCTCTTGGCCACCTTCAGCAGACAGATTCCACCCCTTTCAGCCATTAGAAGACAGTAGTTTGTAATTCAAAATCCTAATAAAAATTATAACCATAAAGAGGGGCTTTCTGTTTAACATTTAAAATGTTTTAAATGTTTTTTAACAGTGTGTAGCAGTAAAAAGCGTGGGATTAGTCCTTCCTAAGAATCTTCGTTCGCAAAGAAATGCCGAGAGTAGCAGTCTAAAAGGGAGGGAAAGCTTTGCCTGTCCCGTTTGCAGGTTTTTGCGCATTGTGCAATCGTGGATGCCATTAACAAACCAATTCCGAATTTTCGGAATATTTCTGAATCAATTCCTATTTTGGGGGGGGGGGGATTCAGAAGTCAATCAGATTCGAAGTGCCAGCACCCCCTAGATCCGAAACGAGTTTTGAACCATTTTTTTATGGATCAACCAGGCCTATTTTCTATGGATGTGAGCTGCTCATAAGTCAAATGAATGGGCACTAAAATAACTCAGAGGTTGCATTAGAACCCAAAATTATTAAATAGAGATTGTCATGCTTTGGACATATCATGTGATGACACAACCCATTGGGAAAAAGGAGACAACAAAGGGAAAATGGGAAGGCTTTGTTACAGATGAATTTATTCTATAAAGCAAACCACAGCTCTTTGTCTGCAAGACCTGAGCAGGGCAGTTGATGACTTCAAGGGTTCCTGAAGATCTCCATAAGGCAAATCAATTTGATGGGAATCAACAATATCATTTATACCACTGGGACATTATGATGTCCCAGTGTTAGGTACCTAGTTCACTGCTTCTTAAACTGTGGGTCCCTGCCTCAAATGGGTTCCCCTGAGCTCAGTGTTGGAGTCCCATAATTTCTGATTGTCTTCTAGTGACTGCCTGAGACATTTATATAAATCTGTTGTGCAGTGTTTACAGTTGACTCTGTGTTAGATGCATCAGCTATACTCTAGAAAAAGAAAAATCAGACTGTTTAAACAGCCTTGCAAATGCTGATTGTCAATAAATGTTTGACGTCTATACCTATTTTATATACCTGAGGTCACGTAAAAATTTATTGGGCCCAAAGGGGACCCAAGTGGAAAGTTTAAGAATCCCTGCTGTAGTTGAATAAGGGTGGTAAGTCTTTTCATCAACACTTTCATCAGCACCCCCAGTAGCGCAATGGGTTACACCAGTGTGCCAGCAGGACGGCTGACCAACAGGTTGGGTGAGCTCCTGTCTCAGCTCTGGCTTCCCATGCAGGGACATGAAAGAAGCCTCCCACAGTATGGTAAAACATAAAAAAAAATTCAGGCATCCCCTGGGCAATGTCATTGTAGATGGCCAATTCTGGGCCGATATGCTAAGGCAGTCCAGCGATACGTCCCATCGTTCACATGAATTGAAACCGCTTCTGGGCTTTGCCTGCGAACAACTCTTCGACTCATCATTCCTCCGAACTTCCAACACGGCTTGCCAGCTCTCCTTTGGAAGGAGAGCCTACCCGCTGGGCTTGGGCACTACCTGTTTGGCTTGTGTCCCTCCTCCCCTTTATTTACTTACCTGGAAACCCACTCTTACTCAATGAACCCTTGAACTTTTCCCTTTGGACCCGAAGTATCTTGTACATTGACTGACGCTATTGGCGTATGGGGTAGGAGCCCACGGCGGGCATGCTTCACATGCATATGTTACTTTGATATTTTGATAGCATGTTTATGAATGTGTATTATCACCTTTGAATACCAAAAACAATTTTGTTATTCCTACATATTGTCTACACTCTTTGTGTTGTGTTGCTTTGTAGCAACTCCCCCTCTTTTCTGTATACAATTCTCTCACACCACAAAGGATTTGCAATTTCTCAAGTCACTCCTGAACCAACCCCCCCCCCCCAAAACCCACTTTCATCACCGTTTGATTTTTCAATGTTCTGAATTGTGTGAAGAATCTCTATGCACTCTATGTGGGGCTGCCTTTGAAGATAGTTCGGAAGGTTCAACTGGTCCAAAGATCAGCAGCTAGATTACTAACTGGAGTGCTATACAGGGAGTTGACAACTCCCATGTTATAGAAGCTCCACTGGCTGCTAGTCCGTTCTGGGCTAAACAGAAAGTGCTGGTTAATACCTATAAAACCCTAAACAGTTCAGGCCCAGGCTATTTAATATCTTGCGTCCCCATCTGTAAACCCACTTGGACGCTGCGATCATTGGAGGAGGCCCTTCGTTTAGCCCCACCCTGTCTCAAGCATGGCTAGTGGGAACAAGAGGGGGGCCTTCCCTGTGGTTGTTCCTTCCCTCTGAAATTCCCTCCCTAAAGAAATTAGAACATCTCCCTCACTCCTTTCCTTCTAGATTGAATAAAAAACCTATTTCTGTTTGTTGGCTTACAGAGAAGAGAATGAATCCTAGTGGACCACGTTGGCAAGGACCATTTTAGTCTATTTATGACTAATTTTAATGAAGAGCTATATTTTTATTTTTATAGAGATTTTAACTGTTTAATACGAAAAGTACGATTTAACTGTTTTATAACTTTTTCCAAAGTTGCTTGCTCTATGCTAATTTATGTGAGAATGTTTTTAAAATGTTTTTGAATGTGTTTGATTTTTACGACACTGAATGTTTACTGTGTTTTTAGGTTATATTTGGAAGTTGCCCTGAGTCCCTTCAGGGAGAGACGTCCAGATTTATTATTATTATTATTATTATTATTACATGCCGAGAAGTCCCTCCTTTACAGATTGACATCCTCCAAATAAAAAAGCAATAGAAACACTTAAGAAAACCCTTATTTTTCCTCCTTCTCACATATTTTGACGGCACTAGTCTAAAATGCTTAGATATGAAAAATGGACCTTTTGAACCCTCCAAAAATGCACTCTGCCATTAGAACAAACGGAAAGCCTGAAGGCACTTCCAGGATCCCAGCTGATCTTGAAGTAAAGGAGGGTCAGACCTTCTTAGTATTTGGATGGAACTGCTAAGCTGTGTGTTGCATTTCAGAGGAAGGAAATGGCAAACAAGCTCTGATGCCTTTAAAAAAACATAAAATTAATGTGGTTGCCATACGTTGACAGGCAACTTGAAGGTACATATACACATATATATGAAGGTGTAGGCCTGAGGCAATTGAAAATAGTTATAAGGAGAAAAAAATCATTTTTTCATATGGTGTTCTCCTATTAAATATAAAACAATTGGCACTCTTTTACAAGAAAGCTTGTTCATGGAAAATGGAAAAGCTGGGGGAGGCATTTCTATTTATTTACCATGTAGACATGCACTTAGTGGCTTTTCTTGGCCAATATATTTTGAATTTATAGCTGCTGCTTATCTGTCATAGCTTCTATTTTTTTAAAAAAAATTAAAGCCTGGAACTTGTACTTTGGCAAATGGCAATGATGTTGGACATTATTTCTTGGAGAACTCCTACCTCAGTCACAAAAATTGTTATTCCCAGAATTCCCTGGGGAGAGGCAATGGCTGCTAAATCAAGTATGGAGTGTAGATATGCCCTAATTGGTAACTCCGTCTGCCATAAATGATTGTATAACCTTAACCCAGGTCTAAAGGGACAAGAAATAACTTTCACACAGGGAGCACTTTGTCAAATCACACTCTCTTATTCCAGAAAACTAACCGGAATACATATTTCCCAACAATTGCTAACTCAGACTGGAGTCACCATGCCTTTGTTTAAGTCCTCATTTACAGGGGTTGTTTATTTCATGTTAAATTTTGTAGGTTTTTTTTAAAAAAAAATATTGTGTTACTTTTCATGCTCCCTAATACAGATGTCCTTCTCTTCAGCTCTCCTTCTTTCTGCTTTTTTAATGATGTGTGGGAAGGCCACAGGAAAGCTACAGGGAAAACGAGGGGAAAGGGAGAAGACAGTGCATACACTAAAGACTAGAGACTAAAATGTGGTAGAAGGACTCAGATAGCCTCAGGGCTCTCAGAGAGATTAAAGGAACTTGACAGTAGATATTTGTGAGAAAGTTTTCCTCTTTCCAGGATTCTCCCTTAGGCTTGCATTTGACGATAGATGGAGTGCAGGCGCCTTTGATATTTGCCCTTATAAGATAGTGAATTCTCTCCACCATAGGCTTAGGGGGAAAGTGTGCATCAAATGCTTAGAAAGATTTAGAGTGAAGAAGCCACTAAGCTGTTGGCAAAGTACATCTGGGTCAGGACACTTGAGGGGAAATAAAGGGGGGGGGGGGTTCACTCAAGTTTTAATATTCCAAGCAGATGAGAATTATATCTGGGTCATAGCTTCAATGGGAAAAACAAAACGAAAAAAATGAAAGACAAAGCAAAAGTGATAGGCTTGCCCATCCTGGTGGAAGGCTTCGACCATTTTATACCATATGATCCCAATATCCACAATGGATACATTCCTGAATTTACTATGAAAACAGAAAACTATGAATGACAGTGAGCCCTATTTAAGTTACCATGGAGTATCACTGGAGAATATGAAACATTTTTTCCATATATAATTAGTGGAACTGCAGGTACATTGGTTATTATTTATTTTGTGACAAAAGCATTGCATAAATAAAACAACTGTAAAACTGATAAAATAGAGGGAGCACAAGCAGTAAATAATTTTGGACCAAAAACAGGCAACAGAAATTGCATTGTCTGTAACTTTAAACGATTCTTCCTCTGTGCATGAGGCAGGGAACTGCGGGCAGGCATACAGATACAGAGTTGTTTGTTCTGCTCCGCAGATGCACAAGTGGAGGATTATTTGTTAGTCTGTGTCTTGATGAATTGGGAGATTTCAAAGTGTATGTTTTAAAGCCATGACTATGTGTTTTGTAAAGCTGCCTAGCATGTGTAGAGTTAACAGACCACAGAGGTTTAAGTTATCCTAGAAAGGGCAGTAAAATGTTTTCCTGCTTCCTGTGATGAGAGCAGATTTCAATCATCACAACGGAATTTGAGAGGTGTGCCTTTACTGATAAGAAAGAGACTGCAATCGCCATCTTTTGAAGATGTTCCTGCATCAGTACAGAGTATCATGTGCTATGTTTGTGTATATAGTGTAAATAAACTACCCGTATTTTTCGGACCATAAGATGCAGTTTTTTTCCTCCCAAAGTAGGAAGAAAAATAAGCTGCGTCTTATGGAGCGAATACACTAACATGGAGGGGAGGCGCTGGAGCAGAGGGGGCGCGATGTACTTACGCTATATTCGCGCCCCTCCGGCGGCTCCGGCGGCTCCTGCGCATGCCCATACTCTCGCCGCCGTGTCGCTGCAGCCAGCCGGCGGCGCAGAGGAACGGGGCGGAAGAGGGGACTCGTGGGGCGGGCTCGCCACTCACGGACCCGAGGAGGGGGGAGGCCACGAGGGCGGCCCCACGGCGGCGCAGCGGCAGCCGTAGCAGCAGCCGCAGCAGCCGCAGCAGCCGCAGCAGAGGAAGGGCCCAAAGCCAGAGGCGCATCTTCGTGACGTCAGGAAGATGCGCCTCTGCCGAGGAGGAAGGGGAGGTGGCGCGCTGCTGTAAGGAGGCCCGAAGAGAGGCCGGAGGGAGGGAAGGAGGAAGAGTTCCCTCCCCCTCCGGCCTCTTTTCCGGCTTTCTTACAGCGGCCGCCTCCCCTTTCCTCGTCAGAGGCGCGACGAGTGACGTCAGGAAGAGCGCCTCTGCCGAGGAGGAGGGCCTCGCGCCGCGCTTACAGCGTTCTTACAGCGCACGGCTGGCGAGGCCCTCCTCCCTCGGCAGAGGCGCTTCTTCCTGATGTCACTGTCGCACCTCTGACGAGGAGGGAAGGAGGAGGCCGCCCGCTGTAAGAACACCCGAAAGAGGCCGGAGGGAGGGAGGGAACTCTTCCTCCTTCCCTCCCTCCCTGCGGCCTCTCTTCGGGCCTCCTTACAGCGCGCCGCTCCCCTTTCTCCTCGGCAGAGGCGCATCTTCCTGACGTCACGAAGATGTGCCTCTGGCTCCGGCCCTTTCTCTGCTGCTGCTGCTGCGGCTGCTGCTACGGCTGCCGCTGCGCCGCCGTGGGGCCGCCCCGTGGCCTCCTCCTCCTCCTCGGGTCCGTGGTGGCGAGCCCGCCCCACGAGTCCCCTTTCCGCCCCCGTTCCTCCGCGCCGCCGGCTGGCTGCAGCGACACGGCGGCGAGAGTATGGGCATGCGCAGGAGCCGCGGGAGCCGCCGGAGGGGGCGAATATAGCGTAAGTACATCGCGCGCCCCTCTGCTCCAGCGCCTGCCCCTCCATGTTAGTGTAACCAGCCCCCAATTTTTTTCCCCAATTTTCCTCCTCAAAAATCAAGGTGCATCTTATCAGCAGGTGCGCCTTATGGTGCGAAAAATACGGTAATTATTTTATGGCTGCAATCAATCTAACTTTGATTACCACTTCGACATTATTCTAGATCTTAGAACCATGAAGCGGGAGAAGAGACGGCTGGAGCGCATGTGGAGGAAGCTCCGTGACGGGCTCGCAATCAGCTTATAAGCTCTTTAGTGAGGCTTATGAGCATGCGGTCAGGAGGCGAAAAATTCTCATTATGCCTCCTTGATAGCGTCTGCAGATTCACGCCCGGCCCAATTGTTCAGGATAATTCGGCAGTTGACGATGGTCCCTACCATCCCAAAAAATGATGATCGGGCCCTTTCGCCGAGGCTTTCCAGAATCATTTCGCAGACAAGATTGCGACGCTCGCCGGGACCTCCCTGCCACGGTTGATACAGTACAGGAGCTTGAGACTCCGTGGCCCTCCGCCGGGCCCACCTTCGACCGGTTTCGGCCACGGACGCAGAGGATGTTGACAAGATTGTCGCAGCTCTTCGACCAACCACCTGCTCCCTCGACCCGTGCCCCTCCACGCTGATTCGAGCTTGCGTGGAGGGGTTACGAGGCCCTCTGTTGAATATAGTCAACTGCTCCCTTGAGCAAGGAGCTTTTCCAGAGGAGTTAAAAGAGGCGGTGGTTAGTCCATTGCTGAAGAAGCCCGTGTTAGATCCGGCTCCTCCAATTACCGCCCAGTGTCCAATTTACCGTACCTGGGCAAGGTAATTGAGAGGGCAGCAATGGACCAGCTGCAGACATTCCTGGATGATGCAACCTGGCTTGACCCCTTCCAGTCCGGCTTCCGTTCAGGCCATGGGACAGAGACCGTCCTGGTCTCCATCACAGACCTACTCCGTTGCCACTTGGATCGGCGGATCGGCGCTGCTCGTGTTATTGACCTCACGGCAGCGTTTGATACTGTCGATTACCAACTTTTGCCACACCGCCTGGCGGTGGCGGGGGGTGAGGGGGGTCAGCCCTCAACTGGCTGTCCTCCTTCCTCCAAAACCGCCTGCAGCGAGTGAAGAGGGGAGGGGTGCCCTCCGAGGCTCCCCACATTGTGGGTCCCTCAGGGGCCATTCTCTCCCCGCTGTTATTTAACATCTACATGCGACCACTCGCCCAATTGGTACGGAGTTTTGGGCTGGAATGTCACCAGTACGCTGATGACACCCAGCTCATTCTGAGGATGGACCCTGGGGTGGAATCTGTACCCGATAATTTCCATCTCTGCCTAGAAGCCGTAACTGGATGGCTGCGAGCCAGTAAGTTGAAGGTGAACCCGACGAAGACGGAGATCTTGTGGCTGGGCCGCCCGAGGGGTAGAGACCCAGTTGCCGACGTTTGATGGTGTGGCACTTCGCCCACAGCCCCTAGTTAAGAGCCTTGGGGTCCAGCTAGACACCCAACTGTCGATGGAAGCGCAGATTGCCTGCGCTTGCAAGACAGCGTTCTACCATCTGCGGCAGGCGAAACGTCTGGCTCCTTACCTCTCTCTGCGACCTGGCCACGGTGATCCAAGCCACGGTCATCTCGAGGCTTGATTACTGTAATGCGCTGTACATTGGCCTACCCTTGTCGGTGATCCGGAAACTTAAGCTGGTGCAGAACGCAGCAGCGCTTGCTGTCGGGAGCCCCAAGATCTGCGCATGTGACCCCACTCCTGCGTGCACTGCACTGGCTTCCCATCGAATTCGGGTCTCCTTCAAGGTGTTAGTTCTAACTTTCAAGGCCTTATATGGTTTGGGGCCAGTGTACTTGAGGGAGCGTCTTACCCCATACAAACCCAGAAGATCACTGCGCTCAGAGGGGCTTAATCTACTAGAGGTCCCTAGTATTAAGATCTGTAGGCTGTCGAGCACCCGGCAGAGAGCATTTACAGTGGCCGCTCCGACCCTCTGGAATTCTCTGCCGGAGGAGATACGAGCACTACGGGGTTTGTTGGCCTTCCGCAAGTCTGTGAAGACTTGGCTATATAGGCAGGCATTTGGTCCCAACTGATGCCTCCTTAGTTGCCAGCTGCCAACATACCGTCCTGCCATGTATTGCCTCTCATGTATTATTGCTTGCCGGGATCATTTGTGGGAGGGGGCTTTTGGGTATACGTCTTTTATCTGTTTATTGATGTTTTATTGATTTTATGCTGTAAACCGCTCTGGGCTCCAGAGAGAGCGGTCTACCAAATCGAATTTATAAATAAATAAATAAAATAAATAGGTAGTGCCACTTTCCCAGGTTGTCTTATGTATATGCATTTGGCATTGGTGGTGTTGTAATGTAACACAGTGTAATACCGCCAATGATAATGTGATATTATAACTATTTTATCGTGATATTATAATTTATATATTTGTATTACATGCAATATTGTTAATGATATTGCGATATGTTGTAGTGCAATGTGATGTGTAGTGCTGAAATTGTACTATGGCAGTAATGTTGTTTGTTATTTTTTCAGTTTGCTGTAAGCCACTCTGGCAATATTGTTGTATGTACATTGTAAGCCACTCTGGCAGTTTTGTTGTTTGCTGTAAGCCGCTCTGAGTCCCCTTCGGGGTCGAGAAAGGCGGCATATAAATATCGTAAATAAATCTGTATCTGTATACCTTAATAAAGATGAATGTTTGTATGTGTCCGGAGGGCAGAAGGGCAGAAGGAAATGTGGCAGCTTTCGGATTGGCTCCCACTGTGGGGTTATTTGCATAAACAACTCCCATTGGCCAGCCAACACGAACATTCCGAGACTCAAAACTGCCAGAGGGAGGTAAGGAAAAGGCCTGAGCCTGTCAGGCATGGTGGGAGTTTAAGTCCAAAACACTTTGCAACCCCCAACAATGAGACAACAAAACCAAACTTGGCACACAGAGCTCCCATGACCCACCCTACATGCTGGTAGCGCTTCGAGTAGGATGGACCATGAATGGTGGTACTTGAAGTACCTCCACTCCCTGAGACCACAGCGACACTCATCCAATTACCAATGAAGACAAAACTTGGCAAAGACTGCCCCCAGGGCCAACTCAACATCCTGGTGCAGTTTGGGGGAGGATGGATTATGGATGATGGGACTTGCAGTACCTTTACTCACTTCCTGAGACCACTGCGACTCTCATCCAATGACTGATCAAGACCAAACTTGGCACATAGAGCCCCCATGATCCACTCTACACTCTGGTGCAGTTTTCAGGAGGATGGACCATGGATGATGGGACTTGAAGTACCTCCACTCACTTCCCGAGACTGCTGCGACCCTCATCCAATGACTGATCAAGACCAAATTTGGCACACAGAACCCCCTACATCCTGGTGCAATTTGGAGGAGGATGGACCATGGATTATGGGACTTGAAGTACTCACTTCCCGAAACCACTGCGAGCCAAATGAACAACTGATACGGACCAACCTTGGCACACAATGTCTTTCTCAAATAACCCAGGCAGCGCCGGGTCCCCAAGCTAGTAAATAATAAATATGATCTTCCCACTCCACTTCTGAGCCTGTTCAGTGACTTCCAAGTTGCCCATTCTTGGTTTGCTCCTGGAGGAAGACCCTCATGGGGGACCATTCAGTTGGTATTTCCTGGTTTAGCTGCCCAGAGGGATACCCTTGTTGTTGCTGAGGGAACATTAAGAAAAGTGGTGGTTCTCATGTAACTTTTCCTTGATTTGAGTCTACTGGGAAGAGATTGATAGCTATGCAATGAGTGGCTTTCACAGTGTTCAGCCTTATTTTTCTCTCAGTTGGTAGCAACTTCCCATTGGACATTGGGGGAGTAATGCCAGCTAGAAGGTATATGGGTTATACTGTCTTAAGAGTCTCCTTTGTGGAGAAAAAAGAGGAGGAGGTGGTGGTCTAGGTCAAATCCACATCTTTGTATTCAACCATATTTGTAATTCTGAATTAAAATTACCTTTGTGGTGTAACATGTCACTCTATCAAGCATTACCAAGATTACCAGTATCTTTGCTACTAAGTCACGTTCTCTCATGAAGCATCAAAATGATCAAACTTATGGTTGGCTTCAGGACTTTCTTGCTGTAACATGTTCTAAGTGAACTAACTCTCTTCCTATCAGATTTTTTCACTGTCCATATTTCATAATCATATATAGAAATCAAAAATTGGTTGCTATGGACAATCCTGACTTTGGGATTCAAGGACATTCCTTTACACTTGAGGATCTCGTCTAATTCCTTCCAAGTATCCTTTCTAAACCTTATCCATTTGTTTGACTGCCATCTCTGTTACGATTACTGAGGCAAGGTATGGAAAATCTTGAACTATGCCTATGTCTTTATTTTCTCCTTTAAAGTCATGTGAATCATCTATGGTCATTCTTTATGTTGTCTTAATGTTCAATGTTTTTTATGTGTTTTTAACGTAATGTTTTATTTACTGTTTTAAATCATTGTTATTTCTGTTTATATTAAGGCTTTGAATTGTGGCCTGTTTGTAAGCTGGCCTGAGTCCCCCCTCGGGAGTTGAGAAGGGTGGTATAAAATATTGGAAATAAATGAATGAATAAATTTATAGACATTAGAAATAGGATGGCATGGATTGTCTTGACTTTGGTATTTAATACTTTTACATTTAAGGATCTGGCCTATTTCTTTCATACCTGCCCTTCTAAGAACTAGTCTTCATCTGATTTCTTGACTGTTGTCCCACTTTTGCTTTATGAACGAGCCAAGGCACAGAAAGTCTTTGGCTATTTCAATGTCTCCATCATCATCCACTTTAAGGTTATGAGTAACATAACCCCGTGCAAATATTTTTAAGAAGGATACCAGCTGTAGAAGTAAAAGGGGACAGATAAACATGCATTAAACTGCGAGGAGTGCAATGCGATAAAAATCATGAAAACTAGGAGAAGACAGCCAAGCTTATGCCAAGGTAAAAGATCAGCCTATGTTTAATGATGCTGAAAGCAGCTGAGGTATCCAGTGACTTTATTCACTTTTTATCCCAGTTTATGATCTCTCCCTCTCTCTTCTGCCAGGCTATGTAAAAGCATCATCAGTTTAGGAGTGAGTTGAGCTGGCTCCTGGTCCTTTTCCACAGCAAATGGACAAAACCTGAATTAAAGAGG